>JARQZJ010000068.1:1577500-2155000 GCA_030704895.1 Henosepilachna vigintioctopunctata
TGCCATCCAATGATGATAACATGAGGTTGATGTCATCTCAAAGCCTTCAACAGTAGAAAGTATAATTATTACATAAATGGAATTTTGATCTCTTCAGTAGTGCTTATCCTTCAACCGCTCATAGTGAAGTCCAATATCTTGATTCACGGTTTGGGAGGTAAATCATTCAGAAAAGACAACATTGACAACATGGGAAGATTCTGATTAAAACATTTAGGGGTTCAACGAAAAGAATTGTCTACTTTGCACTTATATTCATATTGTAACTTCCTAACAAGTACAGTTGATATTATAAATTTTTCACAGAACAGATACAAACTTTTAAAAAGCTACAGTGTTAGCGAAACGCATGAAGAATTTATAGCTTAAATATGAGAGTAAATAAAATGTTTCCATCAAGTCTATCTAGTCCATACTAAATTTACAAAGTATGAACACAAGATGTCCGCAAAGTCAGCATAGATGGTGGATAGAGTTAAAACTCCAGTTCAAAATTAAATTTCAGCAGATTTAAATTTTTTTCTAATCTCAATATCATACAGAAATTTCTGATTACCAATAATTTAATTTTTCATGAATTCGATTGGAAATTAATGTATTGAATTAGTAATATATACATTTCGTCAAGAAACAATTCGAATATTCGAGTATTTGAGTTTAATAAAAGGGAGAGGAAATTTAGTGAAATGGTTTTCTGTTGATATTGAGGAAATGAAGATAATAATCATAATAATATATTAGAGTTAACGCGAAAAAAACATTTCAGATGCAATAACAGTAATACCAAGAAACAACAAAGAAAGGTTCGCACAGCAAAAGCAATGTACAGTGTACAGTACATAGGTCGAAGAAGGAACGACCTGTGATAGAGTTTAGCTTCTGGTAACGAACACTGAGGAAGAAGTTTCTTCCAACAGTTAATTTTCAAAAGATACGTTTTGAACATTTTTTTGTCAATGGGTCCCAATTGTGCCCAAAAATTGACCCAAAAACCCAACAATGGGTTTTTTTGGGTTTGGGTTTAATGGGTCCAAATCGCATCAATAACATGTGAAATATTCCTCAATACATTAACCAAAATTATACCCTCTCGAAGTTTCGAAGAAAATCAATATGGTGTAATTACAGTAAGAATCAACAAAAAAACTCTCAATAACTTCTAGAGCTTCTTGAAGAATTTCATTTCATTGAAGAATTTTATTTCATTTTCCAAATACATCTCTCTAATAAATATTTAATGCAAATTCCTTAAACGGGCGGAAGTAAATTAGTATAGTAAAATCCCAGTTGTTAGTTTTAATCAGTTAACTATTTTAATTAGCTCGGATCTCAATAAACATAGGTCGGATAGGTCCTCCATAGTAACAATTAGAGCTGCTTTGGAACACCGGTCCAGTTAATCCACTGTTGTTTTCACTGGTTCTGGCCATTTCACTGTACTGTAATGTCAACGGGTGCAGATATGGCAAGGATTAGTTTAACTTTACACAAGTGGTAACCCTTTTACACTAAGTTTTATATCCTATAAAATTCGTGATTTCCAAAATAACATTTTGCACTGATAGGAGAGTCTGATTCATTTCTATGAACTTGGAATCTGAAATATAGGTAGTTAGATTGGAACATCGACAAGAAACATAGCATAAGGGGAATTTCACAGGATTTCTTCAGTCCGAGGAAGAAGTTCTAATGAAAATTGCATTTTTGAGGCGATTAAATTAGTGATAATTGAGAATCATAGTTCATTGTGGAATATTGACACGAACCATATGAAATCAAATATTTCGTGAAAATTGTTGAATAGTTTTTGTACCTGCCGAATGAAATTCATTATCTATGGTTGAGCTCATTTTCAAAATACTTTCGAAAACAATTGAAATTGCTAACGTGCAGAACTGCAAATTGGAGAGGAAATTTCATACATTTCCTGGCAGTCTTTCGCATGCAAAAATTTATAACATAGAAAAGAATAATCTGTCATTTTTTGACGCTTAATTGGCAAATAATTATCGATACTCCAAATCCAGAGATGTTCATTGAGAAATCATAAATTGTCTTTTTCGTCTTGTGAATTTTCCTTTGTGTTTTCTTCCCGAAGTTTTCGTCTTACATCAACTACGCCGTTCTGAAGAGAGTAAACAAGCTCGAAACACGTGTCAACGACTGATGACCATTAGATTTTTCCATTATCTTCTCATTCTATTCTTACAATTTTGCCTGCGCTAAACTATTTTTCAAAGCATGAGATATCATCGAAATATGTTCCTTAAGTGGGCATCTGCATAAAATGTTGAGATATCCCGATGACATTGAAAAATTGCTTTATTCTGCCTTCCTGATACAGTTTCTAAAATATCTGAAGTATAGAAATTAAAAATTGATCATAAAGACGGGGCCCAAACAACACATGTATTACGATTTCGACTTAAATACCACAGAGGTCTCTTTCTTATTATGCATCGAAGAACCAAATCAATTCCATTCGTAGTTACAGTTATATCATTGAATCCTTCGATTCATTTCGAAAATTTGGATCCATTTCAGAAGATGATAAAGCTGAGATAATATTTTCCCACTTTGATGTATAGTATTCAAGTCTACAGCTTCATGTTATTTTTTCATATAAAGTTTTCATGTTCTTGTTATTCATTGATCTCAGCCTATTATACTATCTCCTCTATATAGAAGATGAAATTTCTGACTGAAAACAAGTGTGCTTTATAGACATATTTCAAAAAGTTCACAAGTGACATCGTGGAGACTTCGAGCTTCGTTAATTATGATATAGTTACTCTCAGGCCACGTTTTATACGAAAATTGGATATTAGTTTATTTAACCAACCTTTTCCGCTTCCTTTCCATCCCAGCAAGCCATGCATATATGGATATTAATGATTTCAACCCCAACCTTCAACCTTTGGAATATTAGGGGCATCAAAAGGTGTCGATATGATATATCGATGTTTCATGACAATGAATCGAAATTCGATTAGGGTCATTTGCGTGGTTTGGTATTCATTAGACTGCATATATTTGAATAATGGAAACAGTTTTTCGCTTTTATGAACTCTTTTACAGAAACGGTTAGCTTTTACTCTAAATATGAAAACCCAACAATACAATTCATATGATGAATTCATAGGAGGTTCATGGAGCATATCAATTATTTGAATGAGGTGGAACATTTGCAAAAGTTATATATATATATATATATATATATATATATATATATATATATATATATATATATATATATATATATATATATATATATATATATATATATATATATATATATATATATATATATATATATATATATATATATATATATATATATATATATATATATATATATATATATATATATATATATATATATATATATATATATATATATATATATATATATATATATATTTTTCTATTTGTATTCTGGATACAAATGGAGGAAAGCTTTCGTTCTTAGGGACACTACTCTTGTTGGAACTACGACTTTATCCTAAATTGTTGACAGCAATTAATTGTTTCTGATACCAGGGTAACTTTTATAGAGAAAGCTCCATATACTCTTCAATAAGGGGTTGCCTTATTCGATTGATACTTTACTGGATGAACGCACTTTATTGGATTCACTATTTGTTAGCTTTAATACTCTTATTATTTCAGTTCAATTAGTTTTTAGCACTTTAACTTTTCGACACATATTTTTGGTAATTCACTTTATTTATTTTATTTTAGTTCACCTTATTTATTTGAAGCATTTGTTGAATTAGGTATTTCAATAATTGTTACACACTTATAATTATAAGTGGTTAAGCTTTAATACTCTTATTATTTCAGTTCAATTAGCTTTTAGCACTTTAACTTTTCGACACATATTTTTGGTAATTCACTTTATTTATTTTATTTTAGTTCACCTTATTTATTTGAAGCATTTGTTGAATTAGGTATTTCAATAATTGTTACACAGTTATAATTATATATTTTTCATTTATTAACTCATAGATACGATTACATTTATGAAATGAACTTGTATATGCAATGGATAGGAATACAAATGTTCATATCCAATTGACGGGAATAAGAATGAACTTTCATATGCAATTGACGGAGAATAGGGATGAAGTTTCATATGCAATTGACGGAGAATAGGCATGAACTTTCATATGAAATTGATGGAGAATAGGAATGAACTTTCATATGCAATTGACGGAGAATAGAAATGAACATTTATGCAAATGACGGAGAATAGGCATGAACTTTCATATGCAATTCACAGAATAGAAATGAACTTTCGTATGCAATTGACGGTGAATAGAAATAAACAATATTTTCATATGCAATTGACAAGGAATAGGAATGGACTTTCATTTGCAATTGACGGAGAATAGAAATGAGTTTTCATATGCAATGGACGGAGAATAGGAATGAATTTCTACAGGCAATTGGCAGGGAATATTAATTAACTTTCATATGCAATTAACGGAAAATAGAAATGAAATTTCATATGCAACTGACGGAGAATGGGACTGAACTTTCATATGCAATTGAAGGAGAATAGGAATGAACTTTCATATGCAGATTATGAAAAATCGGAATGAACTTTCATATGCCATTGACGTAGAATAGAAATGAATGTTCATATGCAATTGGCAGAATCGAAATGAACTTTCGTATGCTTTTGACGGTGAATAAAAATGAACTTTCATATGCAATTGACAGGGAATAGGAATGAGTTTCCATATGCATCTGACGGGGAATAGGAATGAACTTTCACATGCAAGTGACGGAGAATAGAAATGAACTGAGGAGCAAGGAAAGATCTGCTCATTTTATTTGTTTTCTGGAAGAACTGATCCTAGCATTTTGATAAGCACAAAATAGATCGATTGTTTGAAGGGGTCACAACAATATATTCTTACTGCCTTCAATTCTTACAATAATTTTCAATTCATTAAAGAGGCACAATCGTGTTCATTGCTTCCAATTTTGGACTTGAAGAGTATCCGCTATGGTGATTATTTGAAATTTGAGAACTTTAACGAAAATATTCAGAGAAATGATATACATTCAAGAAAATGAAAAATCTATAAATAATAAAACAGATATCAGAAACTTGTAGATAACAAGTTTCGTAATTATTTAATTCAGGAAGTAAGAGTTATTTACTAAGAATGGATGATTCAATTCATATACGATCTACTATGTTTTGTTTTTGATGACATGTGTTGTGGTCCTCTATCTCACATTCATTTCGAGTCCGTATAGGTTTCGCTTCTACAGAATTGAAAAATTTGAGGTGTGTACTTTTTTTTATTATGTTATTTTTACTCTAATTGATTTATTTGCTCATTTTATTGGTTTCATCACTCTTTTTTATTCCATTTTTGATTTTTTATATATTTTGAGATTTTTCCAATTGGTCCATCTTGTTCCAGCCTTGGGAATTTCTTTGCTACGATTGTCCTTCTCAAACTGACATTGTGTTAAACTATCAACATTTGTT
The DNA here is from genome assembly GCA_030704895.1 of Henosepilachna vigintioctopunctata. Taxonomy (NCBI): domain Eukaryota; kingdom Metazoa; phylum Arthropoda; class Insecta; order Coleoptera; family Coccinellidae; genus Henosepilachna; species Henosepilachna vigintioctopunctata. The sequence goes on from JARQZJ010000068.1 coordinate 1,583,010, forward strand.
AGATATATTTCTTTTGTATATATTGTAAACTATAGTGAATTCTCTGTGGAATTGATTTATTCATATATCATTTTACTTATACTTATATCATCTTCAAATATTTTTGTTTATATTTCTGCTACTACTGTTTTCAACAAAGTGAAAATATCTCATATGATTGATATTTTTGAGGTTATTTTTATTCTTCGAATATCGTTGTAAGCTTTCGTTAATTTTATGTAAAATTGAACCAATAATTTTGTGCGAAGACTGAATGGAGCTGAGACTTGAAACTTAATTCACCCTTCTTGTCAACATTCTTCATAGTTGTAGAATGTAAGGAATGTTTCACAGTAAATTGTGCTATAAATTATTATTTGTTCTGGATTTCTCTCCTCAATCTTGAAAAAGTTAATTGATCAAAATTCATACTGCACCAAAAACGATTCGTTAAGAACTCAAATCGTAACAAGTTTAATCACAGTTCTGAACATCTGCGAATTCTGTTTGCCTATCAGAAAATATCCCTATTTCAATTTCATATCAACAATCTTTATGAAAAATTTCAATTTGCAGACAAAGAACAAAATAACTAAACAAAATACTAATTTCTAGGTACAACTGAGATACAAATGATTTACCTCAACAACATGAGAGAAAGGACATCAATATCTTTGAAACAATATACTACGAAATCAACCATCATTACTGTGAAAACTGAAATGATAATTAAGTACGTGGATAGATCTCAGAAATTAATTTCTCAATGTGTAGGGTGTGAAACATTTCTGAAAGAAGATACCTAATTTTGGAAAACACACACATTCATTTCGGAAAAAAAATTATGAAAAGAATAATCTTTTATTGCAAAAAAAATTTCGAGAACCTATCATAATCTCATTATATATATATATATATATATATATATATATATATATATATATATATATATATATATATATATATATATATATATATATATATATATATATATATATATATATATATATATATTGTTATGGTAAAATTTCATGCAATCTTTATAATGATCTAGAAATAAATTAAGTTCAATTTTTCTCAAGGTGATGCTTCTAAATTGATTGTTTCGACAAAGTCATATTTCATGCATTTTACTTCATTATGAAAGATTTTAAACATACATACAGTTTTGTAGATATAGGTAATTCCATTTAAAATAATATGTTTATGTAGTTAAATTTGTTTCAAAAGTTAATACTCTATAATTTTGTTATTCACAGTTCAACACATCACAATTTAATAGCATCACTTGTATGTAGTTAAGTATGTAATGTTCATTTATTTTGATTCGTTTATAATTATGTATTTCTTGTATAAATCATTTCTTGTCATTTAAGAGTATTCATATAATGTATTTGTGAAATCCATTTCCAAAATTTCATGAAATCGATCTAATTATCAAGTCAATAGTAAAGAATAGTTAACTTTTAACAGTAACCTGAAAATTCAAATATATATAATAAACATAATTCAAATATATTCAACCTTACCAAAATGGTATAATTATTTAAGATATTCAAATATATTGTATACATGATTTCATTTATAAGTATGAAAATTGTTGACATGTGTAAAATCATAATATAACCTCAAATATGAAGTTCGGAAGTTCGAAGACTGAAGCACACCATAGACAATATCAAATTAAAATTGAATGAAGAATCACAGAAATTAACTTTTGGAACGAAATTCGAAAATTAGACATCAGGGATTGCTTTGAGAATTGAGATATATAAGACTAAGAATCAAGAGCAATTAGAGAACAATCGATAGAGGGACGCCAAGAATAAATTTTTAGAAGTTGAGTTGAAAAATTGGAAAATAAAACTTGTAAGAATATATGAAAAAAAGAAAAATTATTTGCAAAATATAAGTATAGCAAATTTATAAGAAGTTTGGAAGCCAAGTTGAGGAAAATAGAATTGAAGCTGAAATATAAAAAATTCATGAAAATTAGTATAAAGAAGAGAGCTCGGAGAAACAAGGTACCGCCATTAACTATAAAATTAATTATCGATTAAAATAAAAAAGGCCATTTCAAATTATATCTTAAGTTAATTTTAGTTGTAAAAAGTTTGAGAGTTTGTTCAATATTTTTTTATTTCTTGTTGAAATTAAATTGTATGTTTAAAAATTCTTCAGAAATATTATTTACAGAAATTTAAGATTTCAATTAAAAAAAAAAGAATCCACCTTGAGAAAGAGAGTCAACTAAATTAAAATTCGAAAATTCAAAATTCTTTGAAAAATTAATTCAAATAATTTAAACAATAAAACTTTGATAAATAATATCATAACAATAAAATATAATAATATATATATATATATATATATATATATATATATATATATATATATATATATATATATATATATATATATATATATATATATATATATATATATACTCAGTGTTTAATTGGGATTACAGTGTAGGACAGGAAAATCAGTTACCTCTTTAGTATTCTCCAAGCGTTCGAAAATGTGTATTTTCTTCTTCAGGGCTGAAATAGTAACAAAATTAACAGTTTATATAGCAAGGCACTATAGAAAATTTTCCTTACAATTACGATGAAGTAAGTCCGAAAGTACATTAGTTTTTGAATTTTGAAAATAAGTACAAGTGTTCCTGAATGCATTGGGTTGGAATATTACTGCATTCTACGTGTTGGGTTGCCGAAGAAAAGACGACACTGTCTGTATTTCTCAATTCCGCTTTTCAAGTGGAGAGTTCCCAGATGTTTTTAAGAGCGTTTCTCAAAATGCATAACGTTGGCTGAAGTTTTATGACTAACGAAAAGAAAATGAATTTATTTTTTGTATTTAGAATGGATTTTTCGGTGAATAAGATATCAAAAAATGCGCCATTAATGAGAAGAACCCATGAGATTTATATATATGTTGCTTAAATTATCTGTTTCAGATTTTTTGTTATTACAATTTCCTTTTGATATGAACCATTTCTAGAAAAAGGCGTTCGCTGTAATTATTTGCGTGATCTAAAATTTTTGTGGTTTGTACGTGTTGGGTTAATGCAGAGGAATTCGTCTTGTTGGTATTTTGGCAATCACTTTTATGAGAAATGATCCTTGAATTAATATTTTGAGATGTTTGACCTATATATACAGAATGGCAATTTTGACAAGGAATTTTGTAGACGACATTTGATTTGAATTTCAATTCTAGCGGATGTTTTGTGCGAGTGAATAATGATTGTATCGTTAATGTGTTTTTTTCGGCTATTTTTGTTTTATTATGGAATAATTTGATCAGTTTTGGTGTTAGATTGTGCATAAACGGTAAAACACCGAATGGTAGATTTTCTGGGCTGTAGTTGCTGATAATTTCCTGGTTTGTTTCAATTATATTGCTACAAGCTCTCAATTATTGAAATATTTTGAAATATTTTTCTGGTACAATTCTGGATGACAAATATTTTTTATACGTCTTTTGAACTCTAGTATGAAATTCTTTTTCGTTTTGAATGGATGGTAGGAAAGGTAATTCACAGATTAGATACAGAAGACGTTACATAAATTATCCCTCCAAAGTTCGACTTTTCGGGTTTCACGGATCCAGACTCGCAAGCCCCTGATATGGAAGAGATTACGGCAATTATCAAGCAACTCAAAAACAACAAAGCAGCAGGGGAAGATGAAATTATTGCGGAACTCTAGAAACTGAGCGACACTTCTCTGACGCAAAAACTTCATCATTCAATATCGGAAATCAGGAGAACGGAACAGATACCAGTGGATTGGAAATGCGCGCTGATACATCCATTGCTGAAAAAGGGGGACAAAATGGATATCAATAATAACTGGGGAATTTCCTCACTCCTAGTTTCGTAAAAATACTTTCTGAAGCACTCCTAAACAGAGTAGAACACCAAGCGGATCCACTGGAACGAAAAATTATAGAACATACACTTACAGGTAAAACTTTCAGGGTAAAATTTATGGGCGATGTGTCAGATCCCTTATAATAATAATAATAACCGGGCTAGAAATTTCTTATGATAAAACCAAATACATGGAAAGAAAACCAAGGAATAAATCCTCTCTTATCACAAAACATGGTGTAACTCTACAAGTCGGCCATTTTGAAACATCGAAGGAGTTATATAGTCCTCAGGTTCAAACCGAATCCCTAATGAAGAGAGAATTTCCATGCTCCAAAGAGTCTTGAAAAAAAAAATGCATTTCGAGAGGCGCCAAATTGAGGCATTATACGGCATTTGGATGAAAGTATCCAAGAATGAACTTCATCGAAACACAAATACGATAACGGAAGAAATCAGAAAATGTTAAGCAAAGTTCTATGCACCTGTCTACATAATGAAACAGTCCAGAATACCGGAGATAGTACTCGATATTATTATGAGTATTTAGTGAATTGTGAGTGAAAGGTGAACAGTAAATGCGGAACAGAGCGCCTAAAAGAGGTTCAAAAATATCTACAATAGATAGATACATGAAATCTCGAAGATCGCACTGAATGTCGCTATAAGATCGCACATATGTGAAGTTTGAGCAAAAATCAAATCGCCAACCTGGAATAAAATGGACAGATGAACGGAAGAAAGAGCATTGAGAGAGGATGAAGCGTTTTTGGGAGGCAAAAAAGATGAAGCGAAAGTCCTAATTGCGAATTCGAGTTCAATCGCTCTCGTAAAAACAATCGTAATAATATATATACATATATATATATATATATATATATATATATATATATATATATATATATATATATATATATATATATATATATATATATATATATATATATATATATATATATATATATATATATATATATATATATATATATATATATATATATATATATATATATATATATATATATATATATATATATATATATATATATATATTTTCTGGATATATTTGAGCATTCTCTAAACTTGCTGTTAAAAAAAATCTGCCTAAAATTTGTGAAAGCGCGGGGCAAAATAATTCGTCGGAATTTCCTTAGAAGTACATGTACAGCCATATCCACCTCCGAAAGCATACAAAGAAACGAAAGCAGCACAAACACAACATAAACCACATTTAAACGAAAAACCCATTTATTCTGAAATTCCAGCCAGATTCGTTTTTATATTTATTCTAACTAGAATATTTGAGCGTCTGGCAAGAGAGGAGAACGTCGCGCAAATTTTAATAAAACGTCACATATATTCAGCAGTTAAATCTGCGGAATGATCTGCGCTCTACTTTATTTACCATATTCTCCTCAGCCTTTGGTACCCGATTAAACGGTATAAATTTCATTGAAGAGGCAAGTTGAAATTCAAGTTCTTGGAGATGTATCCTTTTCCTGTGGGCTTTTTTTCATTGCATTTTGAAGATGAAAAAACAATATTCTTCATAATATTTTCGAGTTTAAATATCATTTGAATAATATGACGCATTCAATAGAATTGAGTTTTATAAACAGAAAGCAATGATAATCATTTCTTCTTTCAACTATGAAATATAATCAGCAAAATAGATTTCGGACCGTTACACAATTATTAATATTATTCATGATGCTTCTCGACTAACACATTTTACCGAACGAACCAGTAAAGAACTTGGTAAAATTCTACTTCAAGCATATTTGGAATACGAAAAATCATTCAGATGATTGAAATTTAGCATCATTTGATTTTCTCAAATACTGATAATAATAAATACAGTAGATAAGGTTAGAAAAAAAATCCATTTTCAAATTTGAAGCAAGTAATTTCCGACGATAACCTTGCAATGTTCAATAGTCATCTCTTGTACCTAGTAGGTAGAAGAGAACAAAAAAGCTGGAATTCGGACAGCCAAAAATATGCCATATTTCTTTCAGTTTGCTCATCTCATGTTGAAAAACATAGTACCATTATGGTTTTAAACCAGAATTTGAGTAGGTACTGTAGATAGCACAAAAATAATATTGCTGTTACTGTGGAAAAAATCGCTTTACAATATCAACTCGTACTTAATCGTATACAAGACACAAACGTGCTATATACTCAACCAAAATATAATTATAGACCATTCAGTGATTTTATCGCGAATAGAATGTTCAGAAGTTTTGAGTCTGACTCAAAATTATGTACCCTACCAATCATAAAAAGGTCCCATACTAATATAATGATTTTAGTGATAAAAGTATACTGGGTAATGTTTTGTTCCTTGCAACAAAAGGAGCCGAAGGATAATGGAGACATCACATCGTACACGTTCACATATATAATAACAATAATAATAATAATATAGTTTATTTAACTTAAATTGGCTACAGAATTTTGTAATATATAAATTAGCACATTGTTTTCTATAACATGACTTTCAAACTGTCAAAATCCAAAATGTAAATAAACAAAAACTACTCTATTCCCACAAAGGCTTTGCCAGAGCGTGGGATAACAATTTCCTCAACTTAAACAATAATTTCTTCAACCAAAACAATAATTCAAAATATAAATAATTCAAAGTAACATCATTCGTTCAGAAAAACAGACCCAAGGTCAACACCCCAGACAGAGCGCTTCCAACCCACTCATTCCATCAAGGAGCCGATGAGACTTCTAGATCGCTCCATAAGAAACGTTTTCGTTCTAACTACGAATTTTTTTCTAGTTTTCATATTTCTTATTTCATGTGGTAGAAAATTAAATAATCTATTTCCCAGATATTCGAGAGATCGGCGCCCCACAGTAGTGGAGCAAAAGGCTGTTCTGGTTTTCTGCTGCGTAACACTTCTGGTATGATAGTCGTGTTCAATATAATTTAATTTCAGCAGTTCCTCATATTTTGCGATTACACACTTCAAAAAAAAGAGCTGTCTAATATCCAAAACATCTGCCTCCCGATATAGTTTATCCGATGGATAATCCCTAGTCCTACTGAGCATCAATTTCAGTATTCGTTTTTGGAATCTCTCTAATTTTATTATATGACATTTGGCAGCTGATCCCCATAACAATTTCCCATATGTCAATCTACTTTCAACCAAAGCATAATAAATTACTTTCAGTCTTTTCAGGTCTAGAACTTGTCTTAGAAATCTGAAATTTTGCAGTAGTCCTCTCAAGCCAGACACCATCCCACTTATATGAGAATTCCATTTCATATGTCTGTCAATTATAATACCAAGATACTTTACTTGATCCTTCATTAAGATTTCTATAACTTTATCATCTTTAAAAATTCTCAATTTATCATATTTGGGGACATTAGATGCAAGACAGCTGAAGGCCAAAAAACACGTTTTATTAAAATTAACTGTCAAAAAAATTTCACTGAATGCGTCAATCAAATGGTCCAAATCTGTTTCCACCTTCCCCTTCAAATTTTCCCATGTTTCATCTTTGTAAAAGATTACAGTGTCATCTGCAAAACTTGATATCTCACCTGCCGAGTCAACATTAAGTATACAATTCATGTATATAATAAACAAAACAGGACCCAACACCGTACCCTGCGGACACCATACTCTACAATATTCTTCCTACTACAAGTTGAATCAATTTTTGCATACTGCTCCCTATCTTTCAGGTATTTTGTCATTAAATCGCCCACAATTCCCCTCAAACCAATATCCCACAACACCTGCAACAACTGCCCATGATGAACTGTATCGAAGGCCTTCGCAAGGTCTAAGAATACAGCCATCGATTTTTTTCCCTTTTCAAGGCTTCGATATATTTTGGACGTCAAGAACACGGCTGCGTCCTGTGTTGAAAAATTTTTTCGGAAGCCAAACTGTCTCGGAGAAATCAAATGGTGCTTTTCCAAATATTCTATCAGTCGCTTCTTTAACACTTTTTTGAAAATTTTTGTTAGTGAGCTTATTAGCGTGATGGGTCGGTAATTCGATAATAGGTACGTTTTTGTCACCACTCATATATAAAGGTTTTATGATACCTACTTTAAATGCCTTAGGCACCTCACCCGATACCATTATTTTGTTTATTAAGTATGTTAAAGGACGCGATATTTCTTCTGATATTTCTTTCGAAGTTTCTGATCGTATTTCGTCTGTTCCTGGAGTTTTATTGGTTTCAAATGATTTGATCATTTCACTGACTTCATGCTGAGTTGTCGATGCAAGAAAAAGCGAGTCCCTCATAGACATTCTCTTTATTTTTGTTCTTACTGGTTTACGAATACCATCTGCAAGATTTTTTCCGACAGAAGAAAAGAAGTCATTAAACTCTTCAACAATATCAGCTTTTTCTGTAACCAAACCTCCAGCAGAGCCTAGAACCTCTCTTATTCCTGTTCTAATTTTCCTGTAATAATTTTCGTTAACAGTTTTCACGGTTTTCCAAAGTGCTCCGCTGTCAGAACCGCAGTTGTCGATTTTTTTTTAAATACTTTTCTTTCGCTATTTTCAAAAGATTATGAAGTCTATTTCTATATGTTGTATATTCTCTTTTCAATTGTATGTTATTTTGGTCCTGTCTGTATACCCTAATTAATTCGTTTCTTCTTGTGATTGAATTTACAAGTCCCATAGTGATCCAAGTTTTCCTCTTTTTATTGAAATTTTTCATTTTGACTTTTTTTGTAGCTCTTTCGATTTCTCTTTTTATAGTATCAATAAGGAAATCTGCACATTCATTTATATCAACTATTTCATAAAATCTGGTCCAGTTAAATTTATTCAAGTTGCTGTTCATCTGCTTATAATCTGTAAAATATTTATAACTGGGTTGGTTGTTATTAAGTTTTCTTTGATCTTCAAGGGGTATATCTATTATGGTGGAATGATGATCCGTTATACCAAGCTTAACAGTATAAGATTTACAATTTACTCCATTATTTTTAGTCTTTAGAAAGATGTGATCCAGACATGTTCCACTTTCTGGTCTTGTAATTGAGGTAATCGTAGCCTTAAACCCATTCTCACACAAAAGATCCATATACTGAGATGCTACGTCACTTTCATTCAGTATATCTATATTGAAGTCTCCAATAATTGCATGAAATGAAGCTCTGTAAGAGGAGACCCCCCCCAAAATACAGGAAAAGGCTATTCAAAAACTCAATATCCACTAGATCATGAGACCTATATACAGCTGTTACCACCAATGTACTGAGACCTTCTACGATTTTTATTTCTATTGCTTTACATCTCCCAATATCTATAATTTCATAAGAATATTCCAGATTAGCATTAATGTAGACTACCACACCATCCACTCTATTTAACTCGCTTTTATTATATAGCAAATCATAATCCTTCATCTGGAGGAGGTCGAAACCATCGACACGCCAACTTTCAGTCAGAACAATACAATCAAATGGGTCATTGACTTGCGATAAATAAATTTTAAGCATATCCAGGTTCTTATTTATGCTCCGTATATTCTGGTATCCTATTCTGGTTCTATAAATCCTGAAATCATTTCTCGTTGAGACTGCATTATATTCCAACATATTTTCTAATTCCTTATCTTGTTTCGGTGCGTGTAATATACCTCTTGTAAACTGATTCATGAATTAGTTTTTTCTGTTAATCTTCACCACAATAATCCGTTTTTTTCTTCAACTTCTCCAGATGGTGCATCAGTGCTGGACAGTCTCGATTATACGAATAGTGGTCAGTAGCGTACGACGTTCTATATTTTTCGTTGGATACAGTACAATTCCTACAGCAAGTCTTCTGCCTCAGACATTGCTTCTCTTCATGACACTCGGAACACACCGGACAAACCAAATCATTCGTACAGTTGTCCTTCTTATGGAAAAACCCCTGGCAATTGAAGCATCTTGGAACCGTCAAATCCTCGTACACAGGATATCTTTTCCATCCAATGCATATCTTTCCACTTTGCATTATATCATGATAGGCCTTAGGGGAACATTCACAGTACACCGTCCTTTCACCACTTTTGTCCTTTTTCTTTATAAATTTCACTTTTACTTCACCATTTATTGAATTTTGTTGTTGAATAATTTGTTCCAATTCTTCCACTCTATATTCCTCTGTCATATTAGTAATTTTAATTCTCGGTCTCCTCAGTCTTTTCATCTCAATATTGTAGGATTTCTCCATCTTCTCAGATACTGCTTTCCAATTTGAAGCCTCTGGCAGCTGTATTTCAAATATTTCCGGAAAATTCGAATTGATTCCCATGTAATAATATCTTTCAATCCGAAAACAAGCTCCAATATTCTATTTATTTTCATTATGCGAAAAGTTACATTTATTACATTCTGAAAATTTCATTCAGAAAAATATTCGAATCAAATCGACTTCAGACTAAGTGGGGTGACTTGAATAACATCAACAGCAGAATGATCCGAAATCCCTGAAAGAATTGTATGGATTCTATTGTTATAGAATAGAGTGACCCAGCCATTATTCGTTTTACAACCTCAGCCTTTTAACGATCAGCTGAATATCCCCCCGTTTGTATAGAATGCCTCCATTTGCACAACGTCGGTGCATTTTCCAGATGGTGAAAGTGCACAATTGACATTGTGCCAATTGTTGACTATAACTGGTAGGTTACGGTTGTATATATATATATATATATATATATATATATATATATATATATATATATATAATATATATATATATATATATATATATATATATATATATATATATATATATATATATATATATATATATATATATATATATATATATATATATATATATATATATATAATTTTTGGGCGAAATATCAGATCCCTTTGAAATCAAAACCGGTGTGCGGCAGGGGGACGGAATTTCGCCAATTCTTTTCAATATTTTTTTATAAAAGATCATAAGGGAATGGGAACTTCACGTGAAGGACACACAAGTGGGTATCAAAAAAGAAAATAGAATAAATGTCAAATGTCTCGCCTTTGCAGACGATATTGCTACATCACAGACAACAGAACTGAAAAAACAAGAACGAAAAATTCTCAGAAAAATTCACGGAGCAATCAATAGAAACGGTATTTGGGTGAAAAGACCTCAAAATGAACTGTATCAAAAGACAAATACGATAACGGAAGAAATCAGAAAACGACGAGCAGAGTTCTATGCACAGGTCTACAGAATGAAACAGTCCAGAATACCGAAGAAACTTCTCAATATAATTATGAATAGTAAATGCGGAACAGAGTGGCTAAAAGAGGTCCAAAAGCATCTACAACAAATCAATATAAAAAATCTCGAAGATCGCACTGAATGTCACTATAAAATCGCACATGTAAAGTTTGAGCAGAAAATAAATTGTCAACCTGGAGTAAAGTGGACAGATGAACGGGAAAAAGAGCATTCAGAGAGGATGAAGCGTTTTTGGGAAGCAAAAAAGATGAAGCAAAATTCCTAATGATTGCGAATTCAAGTTCAGTCGCTCTCCTCATGGGGAACAATCGAAATAATAATAATAATATATATATATATATATATATATATATATATATATATATATATATATATATATATATATATATAAATATATATATATATCTTGAAATTGATTTATTGCCTGTTTGAGGTATTTATTTTGAAAGTTTTTAGCATTAACAGGCTTTTTTAATATGAAAAAGTTTATTTCTGTTGACGTTTCGTTGTTATATTACAACTTTGTCAAAACTAATGAATAATTGAATTTATGAGTTATTATGGATATCAAATGTCAAACTTAATTTTTTGAAAAATCAAATTAGTTTTTTTGTATATTCACTTATTGATTTTCATTATCAGAGGAATATTTCTGGCTCAGCATTCGCTTCGGAAGTTTTAGTCTTCTTCACCATGAGGAAACCTCTGAAAAACTCATGGTAAGCCAGGTGATTTTGGAGTGTGATTATATTTACATATATACAATTACATATAGTTTTTTATATACTTATCCAGAATGTGTATATTGTTCGTTTATGTGTGTGAAATTGAAGGTAGATCTGGAAAGAATGAGTTGTGAGATGTGATGTTTTGTGATTGTTGTGTGTTTATTTTGTGAGTGTTATTTGTGAGGTTTATTAAGTTGTTGTAGATAGAATTTAGATGTTTAACGTCCGTTCTTTCATTGACTGTGTTTTCCAAATTTTTACGAATGTGTAACATTTCTAAAATTTCAAAAATTATTTAAAAATTTTAAATTTCTAAAATTCTAAAAAAGCAGAATTCATAAATTATATAATACTTTAAATTCAAAAAGAAATGAATCTAACGAAAATAATTACATTCCCTTACCATATATTCCAAAACTAAGTACAAATATTGCTAAAATATTAAAACCTTATAATTTAAGAATAGCACATACTGCCAAAAATCAAATCAAAGAAATATATACAAAATTAAAAAGTAAAACTGTAATTCAGAGAAAAACTCATACAGTTTTTAATATTCCGTGTAACAATTGCAATAAAAGCTATATCGGTCAAACAGCACAAAATCTCGAAGAAAGAATCAAAGCACATAAATACGCGAAAACTCAAATCACAGCCTTAAATAAACATAAAATAACAGAAAAACATGATTTTGATTACAAAAATACGAAAATTTTGGCAACTGAAAGAGACAAAAAATGTAGAGAAATTTTAGAAATGTTACACATTCGTAAAAATTTGGAAAACACAGTCAATGAAAGAACGGACGTTAAACATCTAAATTCTATCTACAACAACTTAATAAACCTCACAAATAACACTCACAAAATAAACACACAACAATCGCTAAACATCACATCTCACAACTCATTCTTTCCAGATCTACCTTCAATTTCACACACATAAACGAACAATATACACATTCTGGATAAGTATATAAAAAACTATATGTAATTGTATATATGTAAATATAATCACACTTAAGAATCACCTGGCTTACCATGAGTTTTTCAGAGGTTTCCTCATGGTGAAGAAGACTAAAACTTCCGAAGCGAATGCTGAGCCAGAAATATTCCTCTGATAATGAAAATCAATAAGTGAATATACAAAAAAACTAATTTGATTTTTCAAAAAATTAAGTTTGACATTTGATATCCATAATAACTCATAAATTCAATTATTCATTAGTTTTGACAAAGTTGTAATATAACAACGAAACGTCAACAGAAATAAACTTTTTCATATTAAAAAAGCCTGTTAATGCTAAAAACTTTCGAAAATATATATATATATATATATATATATATATATATATATATATATATATATATATATATATATATATATATATATATATATATGTATATAAATATTTCAATATTTCTCAAACATTTATTCCTTGAAGAAAAATGGAGGCATCACATCTTACAGGTTCACATATTTAGCTCTACTATAACATTCTTCTGGTTAATTGGAATTTTTCGAATTAATGTTCTAGTGTTCATTTTCGTAAATATTTCGTTCAGTGCCATGAGCATAAAAACTCAAATCCCTTGAAAATATTGCCCAAATTCGACAATATTTTCAAGGAAATTTTGTTATATTTAGGAATATTTTTATATTCCGATAATATTTGAAAACGTCATATGATGACATTTGTCAAATAGACATTGCAATTTAGTAGATACCTACAAGTAGAAAAGAGATGTGAACATTCGATGCTTGGTGTGTCTGTAATCTGAAAGATGCTTTTTACTGTTTACTATAGATCAAATAGTGGAGTATTCATTACTCTACAGCAGGGGTTCTCAATCTTTTTCAAAAAGTGTGCCCCTTAGTATTAAAATTCTGCGTACCCCTTCGTTATTGAAAAGGTGGTGTGTTAAATTAAAAACACGTTTTTATATAATAAACACAATATATTTGAACCTACCCCGCGTACCTCCTGAAATTTTTCGCGTACCCCTTGTCGGTACGCGTACCACAGTTTGAGAACCACTGCTCTACAGTATTGCACTTTAGGTCATGAGAAGATGCTTGGGGATTGCAATAGTTGCCTCACTTCGTTGGAAGTGGTGGAACTGACGAGCTCCTTGCAGAACGAAACATATAGGTATGTCTCGCACTTCCATCAGGTGTGGCGTCAATTTCAAAATTTCTCTAACATTTATCCTTTGAAGGATCATAGAGGTATCACAGGATCACATACCTAGCTCTACTACATCATTCTTTTGGTTAATTTGAATTTTTAGAATGAATGTACTAGTGTTCATTTTCCACTTTACACACTCTATTTCCTTATTATATATATATATATATATATATATATATATATATATATATATATATATATATATATATATATATATATATATATATATATATATATATATATATATATATATATATATATATATATATATAGTTTCGAGATTCACAAATCATTCAATACTGGTAAATACTGAGACTCTCAATCACAAATGTTGTCAACGAGAACGAACCTATCATTTTTGAGAGTGAATATTAAGTGCGTTTTGCGAATAATTGATTGATCTTTTTGAATAATAATAGGATACAATTGTTTCATCATTATGATGAATCGTCAGTCCATATTTAATCTATCAATCAAGTATCGATGACTTTCAAAACGCCCATAGGTCCTATACCAAATTGAGGGGAATTTTTCTCACTGAAATATTCCCGTGAGCTCCCTCTATCGGAGAAAAGACATATAAAGTCTCCCTAGCGTTCAAGATTCCTACTCATGACATGAGTGCAAGGCTTTGTACACATTTCATTCGAATACTTTAAAAATTGTCCGCAATGTGTAAAAATTTCAAGAGTATTGAGAATAACTGACCTATGGCGATACTAAAAATTTTCTATTAAAAGAGATTAAACTCTTGGCTCAATGTTTCACGTTTTATTTAACAATATGTATAGTCAACATGTTTCGAGCGTTAGCTCATTTTCAAGACTGAAGTTTAGAGTTTAGTCTTGAAAATGAGCTAACGCTCGAAACATGTTGACTATACATATTGTTAAATAAAACGTGAATTAATATTCAATTATGTTTCACCAAGAGTTAAGCGAGAATTCAATCTCATTCACTAAAAATTTTCATTCATTATCAGTTTTGGATATCGTCACGAAATCCTACATATTTTCAGTATCCCGAATATATCGAAGCACATAAATCTGAACAATAGTTTATTTTCGTTCCAACAAACCAGCTCACAAACAATCAGAATCTCAATATGAAAAATTAATTCATCTGTTTATGGAGGACGTTTATTCATGATTGCGAATTTGCGTCTCATTTCCATAACAAAATTCTCAATTCCTACTCGCGAATATATCCGCTTCAGTTTCCTTCTCATCTCAATTATAATCTACCTAACCTCAACTTTTCTTCAGCGCCTCTAACGGGAGTAAAGCGGATGTTTAATTATGATAAATAAGCTAAAAGTAGGTACGACGGCATCATTAAATCCGACGGTTTTGTATGTTTTCTTCGTTGATTTTCTCAGGTTAAGAAGTTTGAATCGGTGAACACTGGGAGAAACCTATGCGGCGTTCGACTTTACTGTCGGCTTGCGGATTGCATATTTTATAGACACGCCAGTTCAAATAAGATTAAATTGTGAATGAGTCGCTGGCGCGGTGCATGAGTTCGGCCACCAGAGATTCAAACTCCGCAGTAATTCGTGTTGGCGTAACAGAATGTGCATAGAAATGAATACTGCTCTAGGGAATTTTTAGCATGCGTTAATATCGTGCAAGAGTTTGATCTTCATGAAACTGGTGGCATAACTTAACTTTCCGAGATATTACAGAAATACAGAAACACTGCTGTTGAAAAAACTAACTCAGACACTGAGATTTTTCCCCAAATTGAAATAAAGATAATAATAAGATAAATTTTTCGAAAAACATTCCTTACATTGTGAAATTACATTCATTTCAATTGATACAATAATTACAACTAAGAAAAATGCTCTCAAAAGGACCGAATTCAGTTTGGAGTCTGATTTTCCATTCAGCCCGCAAAAATGTTGGTTCAAACAAAAATCTTGGTAAAATTTATATTTACAATAATCAACTTTGTTCAGAGATATTGAGCATTTGAGTCAATTTCAATATAATTTCATATGAAATTTGCATGATTTTCCTCACACTTAATGATTCTTTCAGTTATTCAAAATATTTCGAATAGAACAATTAGGTTGTCTGAACTTTAATTTCGCTATGATTTCCATTTTCTTTCAATTGTTCTTCATTCAACTTCGGTAGAGCTATATGAAAGCACTCTGAATTTAGCATCGTGATTATGTTTCATTGGAAAAATTGTCCAAGATGAAATGTTTTTTTGTCCTTCAACAAGTATCGTAGTATAACTATAATATATACCCACCTAATTCAAGTGAATTATGATTTTAAATAAGTACTTCTGAATAAATAATTATTTTGAAGTCTTGTTCAAGTTCTGTAATCAAAATAAATACGTTATTGTATTCGTTGTAAATATTTGATAGAGTATTTCTATATATATATATATATATATATATATATATATATATATATATATATATATATATATATATATATATATATATATATATATATATATATATATGCATATATATATAGTAAATAATGAGACTCGTAATCGAAATATCGAAATATTTCAAATAAAACTTTCAGGGAGCTGGCTACATAAATGTTGTCAAGGGGAACGAACCCATCACTTTCGAGAGTGAATATCAAGAGCGTTTCGGAAAATTCATCGATCTTGTTGAATGTTAATCAGTTGGTTCAATCATCAGTTCATATTTTATCTATAAATCAAGAATCGATGACTTTCAGAACGCCCATAGATCCTATACCAGAATGAGGGGGTTAGTTTTCAGTGAAAATTCACGTCAATTTGCTCTATCGGAGAAAAGACGTATAAACTCCCCCTAGCGTTCTAGATTCCTACTCATGACAACGGTAGTGTGAGTGTGAAAGGCTTTGTAGACATTTTATTCGAACACTACAGAAAGCTTTACGCAATGTGTAAGAATGGTCCCATGCCTAATCGCTCCAGATCACGCCCTGGTGGGCAAAATTATAGCTACTTTCAATGTTCATCAACAATTTCACTTAAACTGGCGTTTCCCTAACGCAGTTCAAATAAACGTTCGAGATATATCGAGAGTTTGCAAAAAGAATGCTCTGCAAACTTGTTGTTTATTTTTTTCCAATTTAAAAGAGTATTTTAATGTTTGTTCACTTTTTCTGGCTCTACTATCTGTTCGAGTTATTCTTCTTTCTATAGGTACTTGAAAATTGTCACTTTTAATCAATATTGGTATTCTGATTTCAAAACTGTCGGTGGATTTGAGAACTTTCAAGAGCTGATATCTTTCCGGTTCATTTTAATTGACAATTTTCACAAGATTTTTCAAACTTTCTTTCTTCTATAGCCTTTTGTCTCTTAGATGATTTATATTTTTTGCTAGACATCGTTTTCTTTCCATGCAAATTTCTTAACCACTCATTTCTTACACGTTTCTTTCCTTTTATCGGTACATTTGGTTGAACCTCTATCTCCGCTCCTTGCTTGGACTGTTCCACTTCTTCAAGGTCATTGATATCTATACTTTTTAAATCAGTTTCACTACTAAGCTCTTCACTTGGATAAAAAAAAATACCAGAATCTTCAAATGGATCAGTCTCATTATCCGAGCAATTTGATTTATTAGTATATGACAGCGTCATGAACACCATTGCAGGTTGTTGAGTTCTTTGCCAGCTGAGCTAACTGAAGTCATGTTTTCAGATTCATGGCAGTCTCATCAACTTTTGTATCTTCTTTACTTTCATTATGAACAAGTTCAACATTCGTTAATTTCTTATTATCATCAAATTTAACGAAGCTGTATGATCTGTCCAACGATTGAGGTTGAAGAGTTATTTAATCACTATATTCGTTAATGTCTTGGCTTGCCTCCATTAGGAAAACGACAATGTCTGTAAAAAATTGCAAAAGTCCGCCGTTAAGTTGTGAATCGACATCGCGTAACAGAATTTATTTCTCGAAGCATGCCGCCCGAAGTCGATACGAGCCCTTAGACACAAACATATGACAGACATGCTTCATTTTTAGGTTATCAGAACTTCTCAAACATGTAAAAAATTATTTTAGTGACTTTGACAGATATTGGCAAGACTTACATTCCTCTGCATTACGTTTTGTTGAAGATTCTTCAAAATCAGCGCCTCTCTTACAGCTTCCCGTGCTGATTCAGCCAATTCAACCAGATTACATGATCGATCTCCCATTTTTGATCACTTTGAAGCTCAGTTCAAAACATGAGACTGTTATTGAACATAAACAGCCGTGAACTGCAAGCAGCAAGTGACAGAATGAAACAGAAATATATATATATATATATATATATATATATATATATATATATATATATATATATATATATATATATATATATATATATATATATATATAGTATAGTTTTCAGAGTCGTATTTAATGATATAGTAAGCGAGGTTAGGGTGTTTTCGACTCAATTGAGCAATTATTGTTTGTACTCTTTTTTCTCAGTCAAGCTTTCGCAATATTTTATTGCATCTTCAGGACTTCTACAATTAACAAAAAGTGTCAAACAGAACATGTTCAAATGGCAAAATTATAATAACCTTACCAAATTTGAGGTTAAAATATAAACATGACACATCTACAACAGTAGCTATGATAATGATAACATGTACAAGAAGTACTTAAATTATGTAAAAGAAATTTTCAAAATAAACGATTCATTAGAATTTTCTCAACACTGTAACCAGTTTAGTATGAAATGTCAATATAACATATATTCGACACATGTCATTTGTCAATTTAGTTGATTTGTCATGGAATCAGCCTCAGTTATATCTCGAATCATCCAACTGCCATTATCTTAAATTTTATTGAGAAGGTATGAGTATATATTGCTCAGTTTGTTTATATCAGTTTTTTTATTGATTGTGGCTTCGCATTTTTTTATTTGTATCATTTCGTGCATGGTTCTTTTATGATAATTTGGTTCTTTTTTCAATATCTCTACCTCATCGAAATCTATTTTATGGTCTTTGTTATGTGCATGTTCTGCAAGTGCACATCTTTCTTTATATTTAGTAATGTCACTTTTATGTATTGCTAATCTGCTTTTTAGCCATTGTGAAGTATGACCTATGTATTTTTCTTCACAATCTATGCAATTTATTTGGTAAACAACATCACTTTGTAATTTTTTAGGGACCTCATCCTTCAGTCGGGAATATAACGATGCAACTGTCTTTGGATTATACGATGATATTTTTACATTAAATTCTTTGAATATACTTTTCAGCTGTGGTGTTATTTTTTGTATATAAGGTAAGGATCCATAAAAACATCTGTGTTCTTGAGTTGAATTGTCAGGTTCGGTAATCAGTTCCGGGGGAGGTAAAATATTTTCATTGTTAGTTGTTGAAAATAGCAATTTTTTAATCATGGTCGATGGATATGAGTTTTCAATTAATATTTTATTTAGTTTATCTAAACTCCCTTTCAAGTATTGTTCATGGCATATTTTAATTAATCTATTTCTCATTTCTTTGATGAAATTCAATTTCATGTTTAGAGGATGACTAGATATGTAGTTTATAAACTTATCAGAACAAGTCGGTTTTCGATACCAATCTAATTTGACAGTTTGATTGTGTCTGTGTAGTTTACAATCAAGGAATGGTACTGAACAATTATTATCTTCAGTTTCAATGGTGAATTGGATATTATTATTATGGTCATTGAAACAATTTAGCAGTTCATCTTTACCTGATATAGGTGTAGCTAAAACAATGTCATCCACAAATTTATATACAAAGGGCAACTTGAACGACAATCTTGGAATACATACATCTAATAGATCGTCCATAACGTATTGGGCCAATATAGGACTCAATTTTGAGCCCATGGCGCATCCTGATACTTGTAAATAATATTTACCTTTGAACGTGCAATAATTGTTGTCCAGTACAAAGTTAACTATTTGCATGAATAGATCTTTGTCCACAACTGTATGTTGTTCTATGCTATTCCATTTTAGGTGTAAAGTGTGGATTATTTGCTCCTTGAGAAGATTTCCAAATAGATTTATAACATCCAAAGATGCCAGCTCATGGTTTGTAGGTAATATAAAGTTATTAATTTTTTCAGCAACTTCAAACGAATCCTTTATGTAGTAACAATTATTTGTATTATATGCTGCCTTTAAGATTTCTGCTATATATTTGCAAAGTGATTCAGTTGGACTATTTATACTAGAAATTATTGGTCTTATTGGGTTGTCTTGTTTATGTACTTTGGGATTTCCATAGATTCTTGGACTTATTGATCTATACGACTTCATCTTTGTTGCCTGTTCCTTTGATATATAGGTTCTATCACTCAGTGTGGATATCAACTTGTTACTTTTGTTTTGTATTGTCTGTGTCGGATCCCTTGGTAACCTCTTGAAATCTTTTGACTCAAGTATTTCCTCCATTTTTTTGTCATATTCTTCCCTATTCATAATTACTGTCACTCCTCCCTTGTCGCTATTCAACACTATGATGTCTTCATTTTCCTTAAGAAAGTTTCGCGCCTCGATATACATTTTGCTTATATGGTTATTCTTCTTCAGTTCCTTCTTTTGGATATAGTTTGTCATAATGTTTGTTGCTCTGGCTCGTGTATTGTCTTTTTCATTTTCTGGAACACCCATTAAAATATATTCAATATCTGCGATTAGATCATCAAGTTTTAAATCTTTTCGTGATATATTGATGCTGAATTATATATTTATCGTTTTATATACCAATTATATACCATCGCTTACTATATCATTAAATACGACTCTGAAAACTATACTATATTCATTCTCAATAATGGGTTTTTATCAAGAAATTTCTACGAATTATGGACAAAACACCACCAAATGTCTAAAAATCTGGAGCATGAACAACAACAAACTGGCATCAGCTATAAACAGACGAATTTTTTTATTGGAGTGTAAAAGAAATGACATTGTACCAAGACACATTAGTACAAACTTGAAAAGTGTACTAACACTGTTTGAATATGACAACAATCAATTAAATAGAAAGATCAAAAGTTTTAATGAAGGAATAGTCAATAAGATCATTAACTTGGAAATTGCATCAGTTAATCAGAAAATCAACAGACTAAAAAAGCAAAAGGACATAATTTTACAAAACCTTGACAACCTACCAAATTACATAATTAATGAATTTAAGAGAAGACAAACAATCAGTTATAATAGGAAGTTCCATCAGGTAAAACAAACAAATATGAAGAAAATTAATAGTCTGAAGCAAAGTAAACGACAATCGTGCAATACTCAAAAAAAGTGGTTGAAAAACATAACTGACAGAGACATACCTGAAAATGTAAACACAATACTTTCAATGGGGTCTAAATTCAGCATCAATATATCACGAAAAGATTTAAAACTTGATGATCTAATCGCAGATATTGAATATATTTTAATGGGTGTTCCAGAAAATGAAAAAGACAATACACGAGCCAGAGCAACAAACATTATGACAAACTATATCCAAAAGACAGAACTGAAGAAGAATAACCATATAAGCAAAATGTATATCGAGGCGCGAAACTTTCTTAAGGAAAATGAAGACATCATAGTGTTGAATAGCGACAAGGGAGGAGTGACAGTAATTATGAATAGGGAAGAATATGACAAAAAAATGGAGGAAATACTTGAGTCAAAAGATTTCAAGAGGTTACCAAGGGATCCGACACAGACAATACAAAACAAAAGTAACAAGTTGATATCCACACTGAGTGATAAAACCTATATATCAAAGGAACAGGCAACAAAGATGAAGTCGTATAGATCAATAAGTCCAAGAATCTATGGAAATCCCAAAGTACATAAACAAGACAACCCAATAAGACCAATAATTTCTAGTATAAATAGTCCAACTGAATCACTTTGCAAATATATAGCAGAAATCTTAAAGGCAGCATATAATACAAATAATTGTTACTACATAAAGGATTCGTTTGAAGTTGCTGAAAAAATTAATAACTTTATATTACCTACAAACCATGAGCTGGCATCTTTGGATGTTATAAATCTATTTGGAAATCTTCTCAAGGAGCAAATAATCCACACTTTACACCTAAAATGGAATAGCATAGAACAACATACAGTTGTGGACAAAGATCTATTCATGCAAATAGTTAACTTTGTACTGGACAACAATTATTGCACGTTCAAAGGTAAATATTATTTACAAGTATCAGGATGCGCCATGGGCTCAAAATTGAGTCCTATATTGGCCCAATACGTTATGGACGATCTATTAGATGTATGTATTCCAAGATTGTCGTTCAAGTTGCCCTTTGTATATAAATTTGTGGATGACATTGTTTTAGCTACACCTATATCAGGTAAAGATGAACTGCTAAATTGTTTCAATGACCATAATAATAATATCCAATTCACCATTGAAACTGAAGATAATAATTGTTCAGTACCATTCCTTGATTGTAAACTACACAGACACAATCAAACTGTCAAATTAGATTGGTATCGAAAACCGACTTGTTCTGATAAGTTTATAAACTACTATTCTAGTCATCCTCTAAACATGAAATTGAATTTCATCAAAGAAATGAGAAATAGATTAATAAAAATATGCCATGAACAATACTTGAAAGGGAGTTTAGATAAACTAAATAAAATATTAATTGAAAACTCATATCCATCGACCATGATTAAAAAATTGCTATTTTCAACAACTAACAAATGAAAATATTTTACCTCCCCGGAACTGATTACCGAACCTGACAATTCAACTCAAGAACACAGATGTTTTTATGGATCCTTACCTTATATACAAAAAATAACACCACAGCTGAAAAGTATATTCAAAGAATTTAATGTAAAAATATCATCGTATAATCCAAAGACAGTTGCATCGTTATATTCCCGACTGAAGGATGAGGTCCCTAAAAAATTACAAAGTGATGTTGTTTACCAAATAAATTGCATAGATTGTGAAGAAAAATACATAGGTCATACTTCACAATGGCTAAAAAGCAGATTAGCAATACATAAAAGTGACATTACTAAATATAAAGAAAGATGTGCACTTGCAGAACATGCACATAACAAAGACCATAAAATAGATTTCGATGAGGTAGAGATACTGAAAAAAAAAACCAAATTATCATAAAAGAACCATGCACGAAATGATACAAATAAAAAAATGCGAAGCCACAATCAATAAAAAAAACTGATATAAACAAACTGAGCAATATATACTCATACCTTCTCAATAAAATTTAAGATAATGGCAGTTGGATGATTCGAGATATAACTGAGGCTGATTCCATGACAAATCAACTAAATTGACAAATGACATGTGTCGAATATATGTTATATTGACATTTCATACTAAACTGGTTACAGTGTTGAGAAAATTCTAATGAATCGTTTATTTTGAAAATTTCTTTTACATAATTTAAGTACTTCTTGTACATGTTATCATTATCATAGCTACTGTTGTAGATGTGTCATGTTTATATTTTAACCTCAAATTTGGTAAGGTTATTATAATTTTGCCATTTGAACATGTTCTGTTTGACACTTTTTGTTAATTGTAGAAGTCCTGAAGATGCAATAAAATATTGCGAAAGCTTGACTGAGAAAAAAGAGTACAAACAATAATTGCTCAATTGAGTCGAAAACACCCTAACCTCGCTTACTATATATATATATATATATATATATATATATATATATATATATATATATATATATATATATATATATATATATATATATATATATATATATATATATATATATATATATATATATATATATATATATATATATATATATATATATAAGAAAATGAACACTAGAGCATTCATTCGAAAAATTTAAATTAATCAAGAGAATGTTATAGTAGATAACATTATAAATTAACTACTATAACATTCTCTTGATTAATTTGAATTTTTCGAATGAATGTTTTAGTGTTCATTTTCTTATATATATATATATATATATATATATATATATATATATATGAATATATATATATATATATATATATATATATATATATATATATATATATATATATATATATATATATATATATATATATATATATATATATATATATATATATATATATATTTATATATATATATATATATATATATATATATATATATATATATATATATATATATATATATATATATATAAACCGATGTATTGTATAACACAGTATACATATATGCATGAAAAAATATTTATATTATTTTTTCAATGTATGAACAATTTCCAATATAAATATTCACGTCTAGTATAAGGTGGCGCTAGGTTTTCCATAAAAAAATTATACTGAAAATGAGAGAAATAGAGATTAATCATGAAATAACATTGAGAGAAGAAATTAAAGAATCGAAGACAAATGTGATGATGTCACAGAATAAGAATATTTTCAAAGGGTTTTTATATAGGTTAGTTCAAGGAAAGCAATCCTCATAGAAATTCCTCATGCTTGAAATTTCCTGTAATTGAATTGATGACGAAGTCCAAGAGAATGCTACTTTATAATTCATATTTTCTCATCATTAACATTTTGGAAAAAGTTCTTTTTGAGTTATTGCTGTTCTGTTAAAAATATCATTATTATTGTGTGATTTTATGTTTTTAGTTACTGTTATGATTCTTTCATTCCTTTTTTTGTTTAAAACTTGTTTTTGTGGAATTTTCAATCTTTTTCTTCTCTTAATTAATTCTCCTTTCATTATGTGCTGTTTTTTCACATACAGATGTGTATCTGTAGGCTTTAATTGCCTTGTCATTATATTTGCATCCATCAATAAAGTATTACTTCGAAATTATCATCATATTGCTGAAATATAGAGAAAAATGTTTCTTGTTAATTTTCTCCAATATATACACATAACGGTATGAATAGTGATCCAAATTGTAAAATTAAACTCTTAATATTTCACGAATGTAATGAAAAATAATGCGATAAAATCAGAGCGTTGAGTCGTCATGATTCGAGTGGTCAGCTGGTTATCGAAACTTACTGATTCTATTAGTCTCAATGATGAGCACAGAGAAGAGCTTTTTGAATTCAATAATGTTGACCAACGGGAAAGCGACAGTTCAATCTCAGCCCATTATGATTCAATTAATATTCGTAGACAGTGCAAACAAAGCGACAGAATGGCAAATTTCATTCAGTATACTTCACCGAGACTCAAATATTCATAATTCAAAATCCCCATAAGACCATCGATATTCAGTTTTCATTTTACCTTGAAATGAAAAACACTCTCTTTTTATTTTGAAGACCGACATCCGCCGGCCTTTTCAAAGAATCACGGTGGAATGTGAATTAATAAATACTTCCGAAATTAAGTTCCTGCTGATAACTACTACCCGCACTCGCACAACATTCAAATTAAATTATAACGACTAATTTGCATTTATGGAGAGGGTTCAAATTAATTAAAAAGAACCGGAACAAGTCGAGATAGCTGTGCGTCTGAAATTCCGTACCCTTTGGAGCAATAGACAAGCTAATCAAAATGTTTGAATTTGCAGTTATTTACATCAATATTGATGGTATGAAATATGTTGTTTTGTCAGTTGAGAAAAGAGATTGAGTCATTTTAACAGGTGTATCTCACAATGGATTTCATGTATTACTAATAAATCAGTCTCTTCTCAAATAGGTACATGAAAAGTATCAATTTCAATACTATTTGCGTATATTTTCACTTCTACATCAAGATGGGAGGAGACCTATGATTCTTCAGAAAATAGTGTGTTCTTCACAATTTTGTTGAAATGAATTCATCGTAATACCTACGTGAGAAACTGAACTATGCAGTCCAGTCATTCATGGGTGGAATCCTTTTTGGCTGCCTGATCACAGTTTAGATAAATCGTTTCAAGTGAAAATGCGCGCTATATATATATATATATATATATATATATATATATATATATATATATATATATATATATATATATATATATATATATATATATATATATATATATATATATATATATATAAGAAAATGAACACTAGAACATTCATTCGAAAAGTAGAGCTAGATATGTGAACGTGTACGATGTGATGTCTCCATTATCCTTCAAGGGATAAATGTTAGAGAAATATTGAAATCGTTGCCACACCTGATGGAAGTGCGAGACATATATGTTTCGTTCTGCAAGGAACTCGTCAGTCCCACCACGTCCATAGAAGTGAGGCAACGATTTCAACCCCCAAGCGTCATCTCGTGACTCCAAGTGGAAGACAGTAGAGTTATGAATACTCTACAAATCCATCTATGGATATCAGTAGAAAACACCTCTCAGATTATAGACACACCAAGCATCGAAATATCACATATCTTCTATACCCGTAGGTATCTACTGAATTGCAATGTCTATTTGACACATATCATCGAACGATGTTTTTAAATGTCAATAGGTTGCGTTAGTAGTACGCTCGCGTTTATTTCCGTATTTCAGGGGCCTATACAAAAAATTCTATAAAAAATTTAATTTCCTGAGAAATATCGCCGAATAGGCCCCTGAAATACGGGAATAAACGCGAGCGTACTACTAACGCAACCAATTGACATTTAAAAACATCGTTCGATGATATTTGTCAAATAGACATTGCAATTTAGTAGATACATACGGGTATAGAAGATATGTGAAATTTCGATGCTTGGTGTGTCTATAATCTGAGAGGTGTTCTATACTGATTTCCATAGATGGATTTGTAGATTATTGATAACTCTACGGTCTTCCAATTGGAGTCACAAGAAGATGCTTGGGGGTTGAAATCGTTGCCTCACTTCGATGAACGTGGTGCGACTGACGAGTTCCTTGCAGAACGAAACATATATGTCTCGCACTTCCATCAGGTGTGGCATCGATTTCTATATTTCTCCAACATTTATCCCTTGAAGGATAATGGAGACATCACATCGTACACGTTCACATATCTAGCTCTACTATAACATTCTCTTGATTAATTTGAATTTTTCGAATGAATGTTCTAGTGTTCATTTTCTCAAATATTTCATTCAGTGCCATGAGCACAAAAAATTTCATTTCCTTATATATATATATATATATATATATATATATATATATATATATATATATATATATATATATATATATATATATATATTTTGAAATTTTAGCATTAACAGGCTTTTTAATATGAAAAAGTTTATTTCTGTTGACGTTTCGTTGTTATATTACAACTTTGTCAAAACTAATTCATTAGTTTTGACAAAGTTGTAATATAACAACGAAACGTCAACAGAAATAAACTTTTTCATATTAAAAAAGCCTGTTAATGCTAAAAACTTTCAAAATAAATACCTCAAACAGGCAATAAATCAATTTCAAGATATATATATATATATATATATATATATATATATATATATATATATATATATATATATATATATATATACATATATATATTCTATGCACATGTCTACAGAATGAAACAGTCCAGAATACCGAAGAAACTACTCGATATAATTATGAATAGTAAATGCGGAATAAAATGGCTAAAAGAGCTCAAAAAGGATCCACAACAGATCAATATGAAAAATCTCGAAGACGGCACTCAATGTCGCTATAAAATCGCACATTTGAAGTTCGAGCAAAAGTCAAATCCTCAACCTGGACTAAAATGGACAAATGAAGGGCGTTTTTGGGAGTCAAAAAAGATGGAGCAAGAGTCCTTATAATTGCGAATTCAAGTTCAGTCGCTCTCCTCATGAGCAACAATCGTAATAATAATATTATTATTATTATTTCGATTGTTCCCCATGAGGAGAGCGACTGAACTTGAATTCGCAATCATTAGGAATTTTGCTTCATCTTTTTTGCCTCCCAAAAACGCTTCATCCTCTCTGAATGCTCTTTCTTCCGTTCATCTGTCCACTTTACTCCAGGTTGACGATTAACTTTTTGCTCAAACTTTATATGTGCGATTTTATAGCGGCATTCAGTGCGATCTTCGAGATTTTTTATATTGATCTGTTGTAGATCCTCTTTTAGCCACTCTGTTCCGCATTTACTATTCATAATTATATTGAGTAGTTTCTTCGGTATTCTGGACTGTTTCATTCTGTAGACCTGTGCATAGAACTCTGCTCGTCGTTTTCTGATTTCTTCCGTTATCGTATTTGTCTTTTGATACAGTTCATTTTGAGGTCTTTTCATCCAAATACCGTTTCTATTGATTGGCCCGTAAATCTTCCTGAGAATTTTTCGTTCTTGTTCTTCTATTTCTCTAATTCTTGAATGGCCGCCAATAACCATTGTTTCAGCTGCGTAGATTGCTTCTGGAAGAATCGTTGTGTTATAATGCCTCAATTTGGCGCCTCTCGAAATGCACTTTTTGTTATAGTGAGCCCATGTTAGTTTGTAGGCCCTCTGGAGCTTGGTTATTCTCTGTTCATTAGCGATTCGGTTTAAACCTGAGGACTGTATAACTTCCCCGAGGTATTTAAAATGGCCTACTTGCAGAATTTCACCATGTTTTGTCATAAGAGAGGATTTATCTTTTGGTGTTCTTTCCATGTATTTGGTTTTATCATAAGAAATTTGTAACCCGGTTTTCTGCGCAATTTCATGTAGTTTTTCCACGGCGCGAATGGCTTCAGTTCTGTTGTCTGTGATGATAGCAATATTGTCTGCAAAGGCGAGACATTTGACATTTATTCTATTTGCTTTTTTGATACCCACTTGTATGCCCTTCACGTGAAGTTCCCATTCCCTTATGATCTTTTCTAAAACAATATTGAAAAGAATTGGCGAAAGTCCGTCCCCCTGCCGCACACCGGTTTTGATTTCAAAGGGATCTGATATTTCGCCCATAAATTTTACCTTGGAAGTTGTACCTGTAAGTGTCTGTTTTATAATTGTTCGGGTCTTTCGATCGATTCCAAATTCTTTCATGATTTCGAAAAGGGTTTCGCGGTCTACCGAATCATATGCTTTTTTGAAGTCAATGTAATAATAATAATAATATATATATATATATATATATATATATATATATATATATATATATATATATAGATAGCGTATTGACAGTGTTCAGGGAAGTCCTTTTTCTTATTTATACACCTGAGAGTACCAAACTCCTGAACTTCATTGGCTCGCAATACTCCGATTATATATGCGGATCTGAAGAAAAACTCGTATATGACACAGGCAGATATACTAGCTATCACTCATTGAAGCGACTCGTGACTTATTCCTCTAAATATCAATAAGTGTAGCGTGCTTCATATCGGCAAGAAAAATTACAATCTGTCAACGGCACAAAAATTATATCGTTCTTTACACAGAAAGATTTCGGTTTTGTGAATTCCGTTGTTGTGTGGTGTTCTCCTCATGTAAGTATCATATGCAGCAGAGGAAACTTATCTATGGATCTATTCTGAAAAAACTCCTTTACGACTTACGAAGTGCAGTATATTTCTGTCCTATGAGCGACAAGAGGATATTTGAGAATTGAAGGCCTTGCCTTTTGTTTGTTGGACCTTATTGGAACTTAAGAGTACCTTGTACTACGAAACAGTGAACTGTCTTATTCCACCGATTTTATTTTTCTCTAATATCAATCCATAGAAGGATAATGGAGACAACACATTGTTCTCGTTTCACAATGCCATCTTTGCTATATTGTTCTTTTGAAAGATTTTTTGAAAAATTATCGAAAGCAAGTTAAACTATATTATATATATATATATATATATATATATATATATATATATATATATATATATATATATATATATATATATATATATATATATATATATATATATATATATATATATATATATATATATATATATATATATATATATATATATATATATATATATATATATATATATATAATAAATCTAAAATGCAGATATAGTGGGATGAATTCTCGTTGCACGTTTCTTTTTCGTCAATTATTATCCATCAAAGAAGTAACATCGTAATCTTACTCATAAGTTTCGGTAGATTTCAATTACTTTGATTATATTATTATCTTAATACTAAGTGGTTTAATTAATTATCTGTGGCGTCTAAGCTGACGTCACCTCCGATGGAGCTGAAAGTCACGTTCGCTGGAACTGTAATTCAATCTCTGCTGGAACTGTAAAACTACATTCGGTGGAGCTTAAAGTACGTCCGTTGGAACTATCAAACTACGTTCACTGGAGCTGTAAAACAACCTTGGCTGGAGCTCTAAGTCACCTTCGCTGGAGCTATACTTCAATCTTGGCTAGAGCCTCAAAATCATCTTGATTGGAGCATTAGAAACAACTCGCTGGAGTTTTAAGCAACATATACTAAAGGACAACTTGGGAATCCAACGTCTGTGAAGTTATATAGATAAGATGGTTTATTTAATTGTAAATGCAAGAAATTTAGTAAATTCATACTTTTTAACATTGTTATTACTGAGTGTCAATCAGACCGAATGTGTGACACCTCGTTTTCAGCTCGCCTGGGTTATTTTTGGGTAAAGCGGGGGTTATAATATATATATATATATATATATATATATATATATATATATATATATATATATATATATATATATATTATATATTTATATATATTTATATATATATATATATATATATATATATATATATATATATATATATATATATATATATATATATATGAGTTACGATATCATCAGACACATGAAATTGCTCTTGGAGTACCGCAAGGCTTCGTACTCGGACCTCTTCTATTCATATTGTCTATGAACGATCTGCCTGCGAAGTTGTTTTTTTTGGTTGCCCGATTTTTGGTGACACTATTTTCCGATGATTCATCGGTGGTTGTTTCTGGCAGGACTCCTGAAGAGGTCCTGGAGGCATGTGAATTCATTGTGAGTGAATTTGAAAATTGTTCTCGAATGAACAACCTGATGGTGAACGTTAACAAAACTGTATGTGTTCATTTTTGCCTGAAGGGCAATGTAATTAGTATCTTGGATGTTAAGTATTGGAAGAACACTTTATCATCACCCCAATTAACAAAGTTTCTTGGAATATATGTAGATGGACATCACACTTTGATGTTTTATGTACAAAGTTCAGTTACTCATTTTTTGCAAACTCTAGATTCTCTAGATTTAGGGACATCGTACCTAAAAACTGTGTTATTAAATTACAGTCTTGTATATAGTCATCTAAATCATAATATTCTGCTGTGGGGCTGCTCTACAGAAATAAATAGGGTGTTTATTACACAAAAGCGAATACTTGAATTAATATTCAATACTCATCAACGAACATCTTATGAACCTATCTGCATTACTAATTTTATAATCACCTAACCTTGTTTATATATATATATATATATATATATATATATATATATATATATATATATATATATATATATATATATATATATAGATGTTTGTTATATGTTAAAGAAAATGAAGATAGGTATTATTAAATTGAATAGTAATCATGAGTTTTCAACAAGGAACAGTGATGTGCTACTCATTCCTATCCATAAAACAGCTGAATTTGAGTAGTCTCTCTATTATCAGAGTGTTAAAATCTTGAACCATTTTCCATCAAATTTGAAATTACTGAAAGCTTATTTGTTCAATTTGTTATTATTGTTTTGAGGAGAGTTAAATCTCTCTTCTTAACAAAGGTATACTATAGTGATATATTTCACCTTGTTAAATTGTCACAAATATTTAATATTTCTGGGGTAATTTTATTTTTTTCTTCTCAAATAAAGTTGTATATTATTACAAATATCAATTTAACAAATATTTTTGTTTCAACCAATATTTTTGCTCAAGTGCTGAATAGAACATCAGACAGAAAACTGACTTCTTTCCTTTTGAGAGCATTCTTCTTAGTTGTAAATATTGTATCAATAGGAATGAATGTAATTTTACAATGTAAGGAATGTTTCTCAATAAATTTTATTTTATTTAAAAGAAATGAATATATATATATATATATATATATATATATATATATATATATATATATATATATATATATATATATATATAAATATATCCAATATGTGAATAATGTTCAACGCGGGAAAAAATTTCAATCAAAAGTAGACATTGTCGGCATATCCCGCAATTAGTAGAGCGGGATATTATAAATATATATATCTACATAACGAAAAAATTACACTGTCAAACCTACAGCTGTATACGGAACTGCTCTTCAACGTGGTCTTTGAAAATATTCGTTTAACATAAAATATCTTAAATTATTCACATAATAACTCAATTTCTGTTCTGTGGCCTTCCAATTTCACCAGCTATTTCACTAGTTGACGTTTACTAGTCGAGGGTATTCATATTAGTCAAAACGTTTCATTTAACACGGTTTCGCAATTTGCATATTTCGACCCTTACATGGTCTTTGTTTTCACTCAGTTGCTACTGCTCCAGAGATCGAGATTTGCCAGGGGAATTTATTAACAATGTGTTTTGATTTGTTGGCCCTGGATTCACAGTTTGAATTCTGACACTTGTTCGTTTAAAATGGGAATTTATTGTTTTTCTTGGGGAGACCGGGAAACATGTTCAAATATATGTTCAATCGATTAATCACTTATTCTTCGAATTGCGAAGGCTCATATTCAGTGTATTCATTATACAGAAGAGTCTCTTCTCGTTTTCTGTCGCGAATTCGACATAATCAGCCAATATTTGAGGCCTGCTATTAATATAGCAGTATCTAATTATACCATTAATTGTTTTGGCGTTCGGCATTCTTGAAAATGTATTCATCTTTATTCCAAAGCTGCTTGTTTTGTCTTGAAAATATTTAAAGACGTTTCTTGATTTGTGAAGCGACCTCAATGGATTGTCGTTTATTGTCTATCGTTTATTGTGAAGAAAAATCGACGATGAACAGAATCGATTTTAAAAAACACACGAAATATAAAGATAATAATTCTTCAGAAAACTCAATATTTTAGAAATATTTTTCGTAATGTCAATATAAGAGACTATAGCAAGATTAACCACCACTGAAATTCGCATTACCAAGAAATGAATTCAACTCACACGGAAAACAAATTTAGAGGATTTCTCAAAAATGCAGAATGTATTTTTTATACAGATTTCAAATTACAGAGAAACTACAAGGTATTAAAGTAGAACTTAAACTCTTCATAACCACAGTCAAAGGCAACATTCCACGAGTTATAAAGTTATAATTCAGAGCCTCATGAGATATATAATGCAGAACAAATAGAACAAAATTTCATCTTCAGACGTTTTAATGGAGAATTTTTATGAAAACCTACAATTTCATAGAATGAAATTTACTTTGCTTAATTTATTAGTGAAATGGTTGATTATATTGAGCAATTTTAATTTTATCGAATACTTCGAAACAATATATTCTATTCGACTTCAGATCGATAATTCATTTTCAATGAAGCAATCAAGTTCTCGGAATAATACCCCTCCTTTCTTTTGGTACTCTTATGGTAGATATCGATATAATATTGACTTAGAATGGACTCAGGAAGTTATACTTTGAAGGTTCACTGTAGTTGTTTTCAATAGTGTTAGAGAACGATGTCAATTATTACCAAACTAGTGATAGAGTTATTGAGAACTGAAATATTCATATAATGAGGAAAATGCAGCAAATTGTTGTGACTTTAACGACAGTACATGCAGTTCTCGTTTCCAATAAATCTTCACTATGTCCCCAAATAAAAAAAATAATAATTCACGAATATTGCCAATTTTTCTGCAAACGTTTTGATCCAAAGTTCTGGTTCGAGTCTTTTGTCTGAAATTCAATGCATATTATATTAGCTAGAGAATAGAAAAAAATCGATCAAATTCATCATCTGAATACTGAAAAGGTTTATGATGTTTGCAGACAAAAATCCGGGATCTTTTCATATTTTCGAAAAATATACAGAGAAAACACGTTTCGTCAAATTCTGCAACCATTGTTAATACCAACGAAGACATAAAGTTTAATTTACTCGCTGAAATTGAGACGAAAAATGAACCAAAGCAGTGCGAACAAACGAGAAAACAGACAGACAAACCAAAAGTCACAGGTCTGTTCTGTGGCACTGTATATTTGTCACCTGATATGTTTATATTTTCGATTATTTTTCATGCATCCATTTTTATAGCAGTTTCCAAATTTTGTAGGTTTAATGAATTAATTCTGATTGAGAAAATCTTTCATTCAATAAATAACATCGATCAACATATTGAAATATTAATTGTAGAAAACCTTTAATGCAACTAACTCTGTACTAGGATCCACAGAAAATTAAATTTGTTGTGATCCATTATTGTTAAGTGAGTGTAACTGAATAATTTGTTTTTGCAATAATCGACATTCTCTAGTATTCTCCTTAACCTGAATTCCAAAATGATGGAGAACTCTCCAAGTATTTATAAGGAAGTATTATGAGGTATTTGTTTATCGATGCAGATCTAAGAAAATGAGACTACCTCTCCAACAACACGAAAACAGATCCATAAAACTCTTCATTTTTTTTCGTATCAAACAGCAGCTCAGCATAACGAAGTGCAAAATCCCTTGTGTCCCAGTGAGCAGCTGAAATATTGCTGGCAGATCCGCTCGACACGGACTCACGAATTTGAGCTCATTATTCAAACGGTGCAAACCGCTCCAACTCAATCCTTGCCAAATTGAAAATCGATCAAGTCAAATGGCATTGTTGCGGTAGTTAGAAGAAGACCTTACCTTTTTCAGAACTATTAACAAGAAATTGGATTGGAATATTAAAAATTTCATTCTTGGTGGCAATGATGAGAATAATTTGAGTAAAATAAGTGAATCTGAGTGAAAATCAAGAACATGTATAACTACACAGAATTTTCGAACTATCACCTACTCAATAATCGTAGAATGTTAGTTTCTCTAGCACGATGTAAAGTACCATTATCAACCTATGAAATGATGATTATCTGATCTACAACAGATGCATAATTGACTCAAATTGAATTCTCTTCAACCAATAAAATTTTTCCTGAGTTGAGGTTCTAGTATGTAAACACTGCATATCGTAACGAAAAATATACCCAAACATCCATGTCTTACACAGGACTCGATCCCATACGCTTGTGTGGTGTTATGAAAAACAATAACAATTGAATAATATTGAATTTGACAATTTACAATTTTATAAAATAAGCTATCAACCTGGTAACTATCAAAGTCCGAACGCAATAACACGTGTTTACTCTGAGTAGGATCCATTTGTCCATTTGATTATCAAATGCAGGCATGAGTAATTTTTTCATGAATTATTTACTATAAACAATTATTTCCAAAAATAGTTCTTAAACATTTTCATTTCAACAACTATTTTTTTTAATAAAATTTTTCATTACTTTCAGTAAATAATTCGATAATTAATTAACAATTACATTTGAACCATTTTTTTTTCAATAAAATTTTTCATGACATTCAGTTAATGATTCACACATTCTGATTAAAATTTCGGGATTTTAGTTCAAAATGTTTATTTACTTCATGAAATATATGTTCAAATTTCAATTTACTTTCATATTGTTCATCAATTTTTGAGTTGTCAAATGAAAATTTCAATGACTTCTTCCTCAGAAAATTTTCCCTTTTTTTTAATTTTTTTCCCTTCATAATGCATCGAGCATTAAAGCTTTTTGCGCTCGATGCATTGAAAAGTGCAATGCGCATTACACATTTTGCGCATTGTGTTATGCGCAAAAACAATTATCTGCTTGCGATAATTGCTCTGGCTCTCTTGCTAACGGCTTGCTCTGCCTCTTTTATAATTGTAATGGTTTATAAAGGTTTATATAATTGTAATATATTCAATTTCATCTTTTTTTCAGCAATGAAATAATAATTTACCAATTCATTTCTTGTCACATGTTCAAAAATATTGCAAATAGAAACTTCTTTTCATTTAATCTTGCCGTCAAGATAATCTGTTAATCACATTCTTTCTTGAAAAACTGGTTGGTGTTTTATCTATGCCTTGCATTATGACCTCTTCTCTCAATAATATTGTTCAATATTTTATTCAAAACATATTTTGACATTCATTGACAAAACATTGTTCTGAATTAATTATAGCGAAAATCAGAAAGCTACATAGTTTTATTAAAATTATGTATTAAGATTTTCATCAAATATCGGCCCAATCGATTAACAATATTTCATTATTTTATTAAATTAAATTAAACTCCTGGCTTAATGTTTCACGATTATATTCAACAATATGAATTTGTCAACATGTTTCGAGCGTGAGCTCATTTTCAAGACTAAAATACAGTTTAGGTCAAAGGACCGAACAACTAATTTATATCTATACAATGGATGTAAGGAGGGAGGATAATTGAAAATCTAAGTGTTCATTTACGATGTCTTTTTTTTTCCAGAACTGCATATTTCAATTGCCTCTAAAAGGTCAAAACGTTTCCCTTTATTACCTGCGTGTAAGCATTTGGTTTTCTCAAAGTCTATAAAGTGGTTAGAGTTAATACAATGTTCTCTACTTATACAAATACAGTAACTCTAAGCACTTTATAGACATAAATTCAATGGACGATGAATCTACTCTGTTATAGTTCATATTTAAATGAGAGGTAATAATAAAAACTTGTCTAAAAATCACTGACTGAACAATTGTTTATTCGACTAGTTTCGCCTTTTACAGCATTATCAAGAATCAGCATTATCATTCTTGATAATTCTGTAAAGGGCGAAACTAGTCGAATAAAGAATTGTTCAGTCAGTGATTTTTAGACAAGTTTTTATTATTACCTCTCATCACTTTATAGACTTTGAGAAAACCAAGTTCTTTCACGCAGGTGATAAAGGGAAACGTTTGAAACTTTTAGATGCAATTGAAATATGCAGTTCTTGGAAGAAAAAAGAAGACATCGTAAATGAACACTTAGATTTTCAATTATCCTCCCTCCTTACATCCATTGTATAGATATAAGTTTGTTGTTCGTTCCTTACTGTATTTTCGTCTTGAAAATAAGCTCATGCTCGAAAAATGTTGACAAATTCATATTGTTAAATATAATCGTGAAACATTAAGCCAAGAGTTTAATTTAATTTAATATTTATTTATGTTTCATCAAGAGTTAAGCGAGAATTCAATCTCAGTCATTTCATTATTGGGTTGAGTTTTTCAGAATTCACTTATTCCTTCGTATAATTTTTGAGTAGCTCCATTTGTACTTCTCGGGGTAAGAGAACATTGTAATCTGTTTTTTATAAGCCTCTTGAAGTGTCCCGTATCTGGAAGTCTTCGGTCAAGTAACTATATAGTCAACCGATTTCGCTGAAATTATTTCATGAATATTATATTCATTAAAATGTTGTTTTTGGGGTATTTATTTGTCGGTGACAATCATTTGTTTGGTCTTGTTAAATCTCGTTCACGTACAATGATCGTAGTAGGTTTCCATTTCGTCAATGTCAATGTGTTATCTCATCAGCGAGTTTGCTGATTGAGTTCAGAAAGATTTGATGTATATTGCAGCCTCACTGACAAACACTGCGATTTCTGTAATGTGGAATTATTAAATATTATGATTATGATGATTATACATATTGAATAACTCAGGATCGAGTACAGATCCATGAGTTGCGCCGATTTGGATTTCCGTCACTCTTAATTTACTGTTGATTTTCACGTTCATCTTCCTGGTGCTTCAGCAGGAATCACTTAGTTTCATCATATTAAGGTAGAAATTTTGCTGTCATTATGTCACAATTTGCTGAAATTGTGTCATTATGTATATCAGGCCTTCTTACCAAAGTTAATCGAAAGCTTTCGGCAGGCGCAAACCTTCACCCTTACTTATGAAGTATGGAGAATTAGTTAACGTAGATTGAACGATCATAAATTCATTTCATCAGACCAAATTAATCATATGATTTCCTACTCTCTCTACTGGTTACAAAAATTCATCATGCCCTAACTGAAATGTCATGTAAGACGTGAAAATGGGGCTTTAATTAAATTTCATCGATTTATGTGATTTCAGCCATTGGAACTCGAATACTCTCAAAATGTTTATTCTATATAATCTACAACTCACATATTTCGTTACACATATTGAATTTGTAATGAATTTCGTTTGAATTGATTCAATGACTGAAATCATTAAAAGGTTTGAAACATTTTGATTTTCTTGTTTTTACAATGATTTTCCTAAAACCAGAATAAAAAAGAATCACTCAAAAATTAAGGTTTGGAAAAATTTCTAACCTGAAATTAGCAGACGTTGAATATTGTCACTGTTCATTTGTGATTGGTTCAATTTTCATCATTTTTTGTCAGTTTACATTCAATATTGAAATATTTTTTGCTTCACTTCTTTGCTAATACTTGCTTCGTTTCTTCTCTTTATATTGAGTAATTCAGGAGCCGAACTATTTCATTTGCTTTCAAGAATAGCAAATTAACAATTGAAAAGCTTTCCAGTAAGAATATCGATAATATTTCAATAGTTGAGCAAATTTTTGATGAAAATGAAAGGTGCCTAAAGAAGAATCATAGTATCTGTGGAATATTATTTTGCTCACGTCTCTTATCGATAATCAGCCTCTTAAAGAGTCCAAGCTGAAAATTTCGACATATGAAAATATCAGATAGTTCATTGAAAAAGGTGAACAAGTACTCGCTTCGGCGATATATATATATATATATATATATATATATATATATATATATATATATATATATATATATATATATATATATATATATATATAAGGAAATGAAATTTGTTTGTGCTTATGGCACTGAATGAAATATTCAAGAAAATGAACACTAGAACATTCATTTGAAAAATTTAAATTATTCAAGAGAATGTTATAGCAGAGCTAGATATGTGAACGTGTACGATGTCTCCATTATCCTTCAAGGGATAAATGTTAGAGGAATATTGAAATCGATGCCACACCTGATGGAAGTGCTAGACATATCTGTTTCATTCTGCAAGGAACTCGTCAGTCGTACCACGTCCATCGAAGTGAGGCAACGATTTAAACCTCCAAGCATCTGCTTGTGACTTCAAGCAGATGCTTGGAGGATTTTTTTTAAGTTTGTATGATACTTATTTCATTCATTTCTCATGTTTGTGTTAACATTTTTTTTTCTACTTCATTTTCGTTTACTTTCAGGAGGTTAGATGGAAGAGTAGCTTATGCTAAATCTCACCTCTTCTTATGAAGCACAATATGTGTAGCAATAAAGACGTTTATTTTTATTATTATTATTATTATATATCAGCTGTCCATTTATTTCTTTATTTTTTAAAATCTCATCAGCCGAACAGTATAGTCACCTGTCAACGCATTGGGCTTGCTCGTTCTGGAGGGTTCGATTCCCACGGAATCACTAGAATCTGAAGTTGCTAGAAATGGCGTTATATAGGTCTTGAATACGATACCTCATTAAGGTTTTTCTCAAATATGATACTCATAAAAATAATTCCATAAGCAATACACATATCTCATCATAAATTAAAAATAAATGTTTTTCTTTGAAATATAGGCAGAAATATCCTAAGCGAATTCTGGCAATAATTTCGTTGACGTCGCCACGTATCTGGTTTAATTTAGCTCGGACCTCCTGAAAAATTGTAATTGCTTTATCTTTAGGGGAATATATTGGGCTCCCGGAGTGGACTACGTGATGCAGCACGAAATATATATTTCCCTCGAGTATTCGGACAGAATATAGGATGGAGTTACTGACTTGCCAAATAAATCTTTCTTATAATATATTCTTTCAGGACTATAAAATGATCTCAATTCTTACAACCACAAAAACTGTCTTTTTGTGTAACGAGTTCATTCAGAACTGTCTTCTACTTAAACCAGTATATGTAATAAAAATATAAATATCTCTACGAATGACAACACGTTTGAATTACCTTTACTTCAGATATTGTAAAACTGCAATTTATATATGCATGTACACTAATTTTTTTGTGTCTATATGTGTTTTGTAAGCATAGAAATATATATATATATATATATATATATATATATATATATATATATATATATATATACATATACATATATATATATATATATATATATATATATATATATATATATATATATATATATATATATATATATACATATTTATATACATATATATATATATATATATATATATATATATATATATATATATATATATATATATATATATATATATATATATATACGAGGAGCGGCCGATAAGTTCGCGACCTCAGGTAATTAACGAAGAGGTATCATCTCGTTACTAATAGTGCTGCGTGCGGCAGTAATTGATAGTATAAATAACACCCATTTGTTCAATTTGGTCCATTAACACTTCAAACCTGCAGCATACAATGTCGACCGAAATTTAAAATTCTCTTAATTTTGAGCACCGCGCAATGATTAAATTCCTTGTAAAAAAGAAAATTGTGTCAGAACAATTTGAACAAAAATTGTAACCTTGTTGTCACAGTAGATGAAACCGGGGTTCCACAGTATGATCCGGAGTCCAAACAAGAGTCTACACAGTGGATAAAACAGGAGAAAGGCCACCAATGAAGTTTAAAATGGAAAAGTCGGCCTCAAAGATTATGGCGACAATTTTCTGGGATAGCGAAGGAATTTTATTAACTGATTACTTGTCCAAAGGAACTATCATGAATGTTCAAAACTACAGCAATTTATTCGGTTAGGCAGGCGAAGTATTCGTACAGAAGTAACGTGGCAAGTTGGCGCGCGGAGTGTTGTTTCTGCATGGCAACGCGCCCGTTTATACCGGTCGCGTTTTGAGGGATGCTTCAAAAGCCACTTGTTTCGCAGAAACTGACCATCTCCCCTTTAGTCCAGACTTGGCTTCCAGTGACTTTTGAAATTGAAACGGGAATTAAGGAGGCGAAGATTTTCGGATGGAAATGAGATAGGAGATGGCCGGGGAAAGCCATTTGAAAGACAAATCTGCAGAATATTATTCCAATGGTTTAAAGGCATTGTATTCATGATGTGAGAGTGTATTTTACTTGAGGGTGATTATATTGAGAAATAAAAAACTGAACTTTTTTTTTATCAAGTACCCTAGGTCGCGAACTTCTCAGCCGCTCCTCGTTATATATATATATATATATATATATATATATATATATATATATATATATATATATATATATATATATATATATATTTATATATACACTAGCTGACCCGGCGAACTTTGTACGCCCATTTATTTTTCTCTGAATATTTTCAAAAAGCAGGAAAAAAGACAAGTTCTACTATTTGTGCTACAATATCTTGTTTTTAATAATAAATTAGCCAGGGGCACTTACGAAGGGACTGCAATACTCTCTGTTATTTCAAATCAGTCGAATTACCAAAATATTCATATATTAACACGGAACATGTAATGAAAGTTATTAACCTGTCTGTTCTATTGTTGAACGACTTGTTACTAATTTCGTATCACGTACTTGTTCCATATATCTGATCATTAATTATATGACATATTTGCTTGATATAAGTCAAAAAATGTTCAGAATGTAGTCCATTCCCGGAAACCAATGAATTTATTGGCTCTGGTGGTGGTACCAATGGCGTCAATTTGACTTGGCCGCTGGCGCAACACAATCCAAGGGCTTCGTTTTTGAATTTCAATGCATTGCAATGTGGACACACAATATTCATTAGTCCAATAGCAACAATTTGCTCTGAACTGTAATCAATTGCCACATTATAACTGAATGCAGCTCTGTGG
Organism: Henosepilachna vigintioctopunctata; assembly: GCA_030704895.1. Taxonomy (NCBI): domain Eukaryota; kingdom Metazoa; phylum Arthropoda; class Insecta; order Coleoptera; family Coccinellidae; genus Henosepilachna; species Henosepilachna vigintioctopunctata. The sequence goes on from JARQZJ010000068.1 coordinate 1,624,822, forward strand.
GGATTAAACACAACATTTCTATGTTGATTTCGATTCCGGTGAAGTTCATTTCTCGCTTCGCGTTGCTCATCAGTTTGATTTGCTCTTATATTTCTTTGGCTTGCCGTATTTCGAGTTCTGCGGCCTAAGTTTGAACGTCTGGTTGGTGGCATTGTTAAAAACGAAAATCCAACTGAAAATATATTTTCTGTATAACCATGTAAAATTGTAGCATTGTGTAGTCACCAAAAGTAACCAAAAATCGATATGAAGTGAAGTGAACTTACCGTGATTAACAAACACTTATTAGCAAACAAAAAACTTCTTAGTCTTTAGAACAAAACGAACTTTATCAAAAACTTAATAAAATTATTGTTAGCGCGGTTATGGATGTATTGTCACAGATTACCACAGATTTTTTTGTTTCAAATTGAATGACGTTGACATTTGTTAGCGCGGTTATCGATGTGGTGTCACAGATTACCACAGATTTTTTCTTTTGAATTGAATGACGTTGACATTGTTTAAAATATGCAAAATTGAATGTATATTTTTCAATGTTTCTGAGAGATTTTCTTTGTATTTTTTTTTCGTAAGAACCTTGTACAGAGTATTTGAAAACTACAAAAAAAATCAGCCAAATCGGTTAAGCCGTTTTCATGTTATGTCGTGACAACGGAAAACATGTTTATATATATATATATATATATATATATATATATATATATATATATATATATATATAGATATATATATATATATATATATATATATATATATATATATATATATATATATATATATATATATATATATATATATATATATATATATATATATATATATATATATATATATATATATATATATATATATATATATATATTCGAAATTAATTCATTTTCTGTTTAAGATAGTTTATTTTTATTGTTTTTAGCAATAACAGGCTATGCTCAATGTTAAAAACTTTATTTTTGTTGAAGTTTCGTTGTATGTCACAACTTCGTCAAAACTATGTTTAAAAACTTAAGATAACATTATATATATATATATATATATATATATATATATATATATATATATATATATATATATACGATTTATACGAATATATACGATATCAAAGTATACCTATTACTACTTTCTTTCTATAATTGTTTCACAAATTATTCAAATGAACATTATTGCAGAGATGGCTATAGAAGAGCGATGTGTTCATTATCCTTGAAGCAGTGAAAAGAAAGAATACATCTCTCTCGTTAACGTATCGTCACCAATTGTAGTTTTGAAAAACTTCAAAATGAATATTTTTCAATAATTCACAATGAAAAAAAGCCAGAAAGGAAATAATTTTGTAAATTCTTATATTGAAAATTTGAGGCTATATATCAAAGGAGAGGTCTGAACCTTCATTCAGATATGAAATATATTAAGATCTCCGCTTTCAGAAAACTTCCCAAAATGTCATCGTAAGAAAACTAATTGAAAAAAGATTTCCGTACATTGGATTGTGTTTTGATTTATAATCAAGAAAATTCTATGATATTCATTTGATATTTCATCTGAGCGACTTCATTTGTGTTATTGTTATTTGATTGAGGTTTCTTTTCAACAGTGTTATTGATATTTTTATAATTTCATTTGAATATTATGAATTGAACTGAATTGTTTTATGTTTTCGGCATAGTCGGCAGTACTTGCCGAATTTCTAGTATTATTTTTGTTTGATTATTCGCGTATATTTTAATTTATTTTTTTTTTTTGAGCCCTTCAAACTTTTGTATCAATTGATCCTCACCACACAAGAGATTGTGTTCATTCTGCCGAAAACTCAATATGTTCGATTGTAAATGAAATATTTAATTATATATAAATGTCACGCAATTTTTCTGAATTGAATGCCTTCTGCTCGTTCTGGAGAATATCGAACAATACCTCGGTGAAAGCTTGATTAGCATATACCATGAGAAAAAGGAAAACCAACGGAACGAATCCCCGTCGAAATAGAATGGATGTAAAGATCTGCAGCACTATTGGAAGTATTGAGAACCGCATTAAAGGCTCAAGTTGAAAGAAATCCATACACATGCCTCCATTGAAATTGTGAAAATCGTATGCTGAAAAGTTTAGCGGGTGGAAGTTGAACAGATGTCGGCTTTCACGTTTATCGGAGATCGTTTGGATGGCCGCCAGTAATTATCGGATGTGTGTTTTGATTAGTGCATCTGCAATTTGCAGTTTACAGGCTCAGCCGTTGTCGCTCTAACGTTCTGCTAACGAATAACACGTCCATTGTTTGGATTATTGCTGGAAAAATTCAATACAGTAGCAGGTTTTGAATTAAACCTTTTTCTATATTTTTATTATGAACAACGTAAACGATGTCTGTGTGCATGTTTTCGTTTGTGATTTGGTTAAGTGTTCAATTGTGTGTTTAAGTTTGAATAGAAATGTGTTTATTATGACAATGAAAAGACTCGGAGTTTCTATGAATTTATATGTAAGATACATAAAATAAAGATTATTTTTACATCCACGTTATTCATATTTCCGAATTCTGAGTTGGTACTTCAGTTAATATATAGATTATATATCGATTTCTGTTATTGAGCCAATCTATATATTAGGCATATATACATACATACATATAATATATATCGTTATCCCAATTAGCAAACCTCGTATCTCCACTTTTCAACGCTTGAAAAACTGTAAACTAAATGAAGAATATTCTTGTTATTGAAAAACGTTTCTTTTTCTTCAAAAACGTTAGAACTGTATAAAAAATATAAATTTATGATTTTTTGAAGAATATTCAAGATTATATAAAATTATACAACAGTTTGGGACCCTGAAAAGTTTTTGACCCCTGAAAGGGTGTTTTGGAGTTAAGAGGTTTGCTAATTAGGTAACGAGATATATATATATATATATATATATATATATATATATATATATATATATATATATATATATATATATATATATATGTATATATATGTATATATATATATATATATATATATATATATATATATATATATATATATATATATATATATATATCCTGTTGTAAGTGTTGTAGGATACGGACGTGTTTTTGTGACGTTTTAAATCAATTTGAAGTAACATTAATGTGTAAGTTGTACAAGTTCACTTTTTTTGAAAATTTGAAACATATCTGGTATCCATCACTTATCCGTTCGCAAAATTTTACCAGTAAAGTGTGCCCATTTCCAGCTGTTACGAAGGACCCAGGTAATTGCCGCTGCCCTAGTAAATCATCGAAGACGGATACACCGTGTTGCCACGTTTAAGCAAAACTGAGTGTATCTAGCAATTGAAGGTGGATTACGCTTCGATAGAAAATATATTACAATCATCAGTTCTAATTCTGAATCAATTCATATTATATTATCATCAATATGTCGGCAATTAAGCAAATCGATACGATTTCTTCTCTACAAGTTGATATTCCTCAATGTGGACTTTGTAGAAAATCAATTGTAAAAAAATTCGCAAAGTGCCAAAATTGTCTGAAGTCGTTCCACCTAGGTTGTGGATCAAAGGTGAAAAAGTGTTGTGACATCGAATTATTCATGTCAGTCCCTAGTGAATAAAAAACTGAAGGCTCATCAACGATGACACCTAGGATCCTAGACAAGGAATATACTCGAATGGATCTTCTTCTAAAAATAATTTATGAGTTGGAGTCCAAAAAAAAATTTTTTAGAAAATAATTCCTTACTTAGGTCCAAAATTGTATCACTAGAAGATCAAATTAAAGGAAAAGGGAATATAATGAAGCAACTGGGCAAAGAACTTGTCACTATTGTAGATGATGAGAATCCTATACCAGGTGCTGATGCTGAGAGAAATTCCGGTGATTCCCCTATGTCCACATTATCCGTGTGTGTACCCGAAGCTCACCGGCAATTTAGTCTGGTTGAAGGAAAAGTTACAAACTCATCTACAACTCTCGATCTTCCTAAAAAGAATAAGAAACAAAAATCATTCAAAAAGTTTACTCTGGCCGAGGTAAATCAGGCGGTTAAATCAGCACAAATAGTAGGAAATCTCAATGAAAATAATGAATCTCCTCTCAAACTAAAGCATTGGATTCTGAATGAAAAATTGTGAGAAAAAGCAAGCCTAGGAAAACTCTGGTTGTGGGAACTGATTCTGGAGCTGCTGACCTGGAGGCCTTAGACAAAATCAAAGCTTTTCATGTTTTAAATCTCAAACCTGAAACAAATGTGGAAAGTTTACAGAATTTCCTGAAGAACAAATTTTTCAAGGTCAAATGTGAAAAATTGACCTCAAACTACCAAGATTTCTACGCATCGTTCAAGGTGTTTATATCCAGTTTCAAGCTGTATATAGCATATAGAATATATGTATATGTATATAGAATATAGCAAAGCTGTCGATGCTTCAAGTTGGCCAAACAAATGCTTAATATACCTGAGGAATATTTTTTTCTTTTCTTTTCAATCAAAATTGTATATTATTGTAAATATGAATTCAACAAAGATTTTTGTTTGAACCAATATTTTTGCTCGAGGGCTGAATGCAAGATCAGACTCCAAACTGAATTCGGTCCGTTTGAGAGAATCTTTCTTAGTTGTAATTATTGTATCAATTGAAATGAATGCAATTTTATAATGCAAGGAATGTTTCTCAATAAATTTATCCTATTACTATACTTATATATTTATATATATGGAAGGCAACGCTTCAATCCCCACATACACTCCTATTGTATGACATAAATATGAAGTGAGTCTTTTGTATATATAATGCATAAATTAAAGTACATCTCAAATCTTAAGAATTCATGAAAAGCACACGAATGCATCTGAAACTGAGAGTTTCACACTTCCTTATCAATTAAAATACTACATTTTATAACTCTAGCGTTTTGGAAAATTTCATCTGATTTGATGAAATAATGCGCCATCTAGGCAAAACATGAAGGAAATTTAATAAAAGAAAAAGAATTCGGTGCATTCGTGCTATATTATCGCACTTGTAGATATGCGCTATCGAAGAATAGGTACTATAACTTTCTCTCAAAAATTTTTTCACAAATTATTCAAAAGAGTTTATACTAGAGCTGGCTAGCAATGCGATGTCTCCATTATCGTAAAATTATCATTGAATTGATGATATTCCATTATCATCAACTTCGACGAATTTTTCGAAACGCTTTTAGTATTCAAACTCGAGAGTGATGGGTTCGTTCTCGTTGACAACATTTGTGTAGAGAGCTCCGTGAGAGTTTTATTTGAAATATTTCGATATTTTGATTAAGAGTCTCAGTCTTCACTAGTATTGAATGACTTGTGAATCTTGAAACTAGCTATACTTTTCCCCGCCGTGGTGTGATCTGAAGCGATTAGGCATGGGACTATTCTTACACATTGCCTACAGTTTTCTGTAGTGTTCGAATGAAATGTCTACAGAACCTTTCACTCGCGCTACTGTTGTCATGAATAGGAATCTTGAACACTAGGGAGAGTTTTACGTCTTTTCTCCGATAGAGGGAGCTCGCGTGAATATTTCACTGATAAAAATGCTCCTGTATTTGGTATAGAACCTATGGGCGTTTTGAGAGTCAACGATTGTTGATTGGAAGATTAAATATGGACTGATGATTTATTAATTAATGATGAGTTATTAAACAATTGTAACCTATTATCATTCAACAAGATCGATGAATTTCTCGAAACGCTCTCGATATTCACTCTCGAACGTGATGGGTTTGTTCTCGTAGACAACATCTGTTTTATCTGTAATATTTCGATATTTCGACTAAGAGTCTCAGTATTTACTAGTATTGAATGATTTGTGAATTTTGAAACTTGACATACTTTTGCCCGCCGGGGTGATATCTGAAGTGATTAGGCATGGGACTATTCTTCCACATTGCGGACAGTTTTCTGTAGTGTTCGAATGGAATGTCTACTGAATATTTCACTGACAAAAATGACCCTGAATTTGGTATAGGACCTATGAGCGTTTTGAAAGTCTTCGATTCTTGATTGATAGATTAAATATGGACTGATGATTCATAATAATGATGAAACAATTGTATCCTATTATTATTCAACAAGATCGATGAAGTTTTCGCAACGCTCTTAATATTTTTCTCGAAATGAATAGGTTCATTCTCGTTGACAACATTTGTGTAGACAGCTCAGTGAGAGTTTTAATATTTCGACTAAGAGTCTCAGTATTAAAAATATATATAATATATATATGAATATAAATATATATATATATATATATATATATATATATATATATATATATATATATATATATATATATATATATATGGCTGAGATTGAATTCTCGCTTAACTCTTGGTGAAACGTAATACTCACATCCATTGTGTGGACATAAATTTGTTGTACGTTCCTTATAGTAGTTTAATCTTGAAAATGAGCTAAATCTCGAAACATGTTGACTATACATATTGTTAAATAAATCGTGAAACATTAAGCCAAGAGTTTAATTTATTTAAATTTTTAATATATATATATATATATATATATATATATATATATATATATATATATATATATATATATATATATATATATATTTATATATATATATATATATATATATATATATATATATATATATATATATATATATATATATATTTATATATATATATATATATATATATATATATATATATATATATATATATATATATATATATATATATATATATATATATATATATATATATATATATATATATATATATATTATATTCATTTATAATTCAGTTTCTCAACAAATATTCAATAATCAATGACTCATTCATCTTCATGTGTGTTATTGCATATCAATGTGTAGCTTCCTGAAAATATAAAACTAGAAAAGAGGGTTAAAATATTGCTTCGAGCTCTTAATAATAAGAGAGGGATCACATGGAAGATGGAAGGATCACAAAGTGTCTGATATCGGGTTTACCGAAAATGATAAAAGTGAAATAACCTGATATAAGTTAATAAGACGTTCATCAGATGGCGTTACATATACAATGAATATGAATATATATTACAGATAATTATATATACTTGTAAAATTGAAAGTTTCTCATTTTCTTGAAATTTATATTATATATATATATATATATATATATATATATATATATATATATATATATATATATATATATATATATATATATATATATATATATATATATATATATATATATATACATTAGTGTGTGTGAAATCGCGGTTCTGATATAGATAATAAGATACTCATTCAAAAAATGCAAATTCATTAATCGAATGTTCAAGTGGAGCTATATGAGCATTTAGGATGCGCCATCTGCGCCACCATTCAAGGGATAATGTAAGAGATCATCAATTTTTCAGTTTCTCCGAATAATCTAAAGGCTATGAATTTCTACGGAATGTACGGAAATTCAAAATATTGCGAATTCGAAAATATTGACAATGTTCAAAACCCATGCTTTTGGATTTTTGACTTCATTCGAATCGTTATGAGCGGAAACTAGGAAAAGAAATCATTTTCCTTTTTCACTTCAAATGAAAAATTGCATTCCCTGCGGATTTTGAGCTCCAATTCTATTTAGCTAACGGCACTGAGGATTGTTATTACGTCAACAAATTTCATTTTTATAGCCACTAGCGTAGCATGACCGAAAGTTACAAGTACGTTGCGCAAGAATCAACGACTCTGAGCTGAATTTTTCAAAAGAAATGTAACATAAAATTTAACTAGAACGAAAAATGGGATATGAAGATTTAAGAAATATATCCCTTTGATCATTAAATTTTTCAAAATTTCATCCATCAATCGTATGATAGCTATATTTCGTAGAAACGCAGTTTCAAAAGCAGGCCATTGAGATAAGTCTATAACAGAAAAACCTTCGAAAACAATTACATACCTGTTCTCAAGTGTGATACTGTTTTCTACTTTTCAGAAGTGGTTTGAAATTGTAATATCGTATACGGAAATTCAATTTTTGAACATGTTCAGAATAATAACAATTATATATGATTTTATATTGAATGAGTAGGAGCGAATGTAGGCTAAAACTAGCTGCAAACGCACTCACCAAACATGTGAATCAAACAGGACTTCATATAGTGCACGAAAATGTGAAAGTTTTGGAATTACAAATACAATGTCAAACGGTTATTTCTGGAGATGGTACAAATCAACCACGTTCCGAAATCGATGAGTAAAGTGGCCCAGCGGTATAGTGATCCTATAACGTTTTAAGACTATACTATTATTCTCCTTGAAGTGTTTCAAAATTAAATATTGAGACTTAGTACCAATATGAACAGGTACACCAGAATAGATGTTCTACAACAAGATGCTGAATACGATAATGACATTTCTAATAAGTTCTGTGTAACACAGCTGGGGGTCAATGAATTGACGAAAGAAATCATCAAAATGAGAGAGCACAATGTGCACGAATGAAGGCTATTACACAGTCTACCTTACCAACATCAACGAATCTTTGGATAAAGATATTACGAATATTAAGATATTAAACATAACGATAACAGATCCGATAAAGAGAGTTGGAAATGAAAACTAATTACCAAAAACTGTTTTTCCTCAAAGAGTTTTCTGTATATAGAATAACGATAAAAGTAATATTCAGAAGAATCAATGCAGAAATGTAAATATTTAGTTACCACAAAGATAAAAATTCATACACCTAATTCAAATAGGACATAGTAAGTTGAAACGAATTATATTTTTCAGTGAAACCAACAGGTAGAAACTAGACTAAATCAATAATATAATGTCACATTAAATATGTATAAGATTGAGATAGTTTATGATACCATATATATCATTAGAAACCCCCATGTGAATACTTCGTAAATAAAATTTTGTTGACTCAAACCTATAACGCTTTCAACTTACTGGTGCTGGCTGGTTCGATTCCCATCGTAATATTGGAACATTTGGAACTGGTGTCAAACTGTTAGACCAAACGGAGATATATAGGTCTCTGATCCAATCTTAGAACAATGATGATAATTATAATAATTTCAGGGGAATTTACTACTATGTACCTAGTTCAAATAACACCTGGTAAACTACGGAAAAATAACCAAAGAAGAAACCTTCTTTCAACACACTATTCATTTCTCCAAATGCATAATATTTCGAAACATTATTTCAATACTCATAGGCAAGTGAATGACTTCGAAAATTTGGTGTACACTAAATGAGTACATTATCAAATTCAGTACACACTAATTCAGTATACACTATCGAATTCAGCACTTGTTCACTGCATTTAGCAATTATATTGTAAAAATTTTTATATGATATTATATATATATATATATATATATATATATATATATATATATATATATATCATCATTCATCAACCTCTGTCCGTCTACTGCAGGACGAAGGCCTCCCATTGTATATATAAATATATATCTATATATATATATATATATATATATATATATATATATATATATATATATATATATATATATACTGTAGCTATGAATAGAGGAGAATATGATGATAAGATGTCTGATATACTACAGGATCCATCTATTTACAAAAAACTAAGATCTGATCCCACAGCAACCTTTCAAAGCAAACTGAACTCCTTAATCAAAAAACTTAAGAACAGTGGTTACATTACTTCGGAGGTTGCAAGCAAGCTTACCTGTTATAAGGGTGTGCCACCAACCATATGTGGTTTACCCAAAATCCACAAACCGGACCACCCACTTCGCCCAATTGTCCCAACTATTGGTTCAGCCACCTCAGACCTCTGTAAGTTCATATCAGAGATATTGGTTGTTTCTTTCACAGATTATCATAAGTTCTCAGTCAGTGACGTCTTCACTTTCTCTAAAAAGGTGAATGGATTAATTGTTCCTCCACAATATGTTATAATATCTTTAGATGTGGTCAACCTATTCTCTAACATATCAAGACAACTGATAATAAAGATCATCCACCAAGAGTGGCACAGAATTTCTCTCCACACTAACATTCCTGAGGATCAGTTCATTTCCGTCATTAATTTCATTTTTGGAACAACTTATTTCTCCTATAAAAGCGTATTCTACTCCCAGCTTTTTGGCTGACCCATGGGCGGCTGTCTCAGTCCCATTGTGGCTTCTATAGTGATGTCTTCTCTTCTCAATACATGTGTTCCTAATTTGACATTTGATTTACATTTCTTGTATCAATATGTGGATGACCTTATCCTTTGTCTGCCCCAAGATGGAATAGAGGAGATTGTCAACATTTTTGACTCACTGACAACATTTGACTCTTGACAACATTTTTCACTGTGGAGATGGAGACAGCAAGATCTGTACCGTTTTTAGATACCAGAGTGGTTAGGTCCGAGGACAACATCATCAAGTTGGATTGGTATCAAAAGCCGTCCTTCTCTGGTAGATACCTTCACTTCCGTTATCATCACAATGTTAACATGAAGCTGAACATCATCAATCAATTCAAGAACAGGATTGTTAACATTGTCCACGGGGATTACTGTCATAGCTCACTGGCACGTCTGGAGATTATCTTACTTGACAATGGTTATCCAAAAACACTTGTTAAAAAGTATCTATGTAATACAGTCACCAGACCACCGTCTCTCACCTCAACAGACTTGAATATAGATCCTAACACAGACACACAAGCTCCATTAGCCAGATACAGATCTTTGCCTTATTTCACCTCACTCACAGCAAAACTGTGCCATATCTTCGGTGAAATAGATGAGCTTTTTTGAGTTGCCAAATATAATTTCATCACGGGCAAAATGGTTTTCACAAGACTTAAAGATAGAATACCACCTTCGTTAATATCAGACTGCATTTACAGTGTTCCATGCTTTGATTGTGAAGGAGTCTATATAGGCCAAACTTCCCAAACCATCAAAAGAAGAATAACTCTTCACAAGCGTGATGTTAGACTTCGCCCTGATAGATGTGCCTTAGCACTACATTCCTCACAACAGGGACATCGCTTTGACTTTGATAGTGTGGAGATACTGGATGTGGCTGCTAATTACCACAAAAGGGTCTTTCTGGAAATGGTCCACATCAATAGTAATCCTAACAGCATTAATAAGAAGACGGACGTTTCCAGACTTAGCTGCATTTACAGTTACTTACTTTCACATCATTTTAAGTAACCTTCGCGGACATTCTCCAACCTTATTAGACTTTTATGTGTTACGTGTGAGACATGACATTTGTGACTACGGTATTCTATTCTCTCACCTCTGTGTTCGTTTTTCGGTGTCAATGTTCTCTGTGCTTCCTGTCAATTCATTCGATTGTTTACAAATCGTTATTTTTGGTTAGCATATGGGAACATTTTTATATCTACAATTTTAAATTTTAATTTCTACTGATTATTGTTTTGAATTGTTTTAAATTCTGCTTATTATTTACTGTTCATTATTATTATTATTTTTAAATAACATATTCCTGTTGGATGGTTGTTGGCCATACCTTTCATTCTTAGTTTGCAGTAAGTTGTTAAACACAATTTTTTACAAGTATAATTGTATGTAAATGTTTTTCAGAGTCCTGATGAAGATTGTAATCACAATCGAAATATAGACCAGGCATTCAAATTGAATAAAACCTATTCATAGTGGCCTTTCATTTGCCTATAACCCAAACAATTACATTTAAATTACCAGGCAATACTCCTTCTGATTAATGATATATATATATATATATATATATATATATATATATATATATATATATATATATATATATATATATATATATATATATATATATATATATATATATATATATATATATATATATATATATATATATATATATATATATAGGTACACATATATAGTTTCAAGATTTACTGATCATTCAAACTAGTTATTAGTGAGACTCATAATCGAAATATTGCAAATAAAACTCTCAGGGAGCTGTCCACACAAATACACAAATCTTGTCTTTGACAACGAACATATCACTTTCGAGAGTGAATATTAAGTGCGCTTCGAAAAATCATCGATCTTGTTGAATGATATAATAATGATAGGATACAATTGTTTCATCATGATTATGAATCATCAGTCCTTTTTCAACCAAGCATTCAACAAAAGATGCCTTTCAAATCGCCCACAGGTCCTATATTCGAATGAGGAGAACCTGACTTTGTGAACACTCACGTGAGCTCCCTCTTTCGAATGAAATACATAAAAACTTTCCTTAGCGTTCTAGATTCCTACGCATGACGACATCACTAAGAGTACATAGAGGCTTCGTAGATATTTCATTCGAAGATAACAGAAATCGGTCTGCAATGTGTGAGAATAGTCCCATGCCTAATCAGATCCACGCTCCAGATCACGCCCAGGTGGGCAAAATGAATATTAAGTACGCTTCGAAAAATCATCATTTTGTTGAATGAAAATAGGATACAATTGAATCATCATCATTATGATGATTTTTCGAAGCGCACTTAATATTCACTCTCGAGAGTGATAGGTTCGTTCTCGTTGACAATATTTGTGTAGACAGTTCCCTGAGAGTTTAATTTGTAATATTTCGATATTTCGATTAAGTGTTTCAGTATTTACTCTTATAATTATTATTACGATTGTTCCCTATGAGAAGAGCGACTGAATTTGAATTCGCAATTGTTAGGATTTTTGATTCTTTTTTTTTGCCTACGAAAAACCCTTCATCCTCTCTGAATGCTCTTTCTTCCATTCATCTATCCATTGTACTCCAGGTTGACGATTTGATTTTTGCTCAATGTGCAATTTTATAGCGACATTCAGAGCGATCTTCGAGATTTTTTATATTGACCTGATGTAGATCTTTTTGGACCTATTCTAGCCAATCTGTTCCGCATTTTCTCTTCATAATTATATCGAGTAGTTCCTTCGTTATTCTGGACTGTTTCATTCTTTAGACATGTGCATAGAACTTTGCTCATCGTTTTCTGATTTCTTCCGTTATCGCATTTGTCTTTTGGTAAAGTTCATTCCTCATTCTGAGGTCTTTTCATCCAAATGCCGTTTCTATTAATTGGCCCGAAAATCTTTCTAAGAATTCAGTTCTTGTTTTTCTATTTCTCTAATTCTTGAATGACCGTTCATAACCATTGTTTCAGATGCGTATATTGCTTCTGGAAGAATCGTTGTGTTATAATGTCTGAATTTGGCACATCTCGAAATGCACTTTTTGTTATGTAAGCCCATGTTACTTTTTTGGCCCTTTGGAGCTTCCAAATCATCTGTTCATTAGCGATTTGGTTTAAACCTGAGTACTGTATGAATTCTCCAAGCTATTTAAAATGGCCGACTTGCAGAGTTTCATCATGTTTTGTGATAAGAGAAGATTTATCGTTTGGTTTTTATGTGCAATTTCATTTAATTTTTCTACTGGGAGAATGGCTTCAGTTCTGCTGTATGTGATAAAAGCAATATCGTCTGCAAAGGCGAGACATTTGACATGTATTCTATTTTCTTTTTGGATACCCACTTGTATGCCCTTCACATGAAGTTCCCGTTCCCTAATGATCTTTTCTATACAGTATTCACTATATATCAATATATATATATATATATATATATATATATATATATATATATATATATATATATATATATATATATATATTTCTTCTATCGCCTTTCCGATAACACAAACAGACAAACCGAACTCAACTTCCTCAAGCAAGTCCTCTCACATAACGGCTACAATAATACCCAAATCAACAGAAATATCTCTAAACTCACCAATTCTAGCCCAACTGAAACTCACACCAATAAAACTGACGAAATAGACACTCCCAAAATAATCCTTCCTTATATCAAAGAACTGACGATTTTCACCACACAAAAAAACTCTCTCACCTTATCCGTTCTGTGAAGGACAAAATCCCTAACGAAAACTGCGGCGTCCACGAAATTCCCTGTTCAAACTGTCCCCGTTCATACAACGGACAGACAAACCGACGAATTCACATACGTGCGAATGAACACAGTCTGTCTGTCAGAAACTTCAATCCCACCTCTGCTCTGGCTCAACATCACATACAAACCGGTCACACAATCGGCTTCACTCATACTAAAACCATTGCCCCCATTCGTTCCTTCAAATCCCGCATTTTCAGAGAAGCTATTGAAATAGAAAAACGCCCTGATTGTCTAAACACCCGAGACGATAGTCACAGACTACCGGTGGCGTGGAAACCTCTGGTCAGTACACTGACTGCAGCGACACCCAATCAGCGCTCACCACACACGAACGAACACACTAAGCCGCCTCACTCACCACATATAAATACAGACACGAGACGATCGACACGCCAGTTGACTCCGAAGAGTAGGCAGGTTGAGAATTCTTAGTTAACTATTGGAAACGATTTGCCTCGTGGAGTAGGCAGATTGAGGCCACGCAACCGAATTATTTCTTATCTTTCCTAGTTTCCCTCATTTGGTTCGTGGAGTAGGCAGATTGAGGCCACGTAACCAGGTAACCTTTCCTCATTTTCCTTCATTCAGTTCGTGGAGTAGAAAGATTGAGGCCACGTAATCGAGTTTTCCTTATCTTTACTAATTTATTCCAACCCCTGAAGATGACTTCACAACGGAAGCCGAAACGTCGAGATTATATAAATCTAGAACGCGGTTCATTCCGAGAACCAAGTTTTATATATACATATATATATATATATATATATATATATATATATATATATATATATATATATATATATATATATAATAATAGAAAATATGTATTTGGGATAGCAGTCTTCAGGATGAAATAAGTGTACTCTTTTCTTTGTATCTCAAGCTTTCGAGAATTATATTTATCTCTTCATCAGGAGCAACTAGAATATTGAAATTGAGAAAATGTCAAATATACACAGATATGTGGTAACTTACGAACTGAGGATGTATTAAAAAGATGTTGAAATTTACTGAAAAATCATATAAAAGTTACTCAAAATAAACAAAACGCATAACATGTAGGGGTGGAGTATCAAAAATTATCTAGACAAAGTTTTAGTAGAATCCGAAAACAAAGAATGACAATTATAGGTTAAGCTTCCATCATAGAAAAATCGCGAAATACGCGATGTAAATAGGTTTTCATCGTTGATATGTCTTCATATGAAATATGTCTTCAGGTTGAAATACACTTATTTCAACCTGAAGACTGCTATCCCAAATACATATTTCCTATTGTTATATTATCAAACCAGTCAAAATATATTTATTATATATATATATATATATATATATATATATATATATATATATATATATATATATATATATATATATATATATTTATATATAATAAAGGTCAGTTTGGTTTCTTCTAATTTCTATGACCCCATTGTGTGAATTGAATGAAATCACAACCCTGAATTGGAATATTTCAAAAGTTCAAAAGCAAAAAGCAGAGATGAGCTCATGTGAATCGCGCATTTTATTGAAAAATTTCGTGAGTGGAAATGACAAGTTCAGCTTTTCTGGAACATCCAACAACCGAGTTTCAGGTGAATTTAATTATCAGATCATAATCTTCCATTGGGGTCATGTTTCACGGTGGACTTGATGCGTTACAACTTTTTACACGGTAGACTGAATTACACAATATCTGTTTCAATTTTCATAGGGCTTTGAATTCTGAAATGAGTTACTGAATATTAGAATTGGCCTCGTTTGGTGCTATTGTTTCGAAAGGTCCGATCTACTGGGTGATCTCATGTGGATTGCAGAAACAATCATTGAAAACATGAGAGAAAATTTAAATCAAATAATATATTTAGCAACACTCAGTTTGTATTCATCTTTATACAGTATCTTCTAGACATTTTTCTTGGAAGAATATCCGAACTTTCGATTTACCTACATAATTTTAGAAGGAGATTTGGTATGTATAACTTGCCCAAATAGCTTCGAATTTGAGCACGAATGAAAAATTTGCCAATAGATAATAATGCCATGTTTAATATAATATAAAATTGATGGCAATGTAATAGAAAATGAGGTAATGGCTCTCTTAGATTAATAAATGTTCAGCTCCAGTAAAAAAAAACTTGACTGAGCAAGTTCCATGGAAAGTCTATTACTGATCTCTTGATTAAAGCACCTTCAGTTCATTATGTTATTATATACTTATTTTATTATGCCAATAATTTCTTTATCCAATTCATTCAATTCTTCAAGAATTCTTTGCCAAGAATTTCAACATCTTTAAAGAATTTTCCAATGTAAAAATTGCACAAAAGTGATTGCAGATTAAGCAAAAACTCATGTGGCTTGGTGGACCACCACATAAACCAGTCACGTTTTCGATTTCAACAACATCAAAATGTTGGATCGCGAAGTTAATTATAAAGCAAGATTGTTCTTGGAGATGGTGCACATCAGAAGTGATAAAACGCAATTAATTTCAAATCCGTTACTGGTCAGCGTAGCAATATATATAGCAATATTTTAGCCAGATTATGATAATCCCCCCCTTTTTTCAATCTATCAAATAACCCAGTCCTGTTTTGTCGTTATAACTGGAATTAGGTGAAAACGTGGCTTATATGTGTTAATTATTTTATTTTACGGACTCAAGTTTCAGTAAGTACTTTTCTGTGCATAAAACGAATGTTTGTAGTTATAGGAGTATTTGTAATGTTTTTATACAGTTCCCTGAAGAAGTCATGAAATATGACGAAATATTGAGAATATAAAACAACGAGTTTTATTATTGACTTGACCGCAATTCCGAAAAATTCGATTTGAATATTCATTTCATACGGCCGATAAAAATATCAAAAACGAAATTATACATATATATATATATATATATATATATATATATATATATATATATATATATATATATATATATATATATATATAAATACTGAGACTCTTAATCAAAATATTTGAAATAAAACTCTCAGGGAGCTGACTAAGCAACTGTTGTCAACGAGAACGAACCCATCTTATTCGAGAGTGAATGTTACAGCGTTCAACAAGATCGATGAATTTTTTGAAACGCTCTTGATATTCACTCTCGAAAGTGATGGGTTCGTACTCGTTGACAACAATTGTATAGACAGCTCCCTGAGAGTTTTATTTGAAATATTCCGATATTTCGATTGAGAGTCTCAGTATTTACTAGTATTGAATGATTTGTAAATTTTGGGACTATATTCACACATTGCGAACAGTTTTCTGTAGTGTTCGAATCAAATGTCTACAGAAAATTTCACTCGCGCTACTGTCGTCATGAGTAGGAATCTTAAACGCTAGGGAGAGTTTATACGTCTTTTCTCCGATAAAGGGAGCTCACGTGAATTTTTCTCTGAGAAAAAATCTCCTCAAATTGGTAAAGGACCTATGGGTGTTTTGAAATTAATCAATTCTTGATTGATAGATTATATATGGACTGATGATTCATAATAATGATGAAACAGTTGTATTCTATATTCGTTCAACAAGATCGATGCATTTTTCGAAACGCTCTTAATATTCACTCTCGAGAGTGCAGGGATCGTTCTCGTTGACACGTTTGTGTAGATTTATTTCAAATATTTCGATATTTCGATTAAGAATCTCAGTGTTTACTAGCATTGAATGATTTGTGAATCTTGAAATCAACTATTATATATATATATATATATATATATATATATATATATATATATATATATATATATATATATATATATATATATATATATATATATATATATATATATATATATATATATATATATATATATATATATCAACTGAGGAGTGTTGCCGTGGTAACGAATATAAGTTTAAAATTGTTGGGTTATCGGCAATTTGGGCTATTAAATTAATCCAAGACTAGGTTCAGTTCTTCTTCAGGAATGCTGGAATCATATTACAAGATGTTAAGTAATTATAAATGATAGTGAAAAATACCTACATCTGACATAAGTGGTTAAACTGACAAAAAACAATACAGAAGTCATTCAATAATCGATTACAAATGCAGGAAAATTATTATAAGAATAAGTATGTAGATAATAATGTAAACATGAAAATATAATAAAGTGACATTTCTTATGACATAGAACATTATTTGAATTGACGCATAAGTTACGAGTGTTTTCTGTAACTGTTGACAGGACGTCTGAACGTTGGTCTCAGCTATTTTTTCGAATTTAACCATTCTCATCCAACGAGAGTAAGTAGCTATATATGGAACTAAGATTCTCAATGTCTGCTCTTTTATTGATGTTGTTGGGTATGTTCCTGATATAACACATCTCCAAGAACATTCTTTTATTGTGATTTGTCCCTACTGAGAGAATTTTTGGCTGGTTAAGGTCAAAGTTGTGGTTTAAAGAAGACGCATGGCTGGCAAGTGCGCATCTTCTCGGCTGCAGACGGATGTCACTGCTGTGAATCGCCATTCTCCTTTTTAACGATTGGGTCGTCTGACCGATGTACACGGAATGGCAGTCTTTACAATTCACTAGATACACACAATCAGAGATGGACAAAGTTGAAATCTTGTCTTTTAATCTACTGAAGAGTCTTTAAACAGAAAATGGGTTATATCTAGCCAATTTTATATTTGGAACATCACTGAGGGCGTGAATTAGTCTTTGTGTCAATCCCCGGATATAGGGCAGCACAACATACCTCGTGGAATTGGTGTTTTGAGAGATATCATCACCCACAGAAACATTATCCAACGGCCTGGTTTGAGTAATCGTTGGAAGATGCTGAAAACACTTCGTCAAGAAGGATCTAGAGTAGCCATTTTCCAAGAAAATATTGAAGAGTCTAGTTTCAGCAGATTTTAGATATTGAGGATGACAAATTGTTCTAACCCTGTGTACCATTCTCTTTATTAGGTTGATTTTGATTCCCCAATTATGGTTGGACTTAGTATGGATGTATCGACTAGATGCTGTTGTCTTCTGAAACCAATCCAGTTTGATAATGTTTTCGTTAGATCTTATCACCTTCGTATCTAAAAAGGGAACAAAATTATCATTTTCTTCTTCCAGCGTGAAGGTAATATGTTCATCGAAGGAGTTGAAAATCGTAAGGATCTCCTCCGTACCATAGTGAGGTATTGAAAGGATGAGATCATCAACATACTGGTATATGAAGGGTAATTGATATGATAAAAGAGGAATATAGTTTTTTAATAATGCCGACATAGTGATGGAAGCCAAGATAGGACTCAACTTGCGACCCATTGGACATCCAAAAATCTGGGAGTATGTAGTTCCTTGAAAGACAAAGTAATTTGAGTTGAACAGAAATCTCATCACAATGCAAAACATATCAAAGTCCATGCTGGTTACACTGCTGATCCCATCCCATTCCTCTTCTATAATCTTTAGAACATTGTCGATGGAGATATTGGTGAAGAGGTTGACGACATCTAATGAAATGACTTTGTAACCATCCGGCAGTTGAAAGTTGTTAATTCTTTCACTGAATTGAAAGGAGTCTTTAATGGCATAGATATGATAGTCGGAGAATGCTGCTGATAGCATCGTTGCCATGTATTCACTGGGATCAGAAGTAGCCGAACCAACAGTGGAGACAATGGGTCTGAGAGGTGTATCTACTTTATGAATCTTTGGTTGCCCATAAATTCTGGGCGGTTGGGCTTTATAAGTTGTCATCTTTTTTGCTGTGATACTGTCAATAATGTTTTTGTCTTTTAGTTGTTTGATAATTTGATTATTTTTGTTTTGGACCTGCATCGTTGGGTCTTTTGTCATATATATATATATATATATATATATATATATATATATATATATATATATATATATATATATATATATATATATATATATATATATATATATATATATATATATATATATATATATATATATATATATATATATATATATATATATATATATATATATATATATATATATATATATATATATATATATATATATATATATATATATATATATATATATATATATATATATATATATATATATATATATATATATATATATATATATATATATATATATATATATACGTGTGCACCCACATTGGGCCGCTGAAGTTAAACTCACCAACCCGCCTGACAAGCGTAGCGTTTTTTCTGGCAAATACCCTCTATGGATATGTCAAGCTTTAAACACAAAATACCCCAGGTGGGTACAGCTAGTGGAACCAGTTCAGAATCCCACACTGATAATTCAGTGTGCCTCATGGATTCTGAGGGGGCAAAAACTTGGTTTCAAGTCCGCTTACGAAAAAGGATCAACACACACAACTCCATATCTGCACGTACAACTGTCGAATGCTTTCAAGCGAAGCAAAACTTCTAGAGTTGGAGAAAAAACTCAGTAACATGAAATAGGATATCGTTGGTCCCTCTGAGGTGAGAAGAAAAGGTGAAGGTCTGATCGAGTTGAGGAGTGGCCACATCTTCTACTTCCGAGGAACTGATACAGGAAGAACAAGTGGTACAGGTTTCATTGTGAATCGACGAATGAAACATCTTATCACCAGCTACGAGAGCACCTCAGATTGAGTGTCCAAAATCAAGATGACCATATCACGGCAATACAAGCTCATGACAATCAGGTCGAGATGTTCTACGAAGAGGTAGAGCATCTATATGAAAGCAGCGGCGCATACATGAAAATAGTTATAGGCAACTTCAATGTTCATATTGGAGAAAAACATCCCGGAGAGCGGTCGGTTGGAAGTTTCGGATATGGCATGCGAAATGATCGAGGAAGTGAAATGATGTAGTTTGCGGAGGCTTTTTCCCTTTTTGTGGCGAATAGCATGGTTCACAATAAGCCATCCAGGAAATGGACTTAGTATGGGCCTGACAACATCAAAAATGAACTCGACTACATACTTCTGAACAGAAGACGGATCCTTCGCGATTATGGTGTGCTGAACCATTTCGACGCAGGAAGTGATCACAGGACAGAGACAGAAGATGCGCTGCTAAACGCTATGGAATCAGCGGCTCTCGAGGTGGGAGGAGATCAAACTGGTCACAAACTTTCCGAATAAACTGACGAGACGAAATCACTTCAAGGTGAACGCAGAAGAATGAAAGCTTCACTGAGAACTAGAAGCGAATGGAACGAATATGCGTCACTGAATGCACTTAAAAGGAGAAAAGTCAGAGGGGATGAGCGGAAATACAACACAGGAACAGTGAGGCAGGCTTTAAAGGATGCGAGAAGCTATGAGAAAGCTATCCGGAAGAGCATGATTGGTAAACAATCGCGCTCAAAAATTCAAGCTGAGGAGGAATTACGAAGAAATCGGAAATTCTACAACTCGCCAATGAGTTCTACAAACAACTCTACTGCGATAACAGTAATCAGGTTGATATAATATCGGATGAAGAGCCACTAGAAGTTCTGGCACCAGAAACGACAACTGCAATTGAATCCTTGAAAGCCGGCACCTCTTCAGGTGGGGACGGTCTCACAGTGGATGTTAGCATGTCTGAGGGCCCAGTACTTCACCGCATTCTATCGAGGCTCTTCAGTGACTGTTTGAATATCAGAAACATTCCTACCTGGTGGAACAACGCGCCTATGGTTCTGCGCTATTAGAAAGGGAGTGCAGAGGACCTGAGGAAGTACAGACTGATAAGTTTAATCTCCAAAGCATATAAGATCTTAATAATGAAGATAATTACTAACCGCTTATCGGGACAACTTGATATCACAGTCTCACCATCCGCGAAGTGATATCAATATGCAACGAATATGTAGTTCCTCTATATATGGCATTTATTGAGTATAAGAAGGCATTCGACCTGCTTAGAACTTTAGCTACATTCACCTCATTACTGAGCGTAGGAATGTTATCTTGCTAGACCGACCTAATCCACAATATATACGAGCATGACACGGCAACCATCAAAATGGACGAATACTCAAAAAAATTGCCAATAATGAGAGGCGTTAGACAGGGAAGACTCGTTTTCCCCAAAACTGTTTTCATCTGCTTTGGAGTGTATGAAGCTGAACTGGAGCGAGAAAGGAATCCACATAAATGTCCGAAGCAGTAGTCAGTTGAGGTTCGCTGACGAGATAGTCCTGTTCTCCCACGATGCTACCGATCTTCAAGAGCGCATCAATGAACTGTACATCGCGAGAAAGGAAATAGGTCTGGAAATAAACACCGCCAAATCGAAGATTATGCTGAACTCTTTCTGCACCAGAGAGCCAATGGAGGTGGATGGATCACGATTAGAAATAGCAGCGTCTTAGGCATATCTGGGACAGATTGTCACGTGAGACGGGGATATTACACCGGAGATCATGCAAATAAACAGAACAACTTAGAGCTGTGTCCGAATACACATAATTGGGACACATTGTATTGAGGAAACCAACTCACACTAATAGGTACCTGAACGCCGAATCTCACCACCATCCATCGCAGATACAGTGGGTTGCCAAATTAATAGGGACAGTCGCAAAATATTGGTTTTTTACATTTTATTGGTCCATAACAAATTTAAAACGTTGTTTTAAGTTATAATTACATTTAACAATATTAGACACATATGTTATAAGTAGTTTAAACAAAAAAATAATAGTCTTTAGGTAATTAAAAAATATTAGCAGGAAGTATGAAAATGGCAATGAGATATTGCTAATATTTTGTCACATTTCCTTTAGCCTGAATGAGTGCTTCGATCCGCCTTGGCATGCTTTCTATGCTCTGTTTGACACTCTCCTTTATTTTACGGTTGTGGTGCCACACATTTATTAATTTTTCGATCAGTTTTACCTTGGTGGTTATCATTTCCTTGGCAATTTCCGCCTTGGTAATTTTCCATAAGTTTTCGATGGGGTTCATGTCTGGAGAATTGCCAGGCCAAGGTAAAACTGGTATATTGTGGTCTGCTAAAAATTTCGTCACACTCCTTGCTTTATGGCATGGTGCTGAGTCATGCATAAACATGAATTCCTCCCCCTCTGGGAACCATTCCCGGAGTTGCGGCAACAAGCGAGTGTCTAGGACCTGCTTGTATTGGTCCTGTCTCATGGTTCCCTGGACAATGTAGAGATGCCCAACCCCTTTAGCGCTTATGACAGACCATACCATAATTTTAACAGGGTGTTTAACGCGTTCCACAATGCAGTCAGGGTGAAATTTCTCGCCTGGGCGCCGCCTGAAAAAATTGCTCTTATCGGCTAGAATCTCAAAAGTTGATTCGTCTGAGAAACACACCTGAAAAAAAAGTATTTATAACTTTTATGAAAATATTTTTAATTAATATATCACAACATTAATATGAAATATAAATTGACATTAAAACTGACCTTGCTCCAGTCTTCAACACTCATCAGACGGTGTTCACGAGCCGAAGCAAGTCGTTTCTTCTTCATCGCCTCTGTCAGTCGCGGTTTTTTAGCTGGACGATGACCGGTCAGGCCTTCCTCTGCCAACCTTCGCTGTACAGTTCTCTTAGAAACTTGTATTCCAGACTCCTGTACCATCTGTGTTAACAATCCAGCACTTTTCTTCCTGTTTTGCAAACAGATATCCCGGATTTTCCAATCGGACCGTGGTGTTGTAATCCGTTTTCTTCCGCATTTGCCTTTTCTTTTGGGCGAAAGTGGCTGATCTTGATCCAGATTTATTTTTATTTTATTATGACTTGTGTGCAAAAGAAGGGTTTTAACCTCAGACTTTTTTCTTCGAGATAAATCTACCCCTCGACCCATAGTAAAAGCTGTAAAAATAAAAAATAAATTATTTTCATCCTAAAATCAGCCCCATAATACTTTAAATTTAATAACAATAAAGTAATACTTACTTCAGTCAATAATTATGTCACAAAATAACTTTTAAAAATAATTACTTACGTATTTCACTTTTACACGTGTGAAGGACTGTGCGTCTCTCCTGATAATAAAATATTTTCACAAAATAAACAAATCCCATGACACTTGAAATTTACTTTCAAGTTGATTTGTAGAGGTGCTGTGAACGTAAAAATACATTCCAGGACCACTTACACCACTTGAAATAGCAGTCAAACGCGTCTAAAGAAAAAATATGATAAAAAATGTGACCATCCCTATTAATTTGGCAACCCACTGTACAACCTGTTGCAAACACCCTGATCTCCAGGTCACTATGTCTTACGAACAGTCACAAAACCCAAGAACTGCACCAAATTACAGCAGCCCTGGAACTAATTTGATACAAACGAATGACAATTGAAAAAGCGATTGATCTGCAACATAATCTGGGAAAGAAACCAATAGAAGATTCCGAAGGCAAATTCAAAACCTTCCTACCGTACATCAAGGGAACAACTGAGATTGGACGAACTCTTCGTAAATTCAATATGTCAACGGCATTTAAAACACTTGAAATTATCGAAACAAAATTGAGAAATTTAAAACAGAAGATTCCACTAGAAAACCAGAGTGTGTACACTGTAGCATGTGGAATATGCAACAAAACCTATGTCGGCCAAACGAACCGTAAAATCTCTTTTAGGTTAGAAGAACACAAACTAGCCATAAAAAACGAACAACTATCATCTGCTCTATTTCAACACGAATACCTAACTGGTCACAAAAATAACCTCGACAGTAGTAGAGGAATCTCACACGTCGAAAATTACAATACCCGTTAATTAGAGAAGCCGTCGAAATAGAGAAGATTGGTCTTTTGAACAAAAAGAACGATACCCTGGAGTTGTCGAGTACGTAGAAATCGATAATAAGGCGACACACCGAAATTTACCAATTTACAGAAACATCAAGACAGTTACGAGGAGATATCCAAGACAAGCCAGTTGAGGGGGCGCAGCCAAAATCCAATAAATCAACGGATGTATTCCCGGACCAATATACCATTATATTTTGCCATTCGTAAATATTTATTCAAATATATATATATATATATATATATATATATATATATATATATATATATATATATATATATATATAAATATATATATATATATATATATATATATATATATATATATATATATATATAGTATTTTAATGATTATTTATCACAAGTCATACAACTGCCAAAATAAAATGATCTATTGATAAAAACAGATAAAAACTCAATTCGATCAATCGAAATTGTTCGAACAAGGTGACGCTCTTTTCATGCTTTTCTGTGATTTTATTGGAGATGATTGCTAAACCTCTCCTCGGTTCAACACTGTGAACCGAACATTCAGCTCTGCAAAACATCGTTAATGAAATATGTTAACCGTTTCATTTCACAATCTAGTAATATTAGTTACAATGAAGTGATATCAGTTCTATTTGAAACTATTTTTGCAGGATGTGGCCTTGTCTGGGAGTAACCATTCTCATATTTGGATACTTACACAGTGCAAATCCGGGACCAGCCTGCAGAATCTCGGAATTTCCATGCCGAAACGGCCGATGCATCAGTTTGAATAAATATTGTGATGGTGTGGATGACTGCGAGGATATATCTGACGAACCTAAGTTTTGTACTGGTAAGTTATTTTATTTCAATGCGAAAACGTCCTTTGAATATTGAAACTGATTATCTAGACGGTCTAGAAGTAAATAAAATGGATCAAACTTGATTTATTGTATTTGGAGCTATTTTCTGCCACTGAAAAATTCGAATTCTGTATATGAAGATCGTTCATGAAAGTCAATTAAATTTTATATAAAAGAAAATGCAGAAAACTCTAACGCACTCAAGTGCTTTTCCATATTTTCGCATATATAGGTTTCATTGAAATTGTTGAACTGCCGAGGATGGCATTAAATCACGAACTGTAGAGGGATATAGTTTCATGGTGTTTTGTCTCCTCCTCT
Source organism: Henosepilachna vigintioctopunctata (assembly GCA_030704895.1). Lineage (NCBI taxonomy): Eukaryota > Metazoa > Arthropoda > Insecta > Coleoptera > Coccinellidae > Henosepilachna > Henosepilachna vigintioctopunctata. Next base: position 1,650,685 of record JARQZJ010000068.1, read on the forward strand.
ATAATACTATAAACTTTTGTTCTTTTATATATCTTTGAAAATATGTATGAGCAATTTCATGATGGTCGCGTAGGTAGAGTAAGCGAACAACAAGCAACTCTTCATTCGGATTCATGACATTTTCTAGAAATATATCTAACCTAACAACAGTTTTCCAAAACTAACACAACAGGGATGAACGTAATTCAGAATTTTCTATTCCATTCATCTGGAGAAGACGAAATTTATTCGTCTTCTCCAGATTCTTTACATGAAATGTCTCTAAGCCTCCATAAAAGCCTCTAAGCAGTTAAGAGTTCTGGTGTCAAGCTTACTGGATATTATTAGTACGCCGTAAGAACATTTCAGTTTTACTAAGCTAAGAATCAAGGAAACAAACCCAATTCTTGTCTCAAAGTTTAACTTCATTATCCATTTTCATATACAATGCAAATCCTAGAGAAAAATCACCTTCGATTATCATTTTCACGCCACAATGTATCAGAACTTTCACATTATCAGAACCAATCAAGTCAACACATATCGTGTTGATTTTTCGTAAATTTGTGTTAGGTAAAAGCACATAGGTACTTCTGGTCTGAGAGTGGTCTCACTTTTATGAGCTTTCCCCCTGCAGCCCAGGTATTGAATTTCATTCAATTGAGGTTCATTTGTTGAAAAATGACAATCCTCATTGTGTTAGTGTCAAGGTGTTGCAATCGGAAACCCAATTTATAATGTCATCGCCCAAATTGTTATGGAATATATCGAACAAATTATCAGGTGAATTATGAAAACACTTTTTACCGCCGGCACGTAGACGAATGCTTCTTGGTGAGAACACAATCAAACATAAAAAAACTGTTGATGAAATTCAACAATTTCCTCCCTGAAAAAAAGAAAGTATATCCCACTAAAGGATTGCAACCAGCATTATACAGAAGAAACATCACAAAAATGGGAGGACCGATTCAATGCAGATAGATACAAGAAAGTTTGCAATAACAGCGGATATACAAATACAAAATGAGAGAAAAACATGACTTCAACTGAAAAATACAGAAATGCTCAGAACAATAACGAACAAGAAATCAAGAAATAGACAGAAATACGAGTACATGAAATCACCCATTTACAAAAAACCTAGATAATACAGTTACTTATTTAGATAGTTATTTCTACTCATTATTTATGAATACAATTTTCAAAGAAATAATAAGTACCCTCAAGCACAAAAAACTATTCTCTTCTTATTCTTATCTACTGAGCAGTTACATTGGACTGATTTCTAACAATATACTATATTACTCTAGATTTGTATTCTATTAATTTCCGAAAAGAAAATTGAGAGAGACTTTCAAAATCGTGTCCGTTTCATAAGATAATTTTTGTGTTGTATTAACGTTGGATGAATTACAAAACTCTCTGTTTCATGAAAAATGTCCTGTTTCACAAAATGACCTTACATACCTGGAATAATGATAAACGACCATATAACCTAACGAATTTACAATATATATATAATATATATATATATATATATATATATATATATATATATATATATATATATATATATATATATATATAATTTGAAGTGATAATTAATGAATAATATGCAACACATCAATTTCTTCGAATCTCTAAACGCTTTTGTAGGCGAATTTGCAATTTATTCTTTCGTATCACATTCAATCTATTTTCAATTTTCTTTCGTCCTCAATATTCAAGAATGGAACTCAATATCAAAACTGATTCCATTCGAGGAACCCCAAATGTAAAAAGACTGATAAGAAAATATTAGCGATAAACAAAACGTAGTTGGCCTTAAAGTTTTTCATCTACGATCCAAATATTGAACTGAATAAAATATGCAATAGTCCACTACAGTCATATCTGAAATACTAATACTTGACCCGTATGATGACCCAATTTCCGATAAATACATTGATAAATTTCTCAGATATTTTGCAGTGTACATCAGCGTATTGTAGAAGAAACATGAATCTTTCATTTTTAATCCTAGTGACAGTTTTTGTTCAAAATGTATTTTGTCAAACTGAGATCCTCATGCGAAGTGGACGAATACGTTATGTGACAGATAGTGAAGTCCATAAAAGTGAACAAATTCAAAACTTGGAATATTTCAATAACTCAGTTATTTCAAATGGCACGCATCTAAAAATTATAACTACTTCCATGCCAATTCTAATTGAGGGTTCTTTCCGAAATATGGAAAATTTGCAAGTTCTACAAATTCCGAAATGCCAAATAACAGAGATAAGACCAGGAGCTTTCCTAAACCTGCCAAATCTGGACAGAATCCAACTGCAAGATAATGAAATCACAAGAATCGAGAATGGTATATTCAATGCAATGCTAATATCTCAACTCTACATGCACCGCAATCAGATTGAATTCATTCATAGCGAAGCCTTCGATAATATGCCGAATTTGCATAAGATAAAATTGAATGGAAATCGCCTGAAAATGTGGGATAGTAACTGGTTTTACAACACGCCCAAACTGACAGAAGTATTGATCAGACGAAACATAATCACAACGATAGAGAAGAATGCATTCAAAAACATAAAAAAGCTACAAGTTGGACACGATGAAGATGGAAACTCCACTAGTATTTATTTGAGCAAAAATAAAATATCTTCGATTCATCCGCAAGCATTTTCAAATCTTGTTAGACTGAATCAACTCTTCTTGGACAGAAATAATTTGAGTGTTATTCCGGACGGACTCTTCGCTGAAATTGGATCCATAACATTCTTAATCTTAGAAGGAATAAAATAGAAAATATTTCAGCAATGATGTTCCCAAAGGTTACCAAATTTGAAGTGTTTGATTTGACGAGAAATGAACTGAACTGTATTCCAGAAGAAATTGCATTACTGGCTGATAAGACTATTCTTGAGGATAACTTCATCAGCTGTGATTGCGAAAATAATTTGAAAAAATATATTAACGAGAGAGGAAGAAAGAACAAACTTGTTGTCGGTGAATGCACGGAGAGTGGTGACATAGAGGAAGATCAAATTGAAAAAGATGATATCATCAATGAAGAATATGAAGACGAATGAATGAAGTAGTAGGATCAGAAATATCTATCAGAAGTCTGCCCGAATATCCACAAAATATTAAGCTCAAGGACAATGAACGTTTTGGAAAATCCTCACGTAAATCAAATTTTTTAAATCGTTGGCATAAGAAATTGTTCGGAGAAAATTATAAGAAATGTAATGTTATTTCAATTCATCATTTTCTGAGAAAATTTTCAGTATTAGTAAAATGTAGATGAATATATATATATATATATATATATATATATATATATATATATAGCATATAGAATGTATGTGATATTACTTCCAATTGGTTGATTTTCTTTCATATATATATTTGTTAAATTAAAGACAATCAAGACGATACGTAAATTCGTCGTTCAATTATATTATAATCATCTGAAGATTGAAGTCTTTCAAATCGGAAAGTATATATAATGTATATATTTAATGATTGTCTGCAGTGACATAGAATTAAATACTCAAATAGTTGCTGATGAATCTGACTCACCTCGGTTGTGGTGGTCTATCCTTTATCTATATCTATATATATTCACAGAAAAAATACTTTCAAACTAAGTTCTTATATATAATATGTTTATATATATATATATATATATATATATATATATATATATATATATATATATATATATATATTATCTATATATATATAATATATATATATATATATATATATATATATATATATATATATATATATATATATATATATATATATTTATATATATATATATATATATATAAATATATATATATATATATAAATATATATATATATATATATATATATATATATATATATATATATATATATTTATATATATATAGATAAATATATATATAAATATATATATATATTAATATAATAATATATATATATATTTAATGCTAAAATATGTTAATGCTAAAAACTTTCAAAATATATATATAAATATATATATATATATATATATATATATATATATATATATATATATATATATATATATATATATATATATATATATATATGGAAATATGAATAATATTTGAGATAAATAAATTATGAAAGTGCTTTTAAAGTATCGAAATGTTTTTCAGTCATCTAATGAATATGTTCGTGAAATTTTTTAGAGTTCGTTCATCTCAATACAAGAACTATTTTTGCTCATTTGGCTTAATTTAGAGCAGTCTTTTCGTGTAAACTCTTATACTAGTTCGTTCTACGAATAAAAGAAAAGGATTACTTATGTATTTTCAGAACCCTGAAATCGAAGATATAAAAATTCAGCAAAAATTTGATTGATAATTGATGAGGCCGATACTTGGGGAAAATTAATATCCATAATATAACAATATTCGAAATTTTCTCATAATTCAATATAAAATACGCATGACGACGTTTCGAAGTACTACTTCTGTATAAAATGCTGGATTAATACTATGTGTAATCTTATAAAGTCAGTACTTATAGCTATTTTTACAGAACATACCAGGTATGCTCTATGACTAACTTTAAGTGTAAATTAGTCATAGAACATACCTGGTATGTTCTGTAAAAATAGCTATAAGTACTGACTTTGTAAGATTATATATGGTATTAATCCAGCATTTGATACAGAAGTAGTACTTCGAAACGTCGTCATGCGTATTTTATATTAAATTATGACAAAATTTCGAATATTTTTGTATTAAAAATTGGATATACACTGAAATTTTGTTATTGCATGCCATGAATTATAATTACTATACTGAGATTGAATTTTCTCGAGTGTCTCGTATCACGAAACAGTAACTGTCTTGCGTTTTTAATGGATGTAGGCACCGATTTCAATATTCTCTTATATTTATGCCTTGAAGGATATTGAAGATTTCACATTGTTCATGTTTCACAACGCCAGCTTAGTTATAATATTCCTTTGGAAAATTCGTAAAAAATTATTGGGAAAATATTATAGTATACTTTTAATACTGAACATTTACAAGTGCAAGGATATGAGCACGATAAATAGAGAATTAATTCTCATGAAGTGAAGTATTATATATATATATATATATATATATATATATATATATATATATATATATATATATATATATATATATATATATAGATGAAATCTCCCTAGCTCACTGAAAACATAAAATTTTTGATGTCTTTGAGAGATGCAGCTTTGGGAAAATTCAAAAATTCCTTGATCACCAATAGATTTTTATTATAACAAACAGATAAGAAATTCCACAAATATGCCTATGAGAAGAGAAAAACAATTGTGAAAACGACTGAAAAATTCTGGTCTGAATGACAAAAGTCAGTGCTCTTCTCTACCAGATGAGCTCTGTGACGTTGAGGAAATAATTGACCATTGTGCCCGGGTTCTGACAACTTGTCCTGACAACATTATAGAAATAATGTTTTGTCAGGGCTGTCATCTTTTCAAATGGTCACTGAGATCCTTGCCTACCTTAACTCCATAAAATCAGGGGTTGTAGGACGAAATAAGTGTAAAAATGATTTTACTCTGTTGACCTTCTACATTGAAATATATGTGTCATATATTCAATTTTTGCATAGAAAAGAGCGTATATCCCGAATCATGCAAAGTAACCACTGCTGAGAATTATGAAGATTTAAGACCAACCAGTACACTCAATGTAATGTCGAATATTTTCGAAAAACTTGTCGCTTCACAGATAAAGAGCCATTAAGAGAAATATAGTATTTTTACCTTGTAGCTATTCAGGTTTCAGAATAGATCATTGTTGCAGTACTGCTTTGTTGAAGATTACTGATGAGATGAAGGCAATCGACAATAACGAACTTTGCGTTCTAGTTTTGCTAGATTATTTTAAGGCACTCGATAAAATCTGTCACGGTCTGTTACTTGCTATATTTTATTTTATTGGCTTCAGTCAGCAAACTCTACTGTTGTTCATTAATTGAATTAATTGAATTAATCACGAATTGTCAACGCAATCGTTAACAATTTCTTCCTTACCGTGCCCATCGATTAAGTGTCACGAATGTTTTTTGCAGAGTGTCGCAGGGGTCAATTCTCGGCCAATTATTCTTCACTATGTACACTTTCAACTGAGAGGTTGTCCATAGTATTGTGATGGAAATTTTTACGCGAATGACACGCAAATATTTTTGAAATTTTCCTGATACTCTCTAGAATATTCTGTGGAAAATATTGATTTAGCTTTGCAAAGTTAGTTCCGTGGTTCACAAAATACGAGTCTGTGTTCGAATCCGTATAAGACGGTAGCTTTGGTTTTTGTAGCGAGTTCTTTGTGGGAAAGTATGAGCAATCGTATTTTTTTGAATTTTTTTGATATACCAATTTCATTATCTAATGGAGCTAAACATCTAGAACCCATGTAAGATGCTGAATTGAAATTGGACTCTTATGTAAATTTGTTGCTGCGGAGATGCTATAGTTTTAAATTTTTGAGGTAATATTAACGAAAATATAATTATTAAAATACAATTAAAATTATTGGTAAATATTTGAGCGTTATGTTAGATGAGAAATTGAGTTCAATGATCATTTTGAGTCCATTTCGTTCAAAATCTCTGAGAAAATCCACTTTCTCAAAAGACTTGAAAAAAATCTGACGGCATATATGGAGTTATTGCTCTTTAAGTCGATAATAATGCCACACTTTGAACATTGCTCCATTGTCTTATTGGGATTGAGTTCAGAAAGAACTCAACAGCTACAAAAATTACAAAGTAGAGCTATGCGGACTCTTTTGAAATGTAATAGATATACTCCAATCCAAATCATACTAAATTGTTGAGAACTAATGTCAGTTAAACAGAGAATACTCTGCTACGTATATATTTATATTTTGAATTAAAAACAAATTTTTTTCCATACAGAGTAATGAAAAATGTAACATGTGTAAGTGATGTACTAGGTTATAATACAAGAAATGTTGACGATTTCTACATGCATTTATCAAATTTCCTAGCTCCATAAAAACAGTTAGTGACCTCAAGGCGTTCAAGCGTAAATTAGTTAAGTTCGTTTTAAACATATAATTTCGAATAATATATCCTGAACTCAAATGTATATATGATTTTTTGATAGCTACTGCTAAATAAATATTATTATTATATTATTATTGAGTTAATATGTCATTAGAGGGATTTTTAGTCGGAAAACAACTTAGGATGCTGACGGATGCGCTGGTAATTATCATAGTTGAATTACGGGGATGTACTGTACTGTGCTTAACTAAACATAATACAACTAGAACAAAAAAACCAATAAAATATTGCGTTAAGTTGATGGACGGGTTGAAGCGTTCGGCTGAGTCCCACACAGATCGGTAGAGTTGGGTTGGCTCAATATGGAGAAACGTAGAAAGATACATATTTTGTATTTGTATCATAAAACCTTGGTAACCTGTCTTTCAAAGCACATGAATACGCAAAAACTCAAACAACAGCCTTACATAAACATAAAATAACTGAAAACACCATTTTGATCACAACAATACAAAGCTTTTACCAACTGAAAAAGACAAAAAATGTAGAAAAATTTTAGAAATGTTACACATTCGTAAAAATTTGGAAAACACAGTAAATAAAAGAACAGACATAAAACATCTTAATTCTATTCATAACGATTTGATGAAACAACTCACATATCAAAATCCATTCTTTCCAGATCTACCTTCAATTTTACACACATAAAACAATTAGAACATATATTCTGGATAAATATAAAACTCACCTATATGTAATTATAGAATTCATAATAACTCATAAGAATCACCTGGCTTACCATGAATTTTTCAGAAGTTTCCCAAGAGATTCAGTACTACTTCCCTTCTACTAGATATCACTGATCACATTGTTCGTTCAATGAATATAAGTTTGATCTCTTCTGTAGAGCTTCTGGAGTTTTTGAAGTCATAATTAATTTTTAACCTTGCGTAGGGTGCGGCCGATCTGACAGGCTCACGCTTCGGTTTTATTCATGTTTCTGCGGACTGCAGACAGGTAGTGTAGCGTCCGTTCCAATAGTCAACTTTGGCCATGGTTTCTTATTATCCCAATTGTTCGATACTCTGGAATAGGTTTACTAAATGTTCTAGTCCTTTTTGTGCATAATCCAACGATGCAGCTTTTAACCTTTTTTCCAGTACAATCTGCTAGTCGCATCTCAACCACTCAGGGTAATGCTAGAAATATATGACCATGGCTTTCGCCAAGGGATTGAGCAGTAAAACTGTAATGGAATATGTGATAAAATATCTTGGAATCGGCTTCTAAATGGTTCGAATTAAAGTCAATTATTTCGATAAATGAAGGGTTTTGTGCATGAATCAATTTGTTGGATCATTAAATTCTATACATTTATAGAGAAACCGAACGGGCTGTAACATATTTTTGGTATTTGAAAATAAATCTCTGTTATTTGTTGGAATTTTTGTGTGATGATTTGAAATCACGATATCGTTCGGCCTCCATTCCATTAAGTTTATCTGTAAGTATTTCATCGAAATATCAAATTTGTAAAACAATATCTAATGATTTCACATTCTACTGCAGGAATATATCATGAATTCTTTTGAAGAATGCCAAACTGATAAATACATCTTGCCGAGTTTTTGTAGAATATTTTTGATTGTTTTCATTTTCAACAGCTAGTTCCAATTTTGGAGATTTCATGTAAAATTCTTCTTAATTAGATGATATAAATGCTTATTGAAAAAGATTTGTATCAGTTGAATCTTGCAATTGTAAGTACTATTTTCAAGTACTTTTTTTTGTTCTGATACAACATTGATATACTGTTGCCTTTTTCGAAGAATTATTCACAATGGTGTCAAATTCTTTTTTCAATTGGATCGGAAAACTTTCAACATTTCAGCACAAATCGCTCATTTTCGAAAGTACTCAACACGACATCTCCATTCTCTACTTAACTCAGGAAACATTGCGAAGGAGATTTATTAGCAAGAACATCCGTGCAAATATATCGAAAAGAGCACTGCTGATTCATATTGTGGGGATTCAAGCATCAAATTACTGAAAGATATTTTGATTCATTTTTTTTTATTGATCCTGGATTGCGACCATTTATTAGAGTAATTAGTGTCACATGACGAGTCAGGTTGTATTCGAGATGAAAAAAGAGCCGGGTTATTACTGTTTCTGTAGGGATATATGAGCGGGTATCTTTGCATCGCATTTTCATTTCGAGTAATATCGATCAAAACTCCAGTCACAGCAGAAGATCGGTTTTGAGACTGCTCTAATGACAAGTCAAAGCCCACTGCATTGGGTCTTGAAACAATCGTTTCTAGTGAAGTCTGTATTGTTTTTTATCTTTTTACGAAAATCATGATTTCTTCGATCTGCCGTTCTTTGAATGTTTATGAACTATTCTGGTTGTGGTTTTCATCCAATTACCCGTTTCATCACAAAACAAACACGAAATTCGTTCAAGCTCTCCATTTATCACTTGTAGCCGCAGTCAAAATCCTGAAGAGATAACTATATATTTCTAAAATACCGATTCACAAATTGCATCTGTAGGTTAGAGACAGAACATAAATATATGGGAAGCACGGAAAACATCAATGAATGTTTTCTGTGCTTCCCATACATTTATGTTCCGCCTGGTCTTTAACCTACAAATGCAATTTGTGAATTGTAAGTGTACAACGTTTAACTGTTGTACACTTGATACACTGCTGCGTCACGTGAATGATAGTAAGCTGCACATATGTCGAGTTAACTTTCTCAGTTTTTAGTAGATGTTGACGATTTGGTGGTTGGAGTTCGGCTCTTCTTCTTACAAAGATTCGAAGAATTGCTTTTTATCACTTCCGCATTCTGAGAAGGTAGTTCCTATTTCGAAACACTCGAATTCTTAACAGATTGAATGAATAGAACAAATGCTCACCTAGTTTTTCCATAATATTCAAAGAAATTCAATATATAATAGGTTATATAGCTTATGGGTCATTCATTACCAATCGCAAAGTCACAATATTTCGCCTTCATTTAACTGATAGCTAAATGATTATTTCTTTCATTTTGGTATGAAAATTGAACAAGAATATCTGAAAAAAATAAGAAAATAAAATATGGTTTAATTTTTATTTCGCTGTCTATATTGTGCTACAATCATTTCAACTAATTCAAATCCATAGCCTGCTTCCAACACTCTGGTATCTCGAAATCAGGTATTTCGTTCAGGCTAGATTTGATCCATTGATCCATTTCTTCATTCATGCTCTTTGAGAAAATTTCTCTCCACCTGCCTAATTTTCCCTGTCCAATAAACGATATTTTTTCTGTTTTTTGATACACACCAGAGTCTACCAAATGATCATTGTTGAGTGATTTGTTATTACGAAAGCTTTCTACTGAAATGTGGTTCAACAGATAATCCAGTTGATTTTCCGTCAATTTCTTTCCAAGGAAATCAGCCATTTTGACAACTGCCTCTCGTTTGTTCTGAAAGAAGTTATTTCTAGTGATCAATTATTGATTATATTATCAAATTTTTGCGGGCATTGCCCCATGAAAATCGATGAAGTCGATAACATATGCGATCAATTAAATTCCAAGTTTATGCTTTACATTTACAATTAGTTGACAATACCAGCTGAGAGTAAAATCAATATTTTGATATGAGTTACCAAAGTTAAATCATAAATTTGGGAAATCGTTATCGGTTATGCAGTCAATTCTCGCATTATTCAAAGAAGTTTAGAAGGAGTGAGCTGCTATGATAATTCTTGAAAATCGTATGTGGGACCTACGTTCATTTTATAGCAAGTTCTACATTGATTAATTACTTAATTTAATTTATGGTTTGTTTTAATAGACGACAATGGTTAAATTTACGCTGATATAAATTTTTTTAGATTTTTACCCAACAAATTCACTTTGTGAATATGAGATAATTATGACTCTGATTATAAATTTCCCTGAAGAGGGTGTCATATTAAGTCATTATCCTGGTCTACTTTCTCTGCAGAAAATTGAATATAAATTTATTGTTTTTGCTGAATCATCTATCTCTTCATATCCTCTGCAGCAATTTTCTAGATGACGCAATATATTGTGGAGGCAATTACGCTGTATTGGAATGAAAAGTATTATATGTCTTATGTACCAAGAGAAATATCTGATAATATGATAGGTATATAATAGATTGAATTTCTGCTGATAGGGTTTCCTAACCTTTTTGAGGTAGTACGTTCAGGAAAATATCTGCAGAGAAAGCAGATTGAACATAATCGGAATGATCTTGACCACAATATATTTTGTCATTGAAATGGATCTATTTTCGCATGATACTGGTACTGAGTTGAGTTACAATACTTAATTTTTCAGGAGGATTGAAATGATATAAATATTATCAACTTAAATCAGATTGAAAATATTTGTCTACATTTTCATGTATTCGATGTAGAATCCAGAAGTATTGAAATCTGGTCCTTCAATATGATACGCAATATTGATATATTACTAAGATTTAGTTTAGCTGACATAGAAAAAATATTCGTGTTTTCAGTGTTTGATAAATTGAACTTTGAGGTATTTTTTGAATAAACTCAAATCAAGAGAAGCTCATTTTGCACGAAATGATTGATGTGGTTGATTTACATCATTCAGATCATTTTCAAATAAAATATCTACCTGAAATTTTTATATTGCATTATTATCTGTCAGTTTTAAAAGTGTTTGAAATCTATTGTTATAATAAATACTTCTATTCAATGTAATTACGAGGTATCTTCTTAACCATCTTCCATCAATATTAATCCTGATTTACTTATCTTTCTTAATGATTAGGAAAATGAGTGATCTCTCATTCGATATGTCGATACCATATATGGGCTCTTATGCGGTACGACGAAAATAAGTTTTGACACATATGGTATGGGATTCATTCAGACTTATATTCATCAGGAATAAAAAATTAAAGTGCAATTGTTTTTTGTGCTTTTTTTCCTTTTTTTTGTGATCACTTTTTTTGCTTTTATTTGGAAGAATGGTTCCTGCTCGCTTTTATGGTAAAAACAAATACACTAATCCTATTCCGGGTGATGGTTTTCTAAGTGAAGATGATGAGTTGGATTCCGATAGCGAAATACCTTCAATACCCAGACAGAAGACCCCGTATGATACCAATGTTGAAAGTTCGGAAGAACATATTCCTCTAGCAACACTTCTCAATAACAAAAAAGTCATTGCAAAAGCGTTGCAAAACCCCAGCTGGAAAGACGGAATGGAAATCCAAACATCTGAACCCATACAATCCTGACAAATTCATCTTCACGGGAGATATTGAGTTTCCTTCATGCATTATTGAGTTAAATACACGAGCTGAATTCTTTAAATTTCTTTTTACAAATGATTTAATCTCGATGATCGTAGAGCAGTCAATTTTGTAATCTGTTCAAGATTACGTAAACAAACCGGCGTGTATTACAAACAAAGACAAACAAAGAATTGGAACAATTCATATGTGTAGTTATTTTTATGTCTGTTGTCAAACAACCTGGAGCTAGAATGCACTGGAATAAGAATATTGGTCAGTCTCAAGTGTATGAAACAATGAATTGTAACAGATGGGAAACAAGAAAACCTATTCTCCACTTCAATGATAACAAGAAATTCATTCCATTTAGTCAGCCAGGTTACGACCAACTTTTTTAAATTCGTCCTTCACTGGAACATATTCGACAACGTCTCTTACTTTTCCTTTAAGAAGAGTACCTAACTGTTTATGGAGCAGATTGTACCCAGCAAGGGCAGACATGAACTCAAGCAGTACATTCCAGCAAAATCAGATGAATGGGGATATAAGAATCAAGTTTTGAGTGGGCCGTCAGGTTTTAGTTACGACTTCGACTTGTTCGCAGGTGAACAAAGTAACAAGATTCCTGAAGGAGCACCAGATCTCGGAGTGAGTGAGAATTTAGTACCTCGATTAACACAGACTGACCCAAAATATGAAAACCATAAGATCTTTTTTGACAACTGGTACAGGAGTCCTAAAAAACAGGTTTACTTGGCTAAAAATGGTCTTCTCCCGTTGGGTAGCGTGAGGATGAATCTTGTGTCTAATGCTGAAATTCCTATACGAAAGGAACTAAAACCACAAGCTCGTGGTTTAATGGTTCAGAAAACTGCCGAAATTGATGGTATTCAACTTGCTTTCATTAGTTGGTTTGACAATAAACCCGTGAATATGTTGTCTACATATTGCGGCGACTAGTCACATCCTGCCACTGGATGCGACAACCGATAGACTAGTCAGAAAAAGGAAGAAGAAGAAAAGACGACTGCGCATGCTTGGGACGCAACTTCAGGAGAAGACAACAAGATCTCGTCGACTTCGGCGCTAGTCGCCAAGCAGTCAACATGGCTGTCATCAACAAACATCATTAGTGCACTTAAATGTATTCAGTTGTAAATAGTTATTGAAAAAAGTTGTTCATACTGAACAGAGTTTGGGTACACACATCCTAGCAAACCCCAACAATATGTTGGTTACAAGCCTACTACTAAAAAAAGACGCCATTTCAGAAAAAAACGTCAATATGAAGAGATTGAATGTTCCCAAGCTGTAGAGATCTATAATCATCATATGGGAGGTGTAGAGTTACTCGATTCTATGTTGGCCTTCACACTTGAGGTCAAAGAAATGGTACAAGCAAATATTCTTTCACATGATAGACCTATGCGTTGTAAATGCATGGATATTGTGGCGCAAAAGGAATATAAATGACAAACTATCTCCATTTGGATTGAAACAAGCGATACCTGAACACCTATGCAAGGTTGGAAAAGGGGTCGTCCGTCATTAACTGAATCACCATCAAATAGTCGTCGCGGAAGTCTTTTGTTGTCCAATCCTGGTACCACGGTATCTTCTAAAAAGATGAGAAATATCCCAGAGAGGCACCAAGACGTTCCTCTGAAGTGTGTCAGAACAGACAACATTGGACATTGGCCTACGTGGCAGAAAAAACATCAACATTGCATAGTATGTTCTATGAAGACATATACTAAATGCTCAAAATGCAAAGTTTTTCTATGCTACAACGATGAAAGAAGCTGTTCGGTTACATTCCACGAGTATTAATAATAAATTTACTTGTCTTTAACTCGAGTAATGTTCCTTTTCTGCTTTGTTATTTTTTTGTTTGACTGCATACGATACCATATATGTCCATGTGAAATTTTCTGTCAGTGCATACGAGCCCATATATGGCATCGCAATTTTTTTTTTAAGTTAAACATTTTTCTTACTTGTTTTCGATTCATTTGTCTTCATTAAAATTAAATAAAGCAATATGCACAAAGAAAAAATTTTTTTCCATATCCTTAATAATTCATGCATATAGATATATATATATATATATATATATATATATATATATATATATATATATATATATATATATATATATATATATATATATATATATATAGAACAGTAAGTTTTATCATGTTGATCCCAGTCGAGTTCAAAACTTTTGAAATGTAATTTGAAATCTCAATTTTCACTATAAAAATATTAAAACAATTATATATATATATATATATATATATATATATATATATATATATATATTTATTATATATATATATATATATGTGTTAAAAACATATATATATATATATATATATATATATATATATATATATATATATATATATATATATATATATATATATATATATATATATATATATATATATATATATATTTATATATATATATATATATATATATATATATATATATATATATATATATATATTTATATATATATATATATATGCAAATGTGTTTTTAAGGGGATATCGAACAATACTTCCACTGAATCACTCTGTATTGCTTACCAAGCTTTCGCGACAATTTATTGCTCTCGGACATTAATCAATAAATATAGCATTAATCGTATAGCACATTCAAATCTTTGATCTGGAATCATTCTTCTGTACGCGTTGCCAATTACATCACCGTCCATTCGGTACTGTACAATTGAAGACCGGTTCGTTTTATTCGGAGGAAACAAAAGGAAAAACACACAACAAACTAATCACTCAGTGTCAGGATTGAAATTTGACTGTCAATGAAGATCTGGAGCGATTAGGCATGAGATTATTCGTACACATTACGGACAATTTTCTGTATTGTTCGAATGAAATATCTACAAAGCCTTGCACTCGCACTACTGATGTCATGAGTAGGAATCTTAAACGCTAAGGAGAGTTTATACGTCTTTTCTCCGATAGAGGGAGCCTACGTGAATTTTTCACTAGGTAAAATTCCCCTCAATTTAGTATAGGACCTATGTTCGTTTTGAAAGTCATCGATTTTTGATTGATAGATTAAATATGGACTGATGATTCATTCGTTCAGTCGATTCTCTTCAATGGTTTCAATTCATAACATAATTATTCATAATCTCACATTCGTAAGTTCTTGTACCTGATGTAATGTTCTGTGTTATCATTAATTTTAATTATTTCAGTTCTCCTGATGAAGAGACAATGAAGTCTCGAGAGCTCGAGTAAAGGAAAAAGAGTCTTCTTAGCTTTTACTTGACTGAAATCACACAAAATCACATATATATATATATATATATATATATATATATATATATATATATATATATATATATATATATATATATATATATATATATGCTTCAATTCAAGAAAGAGCACATATATTCGAACTGGTAATACAGCAGTTGATTGAATCATCTCCTTGAAAATTGAATGATGTTACTATTTATCTGCTCAGTTATTCATTGAAAAAATGGTAAAGGCATTAATCTTGTGAACTTACAGCCATGACTTCTTCGTAATACAAGAATAAAAGATTCTTATTATGTCTCCGTTTCCAAGCTGCTTTAAGAATCTCGAAATAATTACCACATGGATCTGAAATAGTAAAAGATATGTTACTGCAGAAAGATATGTATGATGTGTGAGTAAAGGATATATCAATGTTACATACTTTTTAGAACAGTAGTAAACAGATCTGTGTAGTTTAGTTTCAAATGAGCTAAAATAATGGAATTGTACGGCGATAAACTTTGAGACTTTCCTAATAGTGCAGGCGCCAAAGGCAAAATTTGCAGACCATCAAGATTGCTCAGATCCTTCCACCTGAGAACACGAATAACAAGAAAACGCATGTTGCCAGCACTTGTGCTGATCCATTATTATGTCATTGGCCCCTTTTCCTCCCAGAGCGTGACGTTGCCGTTATAGACTGTGTAACCGCCAGTAAAAATAGTTAATTTTTTGTTATTTATGCCTAATAATCACAAATTTCTCATATTGGATTGTACAATTTGTGCTCTTCTGAAATGAACGTAAACAATATCGCTACAACTGATAAATATAACGAGAAATAAACTTAATGAAATTTCGTGTTTGTTTTGCGATAAAACGGGTAAATTGGTGAAAAACAAGAATAAAATAGTTCATGAACCTCCAAAAAAAGGCAGATCGAAGAGATCATGACATAGATAAAAGATGAAAAACAATATAGAATTCACTACGAAAGATTGTTCAAGATATCTAAATTGTAATAGGTGAATTTAATGCAGTGGGTGCTGAATTGGTTTAAGACCAATCTTAGAAATTCTTAGATATTCAGTTGTTACTGGAGTTCCGATTGTTACTACTAAAAATGAAAATGCGATGCAAAGATGTGTGCTCTTATATCCCCTCAGAAACAGTATCAACCTGGCTTTTCGTTTAAATCTCGGAATACCAACTGACGTAATATTAATGACCATAACAAAGAGACGCAATCCAGGATCCATGAATGCAAAAGAGATATTCAAACTCTGTGAAAAACAGATATATCAGAAAATTTCAGAGCCAAACATTTGTTTACTCATCATTTCGTTTCTGACACTATCAATCAGTGAAAGTCTTCTTTTCCAAAGTTTTCACTGAGCTACCATTCGCAAAATTTGCTGAATCTGAACTTGCTGGAAGACTGATTTGCTCTGAACATGACGATATTCATTTCAGTTAAATGTACATTTTCTCTTTAAGTGCACTCATCAGATCATATAACACAGGTTCTATTAATGTAGAACTAAAGCGTTCTATTCATTATCTGAATCAATGTTCAATAAACACTCACCTAAATTTCTACGGTAGTACTGAAACAATTCATAAATACGTTCAGCGTCATTAGCCTCCTTCTGTTCTTTTACGGGAAAATTAGTGATGGACACAAGACAGTCCTTTATATTTCTTGAGATAAAAACGACCTAGCAAAAAAGTTAGATCAGTTATTCTAAATATATGCCATGAATATGCTTATAAAACACACATATCTAGCACAGAGTATTTCAAAATCTATTATTTTGAGAAAATGTAACAGACTGTTATATTACGAGAGGAGTCGTTTTACTCATTGCAATGCAATCAAAATACAAATGTTACATTTAACCTTATATCTGTATTGTGTCGAAAAATTATGTACTTTTGAAATAGTCCATGCAGGTGTTTTCAATCATCCCAAGTGGATTGAGTTGAAGAAAAGTAACAGCTTATTTCAATTTCGACTGCTTTGAATTGAAATTCATTATTTTGATACTCGAATACTCATGAAATCGTTCAGAAGTCGTTATGAATGTTGATGAACCAATTCGAGATGTCTTCAATTTCATTTCTCATTCAAATATATATTTGTTATAATATCTAAAACGCCTTTCAATCGTAAAATATCAGCGTGATAACTGAAATTCAATTTTCAAAAAAATTCAAGATCTTTCGTTCATATTGTAAATTGATTCTCATTGATCAGTCAGAAATTTTAATTTACTTTATGATAGTGAATATCAGGAAACATATCGTAATTCTAAAGTAAATTCATTTCTAGTTAACAAAAAACTATTCCATTTTGCTTCAATTATGCAACTCTTCGTAATGAACTTGAGAATAATTCGTTTTCTCTGATCATTATCTGAGAGATCGAAAGTTAAAAATATAGCCATAAATTTTTTCAATGAAAATTTACCTTGCATCCAACTTCTAACAGTTCAGGGTGTATAAAATCGAAGCCATAATGACTCTTAATGAATCTCTTTTCTTTAGTATTCATCAATTTCACATGATATGGGATCAGTTTTTCTTCATCTGGTCCGGATGGTGATCTTCCCTGTTTAAGAAACTTCTGATATAACTTATCATCTGCATCAGTCCTCGCTATGATTTGCCTGTAATCGTATAATGGCACGTATTCATTATAGTAACACTTCACGAGTGTAAAATGAAAGATGTGTTTAGTGATAGATTCAATTTAGTTAAAAAATTTCAGGAACAATTTCTGATTTATTCAATGAAAAAACAAAATGAAACAGATAATCTTTTTATCGGCTGTAGAGTCTTTCAGCAACCAAAAATTTTTTTTTCCTGTCTAGTATTTGCAACCACCTCTCATATATCTCTATTGGTTTTCATTAAAATCAACCTTGAAGATTGAAAATGATATTACAGAATGATATAGACCGCGGAAACCTTTCTGAACATTTCATATATATATATATATATATATATATATATATATATATATATATATATATATATATATATATATATATATATATATATATATATATATATATATATATATATATATATATATATATATATATATATATATATATATATATATATATATATATATATATATATATATATATATATATATATATAAATTATCGAAAACATTACTTTCATATACCTTTCATCGAATTAAATATTGATATTTTTGTGTAGAGATCTTTCAGACTGAATGAAATTCGATTTACGCTTCGATGCTCATTATGTGGTCACATTATGTCGATTTTATCAAGAGATACCGAAAATTCAATTGAAAAGTGGAGATATAGGAAAAATAAGACAAGGCGAAATGTCCTTTGAAATCTATATACAAAAATTGACCTTCAACTTCACCACGAGATAAGGCTTCTATGTTTCATTCACACAGTACTGAATGCCATATTACGTTTGATCATTCAACACTTTTCCAATGCATTTGTATGAGAGAGTAGCTGCATGCTTTTTTTCCTTTAAGTTATTTCGAATTTCACGTTCATCAATTCACCCAATTTTCCCCAGAAATATCAAGGTTTTCGGCTTACGTCTTCTCATAAATATCATTCTAAATTGGCTCTGAATTGTTGCTTTGTCAAAATTCTGTTATTTTTGAATTTTTTTTTGCGATTTGTAGAGAAACATTGATAGGGAATAAGTTTCTCTTCGTTCACGAGAGAACTTTCACTTAAGAATTTAATTTTTCTGTTGGAGTATCGACAGTGAATATTGGTCTCGAGAATCTCTTTGTATCTCCTATACCTTCTACCTATTATAAATCGGTAGCAGTTAGTAACAAAAAAATTTTCAAAGTGAAGAATCTTCTCAATTCGTTGATGTTCCACTATTGACTGCTAATTTACGACCACTTTGAAATACATAACTCCAATTGACAATATTCAAAGTATTGGAAAAAAAACAGTAGTAGGCAATGAAACTACGGATCCAAACTTTCAATGATTAACTGAAATTGAATTCTAGCTCACCTCTTAGTGAAACATGGTTTAATAAAAATTCCAATCAAACTCTTGGATTAATGTTCGACAAATATCATATATATTCGTGAAACATCAAGCCAAAAGTTAAATTCAAATTTTGAATTAAATTAACAATTGTAAATTTACAATTAAATTAATAAATTCAAATTAATAAACAATTTGCAGCGAAACGTTAAGTACTGATGTAAATTTTCATGTTCCCAAGTCAGTTATCGATCTTCTCCTTCTTCTTCTCGTGCCAAACGCTTACAGCGTGTAGGCGATCATCCACCCATTCTATAATAAGTAATTACCCCTCCGTAGCTAGTGCGTATATATCCCCCACGTTCTTCACTCCACACCAGTTCTTGATATCGCACAACCATGAATGCCGTTTTCTTCTACCATCTATTTTACACATTAATATTATTCTTCACCCAAGGAATCTTTGATAACCTGCGGAGTGTCCACATCTCAAAAGCCTCTATACGGTTCATGGATTTTATTTTGAGTGACCATGTTTTGGCCCTATATGTTATTATGGGCCAAATATAGCATTTCATCATACGAAGTCTTATGTCTTATCATACTTCTCTTCGACATAGATATCTTCGAAATTTAATAAATGTAGTTCTCGCCATCGCCGTTCGTATTTTTATTTCCATATCGCTATCCAATTTGTCATTAATGCTACAACCAAGTTACTTGAATTTATTGACCCTTTCTATGGGTTTATCCTCAACCATTATTTTGAGCTGATTATGCTGTTCTCTGCTGATGATCATGAATTTTGTCTTTTCGGTGTTGACTTTGAGTCCATATTCCTTACCTTTCGTATTAATCTTGTTTGGAAATGATGTAAATGCTGTAAATCTTTCAAATCGTTCGTTAAGATGGCAGTGTCATCAACATACCTTATATTGTTTATTGGAATTCGGTTTATTTTATACCTTTTTGCTGACTGTCCAGCGCCTTCTGAAAAATCATCTCAGTATATACGTTGAATAGTAGCGGAGACAAAATACAACCTTGGTGAACCCCGTTTGTTACTTCTAATTTTTGAGTATCTAAAAAGTTGTTAATACGAAGTATTGCTGTTTGATTCCAATACAAATTTTGGATAACTCTAAGATCTTTTGTATCAAGGCTAATTTGTTGCAGTACTTTCATTATGTGCTCATGCTTAATGCTATCGAAAGCTTTCTGATGATCAAACACGTCTTTACGTTGACGTAACATTTTTGGGTCGATGTGGAATTATAGGCAAATGTTATCGAATTGTAGGCAATACATAGCCTTCCTTGTACCCATTGCACTCTTAAATCCAAATTGTGTGCTGCCGCTGTGCTCTTCGCATTTCCTATATATTCTATAATGCAGAATTCATAGAAATGCTTTCAATGCATTCATCATGTTATCGATCAGAGTGAAGAAAATTTATCAACTATTTAAATATGGAAGTGTGTCTTTCGGTTTCAATTAATTGAAGAGTAAATGATTTGGTAATGATGAATTATCATACATGTTGTCAAGTTTGATCGGTACTCACTCAATATATGGAAATCGTTCATCCATTATTTTAGCAGCTGCTTTCTCATAATTCAAATCAGTTCCAAGTAAATAGAGTATTTCTTGCGTCAATGTTGTACCTGCCAAATGATGAAGTTAATTACTGAAATATTTGAATGCAAGTTACTTTTTTGTTAATAAAGTTAAATTACCACATCGTGGATATCCAATAAGCCAGACATCATCTTTTCTAGGTTCGAAATTGTAAAGTTCTTGTACATACTGCTCCATACGTGCCGGAAAACAATATTTAGTAGATTCAACTCTCTTAAGTCCACCTTTTTGAATAGAACACAATAACATTAATTAATACAATATATTGGAGAATAATGGAAACATTTACCGAAAAATTGGAAAATCGCAGTTTGTTTTTCTTCATGTGTGAGATCCTTGAACTTATAAGGAAATTCATATGTTTTGGACATATTACTGGTGGTTAATCTGAAATCTCAGTATTCCCAGTTAATGTTTCTTGTTACATACTTTCATATTTCAATATATTCCTAATTTGTATCACATGTGGTATGATACATATTGTCCTCTAGATAATATTTTCTACATAATAAGGCAATAAACAACTATTAATTATTTAATCGTACAAGAGATAATAATCGAATCATAATCGGAAAACGTGAGGCGTAAAATTTTCTCTTCGCCCAGGTTCAATGAACAAAATCAGTGGCAGTGTGAAACAGGCATTAAACTGTAAATTCCAGGTAAATGCCACAAATAGGCTAGTCAGGAATGATTCGTTTTTCAGTGTTTGTGACAACGAATTATCGTTTCAAATTATCGTGACAAAGAGGCATAAACTTTCGAATTATATTCAGAAATTTCACCTAAAAATAGCAAAGTATTCATTTTTTCATTTCCAGACTTATTCGAACACTTTTGATTGTTGAGAGTTTTTCTGATTCCACTTCAAATAATATTCATGAATCATTCACGTGTTCCAAACACAAACCACAAGTACTCTGAGAAATGTTGACACCACTGAACACATTTTTACATATTCATTTGGGAACGTCTCTGTAATTGTGGAAGATCTGAATATTTGACCTCCTATAGATCAATACAAAATAGGAGACAGACTTTCTCTCCGACTTAGGATTAATAAATAATGAAGAAAACCTTCATGAGAGAGAATGTCTTTTCACATGCCAATACAGAAATTTCATCAGACGGGAAAAAGAAATTTTATCGAAATACAAATCATCTCCTTAGCTTCGAATCAAATATCAATGAATTGTTGACTCAAAGATCAAGGATATAATCGAATAAGTTCAATTGTCACGTCTCAACAACGGATTTTCCGGAATAATATTCAGGAAATTACAAAGCCTTTAATCGGAAAATCTCAACCTCAGTTCTCTCAACTAGTGACAGTGAAACAGTTCTACTGTCCTATCGATAAACCCGATATTTACCCCAAGTGGATATCAGATTACGCCTACTGCAAGGTAATTTCTTAAATTTTCATCAAAATTCAATATTATCAAAGAAAAAACACACTTGTGTGTCACGCCTTAATCTATATTAAATAGGGTGTCTTTTTAAGAAGTTTAACTTTAAGTTGGCATTACTGTTGAAGATGTTGAAGGCGACCCATTTAACAGCTGAGTAGTGATTTATTCTCAGTTTGGTTTGGCAATCTATCATGAATAGACTCACGCCTGAAAAACGCTTGCAAATAGTGCAATTTCATTTCGAAAATAATGGTTCTGTGCGGATTCGTATCGCGCACTACGTCCATTTTATCATCGACAAAATCGTCGATCAGAGCAGTTAATTCGATCAATTATGGAATGTTTTCGCACCACGTTTACTCTTATTGATAACTCGCATCCCCAGAGATGCCGTACAGAAGAAGATATCGCTACTGTAGGGCGTAGCATTGAGGAAGACCCGAATGAGTCCATCAGCCATCGAGCACAGGAATTGGATCTGTGTCCATCCACTTTATGGAAGATTTTGCGGAAGGATCTTGGTTTGCGTGCTTACAAAATCCAACACGTGCAAGAATTGAAGCGAAACGATCATCAAGCAAGGCGTAGATTCGTCGAATGGGCCTAAAACGAGATTGCCGTTTTTCATAAGCAAATTTTGTTTAGCGATGAAGCGCACTTCTGGTTGAATGGCTACGTCAAGAAACAAAACTGCCGCATTTTGAGTGAAGATAATCCTCAAGTGTATGTCAAAACACCGTCACATCCAGAAAAACTGACTGTCTGGTGCGCTTTATGGGCTGGTGGAATCATTGGTCCGTACTTCTTACGAAAACGATGATGGCCAGAACGTTACAGTCAATGGTGATCGGTATAGAGCCATGATTTGTAACTTTTCCATTACTGAATTGAACAACCATGATGTCCAAGAGCTGTAGTTTCAACAAGACAGCGCAATATGTCACACAGCTTGTGCCACAATCGATTTATTGAAAGACACGTTTGGTGACCACCTAATTTCACGTTTTGGACCTGTGAGTTAGCCTCCAAGATCTTGTGATTTAACACCGCTAGACTACTTTCTGTGGGGCCATTTAAAGTGATTGATCGTTGCGGATAAGCCACAAACGCTTGACCATTTCGAAGTCAATATTTGCCGTGCAATCGCCGATATACGGCCACAAATGTTGGAAGAAGTCATCGAAAATTGGACATCCAAATTGGGCTACATCCGAGCCAGCCGTGGCGGTCATATGCCAGAAATCATATTCAAAATGTAATGTCACAAGATTATCTTTCGAAGAAAAAACTTCTTGTCGATCGTATGATCCATCGTTGTTCCATTGCAATTTGAAATTCTATACCTCTAAAAAATATACCCATTATATAGTAATGTGAGAACATATTGATTCCTTAATGATTCGGTCATTTTCAATGAATTTATTCACGATTGAAAACTCAAAAAAGAACACTTTAAATGAACTGGATTCTGATCACCTATCAACCGATGACCCATCCATATGTTCCATGAAGCAGATGGGATGAACTAAATATCGAACCTGTTTTCTCAAAGTTCAATAACGATTTCATTGGCCGACTCTTGTGACAATATGAAAAAGTGAAGAAAAAAGTGAGTCAAAATATCCTAAACTATACACGTTGTTGATTTTCTTCATGCTATTTTTTATCATATCTATTCATTCATGTATATTGAATATAGTCTTCGAAGCTGTCAAGTTATCTCTTCCAACCAACAATGAGTACTAACATAATTTAAATTGAACTAAGTAGTGTTTTGAATTTCACTATAATATACTCAAACATAACGATATTGGGTCGCCAACACAGTGACTTCAGATGTAGATGATAAAGATGATGTAGATGATTTACCATTTACATCTGATGAATCCACTGTGTTGGCGAAACAATATTATTATGTCTAAATAAATTATAGTGAAAATCAAAAAGTTCCCACTTTCATTTAAGTGGGAACTTATACTTATCAAGTATCGGCCCAATCGATCAGTGAATAAATACTTCAACTTGTGAAAATATTGAAAAATCAATGCAAGATTGTGATATTCCATGGTATCTACATTAATAAATAGGTATGCATAGTGAGACACTTGATCTCAAAATTTTATATTTGAGTATCAAGAATAAAGATGACGAAATATTCTTGTCAGTTCATTCTGTCTCTGAATTGAATGACAAGATCTGCAATTAATTCAAAAACATGATATTAGAAGTTTCTGTTATTGCACAACAAAAGTAAAAAAACCTGAGTTGAACAAATCAGGGTTGTATCAATTGAAATATCCACGTTGCAAACTTGGGAGTATCGACACAAGAAAAGCAGAACATTCAAAAATTTCAGCTACGTATAAAATCAAAAGTGAAATGTTTGACGAATGTATTACGTGAAACCATTTGATATACATACCTGAATATACAGTTAATGCTACATTCCTTCAAAAAAACACAAAAATTTGTACTAATCGAATCTATCAAAAACGTTACCAATAATTAATTGAGGTTTCAATGGACTTTAGTGAAAGCATTGCTTATACTTTGAAATTTTTTTTACAATTAAATGAGTAAACATGAACAAATCAATTATTACCTGTTATAATTCAGTTTAATTATCTCTTGACAATGAGTAACTATATTTAGTTTCGTGTTATTAATTATATTGATAATTAATAATAAATATATGTTTATAAATATATTTGTACTCCTCCACTATAACTCTATAAAAAATATATCACGTGTTGTACAAAAGACAATATTACTTACAAATTCTATGCTTTCGAAAAATTAAAGCCTCTGTTGAACAGATTTTTTTCTGCGTTTTCTCCGAACAACTTTTCTATTATTTCGATTCGAATGGACGATTTATATTAGAATATAAACCGATAACGTTACTTTTAATCAACTGAGCAAGTGCAATGAGACATTCACCATGCGATGACATCAAATATCACAAAATTTCCCAATAGGTATTCATGGAGATAAGTGTTTATTATGTACTTCGACAATGCCCTTCAAATTTTGCTAGAGATTCATTGTTGGATCTCCGAGAGATTGACGGCAGATCTCAATATGATTTCCAAAAATATGATATTTGTGGTAGCAGAAAAATTCGAATATTTTAATGAAACACTGCACATTTAAATTGATATAGCTTTGTGAGAGATGAAACTATATCAAAATGCGATTAATTAACTGTTTCTCAGTAATAATATATCTAAATGTTTCATCAAATTATCCGTACAACCCAATTATATACGAGTACTAGTGAACAACAAAATTTTTCAAAGATTAACAGGCATCAGATATTCGATACTTCGAAAAATCGGTAGAGCCGAAAAAAATTTTTAGAGACACATCAATGCATCAGAGACAAAGTAAGTTCACTACGAAATCCATAGCTCAATTGTCTCTGTAGAATTGACGAATTTATTGTTGATTGAATGTTCACTGAACTCTCGGTGAAAGATTGTTTGATATCATCACTACATAGTATAAAACAAAGTCTTAATCAGTATTAATTTACAGAACATAACTGTATGTTCTGTAAAAATAGCTATAAGTACTGACTTTGTAAGATTACACATAGTATTAAACCAGCATTTGATAAAGAAGTAGTACTTCGAAACGTCGTCATGCGTATTTGTATTAAATTATGATGAAATTCTCAATATTGTTTCATTATGGATATTAACTTTCTCCAAGTTTCGGCCTCATCAATCATCAGTTCAAAACAAAGCTTCTCTGTCCCTATATACCGATGTATGATTTAATCTTTAAAACTACGCAACGGCTTTGACGCGGTTTTTTTTTTGATAGACTGATTGAAGAGAATGGTCTATATGTACAATAACATCCATTAGATAGAGGAGAAATACTGTTATATATATATATATATATATATATATATATATATATATATATATATATATATATATATATATATATATATATATATATATATATATATATATATTATATATATATATATATATATATATATATATATATATATATATATATATTATATATATATATATATATATATATATATATATATATATACTGTTTTTCCACTTAACTTGCAAACGCAGGCTCAACCCAACGATCAAATAATGTACTAAGTATTGTACACATTGAAAAGGTCTACAGAAAACTCCACTATGGTATATGTCCATCTCTTATTGATATCCCACAATAACATTTTTTTGTCATTTACTTTTTACGACAAATAACGGCTAATTTTCGAAGCGATTTTAACCAATACAGCATTAATCCTCATCCAACTAAATACCTTAAATACATTTTTGATTCAATACAAATCTAAATGGACCTTTACAGCATAAGATTTAAATGAATATCTACGAAGATATTATACATTTGCAGAGAAAGCGACTTTGTTTAATAATATGTAGTGATATATAATATATATATATATATATATATATATATATATATATATATATATATATATATATATATATATATATATATATATATATATATATATATATATATATATATATATATATATATATATATATATATATATATATATATATATATATATATATATATATATATAATATCATTATTACGATTGTTCCTCATGAGGAGAGCGACTGATATTGAATTTGCAATCATTAGGAATTTTGCTTCATCTTTCTTGCCTCCCAAAAACGCTTCATCCTCTCTGAATGCTCTTTCCTCCGTTCATCTGTCCACTTTACTCCAGGTTGACGTTTTGATTCTTGATCAAACTTTACATGTGCGATTTTATAGCGACATTCAGTGCGATCTTCGAGATTTTTTATATTGATCTGTTGTAGATCCTTTTGGACCTCTTTTAGCCACTCTGTTCCACATTTACCTTTCATAATTATATCTAGTAGTTTCTTCGGTATTCTGGACTGTTTCATTCTGTAAACATGTGCGTAGAACTTTGCTCGTCGTTTTCTGATTTCTTTCGTTATCGTATTTGTCTTTTGATACAGTTCATTCTGAGGACTTTTCAACAATGGCCGCCAATAACCATTGTTTCAGCTGCGTAGATTGCTTCTAGAAGAATCGTTGTATTATAATGCCTCAATTTGGCGCCTCTCGAAATCCACTTTTTGTTATAGTGAGCCCATGTTAGTTTGTAGGCCCTTTGCAGCTTGGTAATTCTCTGTTCATTAGCGATTCGGTTTGAACCTGAGGACTGTATAACTTGCCTGAGGTATTTGAAATGGCCTACTTGCAGAATTTCATCATGTTTTGTCATAAAAGAAGATTTATTTTTTGTTTTTCTTTCCATGTATTTGGTTTCATCATAAGAAATTTGTAACCCGGTTTTCTGCGCAATTTCATGTAGTATTTCTACGGCGCGAATGTTTTTCTCATCTGCAACGGCGAGACATTTGACATCTTTTCTATTTTCTTTTTTGATACCCACTTGTATGCCCTTTACGTGAAGTTCCCATTCCCTAATGATCTTTTCTAAAACAATATTGAAGAGAATTGACGAAAGTCCGTCCCCCTGCCGCACACCGGTTTTGATTTAAAAGGGATCTGATATTTCGCCCATAAATTTTACCTTGGAAATTGTACCTGTAAGTGTCTGTTCTATAATTGTTCGGGTTTTTCGATCGATTCCAAATTGTTTCATGATTTCAAAAAGAGTTTCGCGGTCTACCGAATCATTTGCTTTCTTGAAGTCAATGAATGTGATCACTGTATTTCTACATTTCCTTATCTATAATATTGTCTTCAAAGTCAAGATCTGTTCAGCACAAGATAGGCCTTTTCTGAATCCAGCTTGGTTTTCCCCAAGTAGTGGATCCGCTTGGCGTTCTATTATGTTTAGGAGTGCTTTAGAAAGTATTTTTGTCGCAACCGGGAGTAAAGAAATTCCCCTGTAATTATTGATATCCATTTTGTCCTCTTTTTTGTGTAATGGATGTATCAGCGCGCATTTCCAATCCTGTGGTATCTGTTCCGTTCTCCAGATTTCTGATATTAAATGATGAAGTTTTTGAGTCATAGTAGTATCGTTCAGTTTCTAGAGTTTCGCAATAATCCAATCTTCTCCTACTGCTTCGTTGTTTTTGAGTTGCTTGATAATTGCCGTAATCTCTTCCATATCATAGGCTTGCGAGTCTGGATGCGTAAACCCCGAAAAGTCAAACTTAAATTTTTTTTGGGGTGGATTGCAGTTGAAATGGGTGCTGAAATATTCGGCTAACATTTTGCAGTTATTTTTTGTGTTAGTTTCCAACGCGCCATCGGATTTTTTGAAGCAAAGACTGGGCGCTTGGTACCCTCGCAAGTTTTCTCTGAAAGTTTTGTAAAAATCTCTAGTATTATTATTGGTGAAATCCTTCTGTATTTCGTGACACCTATTATTATCATATCTCCGTTTTTCTCTTCTAATCACTTTGGAGGCCTGTTTTTGAGTTATAACTATATATATATATATATATATATATATATATATATATATATATATATATATATATATATATATATATATATATATATATATATATATATATATATATATATATATATATATATATATATATAAATATATATATATATATATATATATATATATATATATATATATATATATATATATATATATATATATATATATATATATATATATATATATATATATATATTATTATATTTTATTTTGAAAGTTTTTAGCATAAAATATTATTTTATCGTAAAATAAACACACGACAATCACCAAACATCACATCTCAAAACTCATTTTTTCCAGATCTACCTTCAGTTTCACACACATAAACCAACAATATACATATTCTGGATAAGTATATAAAAAACTATATGTAATTATATATATGTAAATATGAATCACACTTATTAGAACACCTGGCTTACCATGAGATTTTCAGAGGTTTCCTCATGGTGAAGAAGACTAAAACTTCCGAAGCAAATGCTAAGCCAGAAATATTCCTCTGATGATGAAAATCAATGAGTGAAGATACAAAAAAACTAATTTAATTTTTCTAAAAAATAAGTTTGACATTTGATATCCATAGTAACTCATAAATTCAATTATTCATTAGTTTTGACAAAGTTGTAATATAACAACGAAACGCCAACAGAAATAAACTTTTTCATATCAATGAAAGCCTGTTATTGCTAAAAACTTTCAAAATAAAATATCTCAAACAGGCAATAAATCAATTTCAAGAAATATATATATATATATATATATATATATATATATATATATATATATATATATATATATATATATATATATATATATATATATATATATATATATATATATATATATATATATATATATATATATATATACAAATAAATAACGTAGATCAAATTCCGATTTTCAATATCATTACGAAAATAGAAAAAGGAATTTCCGAATTACCTACTGAAAATCAAAACTCAATTCGACTAAAAGTAACTAATACAATTGAATCATACCATAATAATTTTCAAAATATGAAAAATACAGCTGAAAATAAACTTCTTATGAAAAATTTAAATAAAACAAAATCATTCATAAAATCTAATCCACAATTAACTATAACAAAATCCGATAAAGGAAATAAAACAGTCATTCTAGAAACTATTGAATATGAACAAAAAATTAACGAAATGCTTAGTGATACAATTACGTATAAAAAAATTAAGAGAGATCTAACAAAAACTTTACAGAATGAAACTAACAAACTAATAAAAAAATGGGAAACAAATAATTTTATATCACCAAAAACAGCTAAAGAGTTAATACAACATAATAGTCTACCACCCAAATTTTATGGTTTACCTAAAATACATAAAAATAATATTCCATTAAGACCAATTGTTTCATATATTCAATCTCCTCTATATAATCTTTCTAAATTTCTTTCTTCAATTTCAAAAAATGTAATAAATCAAAATCAATTTTATGTCAAGAACTCTTATCATCTAGTTGATAATCTAAAAAATTTACAACTTAATGAAAATCATAAATTATATTCTTTAGATGTAATCTCACTTTATACTAATATACCCAATGCAATCGTTCCAAACAGAATAGATCTATAAATGGAATATTTTAAAAAATTTCACTTGTATTCCAAAAAATGAATTCATTGAAGCAGTAAAATTCACTTTAGGAACAAATTTTTTTCGATATAAAAATGAATTTTATCAACAACTAGATGGTGTAGCAATGGGCAGTCCAATTTCAAGTGTCATTGCACAATTAGTAATGGAATTTTTAGAAGAAGATATAATAAAAAATTTAGAAGAAAATATCTTATTATATAAAAGATATGTTGATGATTGTTTAATAATAGCAGATAAAGATCAAATTGATAATATACTAGAACGTTTCAATAGTTTTCATAATAAATTCACACTTGAAATTGAAATTGAAATTCACATAATTACAATTCACACTTGAAGAAGAAAAAGATGAAAAATTAAATTTTCTTGATATAACAAATATAAGAAAAGATAACAAAATTTTTACAAGATGGTACAGAAAAGAAATAAATTCGCAACGAACCATAAATTATATAAGTAATCATCATTATTCCCAGAAAAAGGGTATAATAATTAATTTTATAGATAGATATTAACATCACCATGTTTACGACATGAAACACTTAAAGAAGTTCGTACTCTTCTCATGAAAAATAATTACCCATCAAATTTAATCAACAAAATCATGAAAAGCAGAATTCATAAATTATATAATACTTTAAATTCAAAAAGAAATGAATCTAACGAAAATAATTACATTCCCTTACCATATATTCCAAAACTAAGTACAAATATTGCTAAAATATTAAAACCTTATAATTTAAGAATAGCACATACTGCCAAAAATCAAACCAAAGAAATATATACAAAATTAAAAAGTAAAACTGTAATTCAGAGAAAAACTCATACAGTTTATAATATTCCGTGTAACAATTGCAATAAAAGCTATATCGGTCAAACAGCACAAAATCTCGAAGAAAGAATCAAAGCACATAAATACGCGAAAACTCAAATCACAGCCTTAAATAAACATAAAATAACAGAAAAACATGATTTTGATTACAAAAATACGAAAATTTTGGCAACTGAAAGAGACAAAAAATTTAGAGAAATTTTAGAAATGTTACACATTCGTAAAAATTTGGAAAACACAGTCAATGAAAGAACGGACATTAAACATCTAAATTCTATCTACAACAACTTAATAAACCTCACAAATAACACTCGCAAAATAAACACACAACAATCACAAAACATCACATCTCACAACTCATTATTTCCAGATCTACCTTCAATTTCACACACATAAACGAACAATATACACATTCTGGATAAGTATATAAAAAACTATATGTAATTGTATATATGTATAAATATAATCACACTTAAGAATCACCTGGCTTACCATGAGTTTTTCAGAGGTTTCCTCATGGTGAAGAAGACTAAAACTAAATTCGATGGACGATGAATCTACTCTGTGATAGTTCATATTTAAATGATAATGCTGTAAAAGGCGAAACTAGTCGAATAAAGAATTGTTCAGTCAGTGATTTTTAGACAAGTTTTTATTATTACCTCTCATTTAAGACTAAAACTTCCGAAGCGAATGCTGAGCCAGAAATATTCCTCTGATAATGAAAATCAATAAGTGAATATACAAAATAACTAATTTGATTTTTCTAAAAATTAAGTTTGACATTTGATATCCATAGTAACTCATAAATTCAATTATTCATTAGTTTTGACAAAGTTGTAATATAACAACGAAACGTCAACAGAAATAAACTTTTTCATATTAAAAAAGCCTGTTAATGCTAAAAACTTTCAAAATAATATATATATATATATATATATATATATAAAATATATATATATATATATATATATATATATATATATATATATATATATATATATATATATATATATATATATATATATATATATATATATATATAAATATATATATATATATATATATATATATATATATATATATATATATATATATATATATATATATAATATATATATATATATATATATATATATATATATATATATATATATATAATATATAATGATTTATATGGCAAAACAATGTTGGCCGGGTCAGCTAGTATTATAATTAAATAGACACAGGCATGCTTTCACAAAAATTATAAACAATTAATCAAAAGCTCAACTCAGCTTTCGCAAATGGACCATCCGACCAAAACAATTGTCTTACAATATTATTGTATAAGAAAGCAAAGTTTTCTTCATTCAATTTAGGACGTATGCTGATCCTCATTAAACCTCATGTTACTTTCGTTGCATTCAGATGAATTTTTTCGATAGTAAATTGCATAGTCGTAGTTTTTTTTTTCGTGCGAAATAGACGTAACGTCCCTAGAAACTCAACAAGTAACTACTTTCCAGGATTTTTTTTCAGAGAAATCAGAAGTGCATAAAATCAATTCATGGATTGAGCTTGTAATGACCTTTCCGTTGAACTGCACTCTGATGAAAATCAGCTCTATGATATAATAATAATATTCGATATATAATTTTCAAACTAATAAGAATAATATATGAAATATTGAGTATGCAATAAAATCTTTTGAATTGAAAATTTGAATTCTTCATAAGTGAAATAAAGGATAGTTCACTCGAAAATGGTTGGAGATAGGTACATTATTAACGGTTACGTCGTGGGTTATTTAAATTTCTCAATATTTTCAACCCTCAGCTTTTCCTCAAATATTTTTTTTCTTGATCAGAATTTCCTAATTGTTTCAAATACTTATTGAACGTTGCGACATATTTCATGTATGTTTATATTGATTCTAACCGGCTTTTTTAGTTCAATTCTTCAATTTTCCTCAACTTTTCCAATTCTGGAACACTAATCATCTTTCTCATCTTTTTTTTTCCTAATTCATTTCGTTTTTTATCGATCTCTTTTTCATCTTCAATTTCTTGCTTTCCGTACTTTACATACCTACCTTATATTGGTTTCAATTGCAAAATTGAACTAGAAAAAAATTCACAAATATATCAAATTCTTCTTCCTCTCTTCAATTACAATTTTTCTTTATAAAAGCTTACTTCATATTAGGTGAACTTCAAATGAATACACTTTAAATTTTTTCTCATTTTCAATAATTAACTCATTACTTAAAATTCACTAACTTTTCTTGTTCATGTTCAGTTTGAATTGAAAAATATTCATTAAATATTATTTGGGATATATTCTTTCTCTTCAGATATTTGTTGTCAATCTTATGGAGTATCGAAGTTCGACATACTACCGAGAAATTCCTTTATGCGATCATATTTATTTATAAGGATATTTTTATAGTGGATCAACAAATCGTTATGAGTTGGATACAATGGAAATTTTATCTCGAAATAACCTAATATAGTGTCATGATTAAATGATTATAATTTTGATTAGAAAGAGTACTGACCTTTTGTTTGATTCAATCGTAATATACAAAAACAAGTTTTATCGCCATTCCTGATCTAATCTATCTTCTGTTGATCAAAACAACTTCTAAAACATATTCAATTTTGAACTGTTGTTGAGGTTCTGGGAAATCTACGCTTATCTATCATCAATATTTGTAGCAATCTATTTATTAAAAATTTTATGATATTGGTGTTTTATAATGTAATGAAGGTAGTGCGCTGGTTTAATATTTCTTACATGTTTACATACTTACTATAACTGGTACAAGGTGTAATAGCGTAAAAATACTTTACTCATACCTTCCGAGCATAGTATCTCATATCATAGGAATTCTGCTTCGAATTTCATTTGAATTCATGGTTAATTTCGTGTTATCCAGAATCCAGGGGATCCCAACCATAGTAGCTCTTTTCACTTAAAAAGCGTAGGATGACCGGGGGGGGGTTGCGATTAACTGTTTAGGTATTTATTAAAATTCGTAATTTGCGATTTATATTCTCTTTGCTATGACCAATATGACCCAAGAATTCATCAATTGATTGATGACGTGCAGGCACGATATTCTCACTAATCATTCGTTAATAGGATGTGCCAACTATGATTACCAAAGTTAACTTAAATTTTCATCGTTTCTTTATTTCCATCACAGTTGAGTTAGGTCAAGGGGGCTAAGTATTTCAGCATAAGATTGAAGGAGGCGCACGAAGGTTTGAGAACCCCTGGGTTTATCATTAAATGCACTTATCATGAATTTTATTTTGAATCAAAGTACTTAACTTTTACCTGACAAAAATCATATTCACATGGCTGTATCGACAAATACTACGACTATACGACAAATAAAGTAGGTACGTATTATAATCGTGGGAAGATTTCAGACCAACTGAGTTCAATTAAACCCATTGTATTTGGAAAAACAAAATGTCTAAGAATGAGCTTTAATGAATATCATACTTTGGTTCAAGATAAGTTTGATTCATAGCAATAATAAACAATTGAATATAACTTAAATTCAAACACTTGAACTTATGATTTACACTCTATTGACTACATAGCATGACGCGTTTCGTCGTTACAAACGACTTCTTCAGATGCTTACAGAATAATGCGTGATGCTCTTGTTTACTATGCTATGTTGTTTGTGATGCGTTACGCGTCATGCTATGTAGTCAATAAAGTGTAAATCATAAGTTCAAGTGTTTGAATTTAAGTTATATTCAATTATAATGGATTTACATCAAGTAAACGCCAACACTATTAAATAATAATAAACAAGTTGAATTGAACATCGAATAAACAACAATTTCGAATTTTTATTGAGATGTTGTATGGATGAATATCCATATATATATATATATATATATATATATATATATATATATATATATATATATATATATATATATATATATATATTTATATATTTATATATTGAAGTGAATATTATTCGCGCTAACCATGCACGTACGGACATTTTGTATATAAAGAAATATTTAAATTTGGAATCGAAATTACACCACAAAAGTTTTCAACCTCGACTGGGATACGAACCCAGGTCTCTCAAGTTTACGCCCTGTTGCTCTACCAACTAAGCTGTCGAGGTCTACTACTTCGCGATGCAATTCCGACTATATCTAATTACTGTTTTGTTCGCATGCCGGAAGATATAGTCGGAATTGCATCGGTAGCTTCGGTTGATTTATAGCAGGATATAAAAAGTGGATCCTTTCTCACTATCCAGAATTTATGAGTTAGAGTGAGCAAAAATAAATAATGAATAGAATCCATAATGGGATTAAAAGTTGATTTCCTCTTTAAAAGGAACTTTCCACCTACCAGTTCGCGTCTATACTGAAGCGAAGTTTCTGCCGATTCTGACAAAACCACATCATTATTGGTGCCACGTAATAAACCAACACAGAACTTCAAGCATTTCCTGTGTGAAATCTCCAGACAGGATAAGTTGCTTTTTGAAGCACTCCCGTAAAATAAACAGCCGTAATCTAAGACTTACCTTATGAAGCTATGATAGAAGAGCAACGAAATACACTGATCTACCCCCCAGCTATGGTGGCACACATATCTCAAAATATGAAATCTTTTCTCTGCATTAATTTTAGTATACGAAATATGTTCTTTCCAAAGCAACTTTGTATCTAAGATAACCGCTAGAAATTTAACAGCTTTAACATGTTGAAAATATATATCACCTAATTTTACATGATTTGGGAAGACCGAATAGAAGACAATATCATCTGCGTATTTTCACCCTTTGGTTAAGTATTTTTCGAGTCGATGATAGTATATTATATATAGGATAGGAGACAAAATACTACCCTGGGGTAGTCCTAAGCTGCAGATTCTTGGACTGTCGAAAAATTGATCCTTATCATGTTATCACTGGAGACATTAATCTGGACTTAATATCTAATCACATTCACGCAGAGGAGTACAAAAACATTATGAGTTCTTACGGATATTTGTCGTACACAAATAAGTGCACCAGACCGGTCATGTCTTGATCATTTCTTCGTGAAAAAAGGTGGGAATAAACTGCAGGAAACGCGAAGGCTTTCATTACTGAGTCTCTGATCACAGATCAATCGCTCATAATATTATGTTTATCGGTGTGCAACCCATATATTGGAATAAAATCAAAAATGAAGACATGCATAAATTATGAAAAAGTGAGGAGCGATCTGAGGAACACGAACTGGTATGACTGTGAGGACATGGGAGATGTGAACTGTTTCACGGATTCATTCATCCATAAACTTACAGATACTATAACTAATAATACAACTACAGTGAATATAAACAATAGGAAAGCAGGTAAAGAATCCTGGATAACCCCTTTCCATATCAAATCTATAAACAAAAAAAACGAAATGTACAAAAAACTTCGTAGATCACCTGAAAATGCAGAAATCCTAAATGAATATTTACAACATAAAAAAGTACTAAAGAAATTAATAATTGAAGCTAAAAAAATCACTTCCAGAAATTCATACTAAGTAACAAATCACAAAGCAAAAATTTATGGGATTATGTCAATAAACAATGTGGTAAATCAAAAATTAAAAAAAAGAATAGATAATATTGAAAGCGGGGATGGACATGTACTTAGTGATGACGAGAGTGTGGCAGAGGAGTTTAGTAAATGTTTTAGTGAACTAGGAAGGAAGTACGTCGAAAAAATTGAACATCCCTCAATTGAAAACAACCACAAAGAAAATTTTTCAAATGAAACGACTTCTTTTTTTCTATACCCGACTGATCAAAATGAAGTAAATCGAACTATCGAGGAATTAAAAAACCATAAAGCTGCTGGTTATGATTGCCTGAAGTCGGAGGTACTGAAAAGTGTTAAAGTTCAGATATGTGAACCAATCAGATACTTGATAAACCTATGTTTCACAACTGGTACCTTCCCGGAAACATTCAAGATTTGTGTGGTAAAACCCCTTTTTAAATCAGAAGATACAACTCTGATGGAAAATTGTAGACCCATCTCGCTCGTATCGAACCTCGAAAAAATTGTAGAAAAAATAATTAAGCGACGAGTGATATCTTTCCTGGAGAGGAATAATATTATTTCATAGAATCAATATGGATTTATCAAGGGTAAATCAACTGAGGATGCTATCGCTGAACTCACGAAAAATATTCATAACTGCATAGATGAGAAAAAGCCATCACTTGGTATTTTCTTAGATCTTGCAAAAGCATTCGACACGGTAAGTCATGCAATCTTGCTCAGAAAATTGTACGCATGTGGATTCAGAGGTAAATCTTACGATTTGTTCGAGAGCTACTTAAATAATAAAAAACAAGTAGTACATATTGACAACCATGAAAGCGAGTTACGAGAAGTAACGTATGGGGTTCCACAAGGTACTGTTTTGCGACCAATTCTATTCGTGATTTACATTAACGGTCTCTTATCGATGGAAACAAAAGGTAATATAATTTGTTTCGCGGATGACACTGTGGTGCTATATAGCAATAACTCCTGGCAAATGCTTAAATCAGAAGTAGAAAAAGACTTTGTGAAAATTGAAGCATGGCTTTCATACCATAAGCTAACTTCAAACATGCATAAGACGAAGTATATGCCATTCTCATCATATAACAATAACAAACCAGATATGGGCAATCTCAATATCCCTGATGGAAGCCAAATACCTGCTACAAAAAGTGTTAATTATTTGGGAATTATTTTAAATGAAAACATGAAATGGGACAAGCATATCGAACAACTGGTCAGAAAGATGAGAGGTTTGCTTCACAAGTTCAGACATATGAGAAACTACTTAAATATAACACGTTTAAAAATATTGTATTATGCACTAATAAAATCCCAAATCAATTATGGAATTATAGGCTGGAGCAGTGCGTACTAACACCACATTAAAAAACTAGAAGTTTTGCAAAAATGGGCATTAAGAATTATCTTTGGCAAACCACTCACCTTTTCTAGTGAAGAGCTGTATACCATAGCCAATGTTTTTCATATATCGCAATTATTTGCTCAACAGATATTGATGCGTATATTCTGGGGAAAGTTGACATTGATACCTTCACACCACATCTATGAAACTAGAAATAAGATCAACTATTTCGTGAGACGAAGAGCAGGAAAAAGTATAGGACAAAGAACTTTCATTTACTTGGCTCCCAGATTGTATGGCCTTGTTCCCCGGGAAATTAGAACAATTAATTATTTGTATGCCTATAGATAACACATCCAAAAGTGGATTTTCGATAGGAGAAGGAAGTTCTTCATGGAGTTGATGGATTGCTGACTGACATGGGAAGTAGAGTAATTAAAATGAATTATCAAGGGATATATATATATATATATATATATGTGTGTGTGTGTATATATGTTTATGTATGTAACAAATTCACCCTTGAATTAATTCATTTTGGATGACCATTTGAGACAATTCCACCTAATTGTGAGACGATTCACTCGATTGAGACGACACTACCTGATATGAGACAGTATCCACATATTTAGACTAAACACCTATTGCGACCTTCCAAGATCAATAATTATAAGTGCTGAAATATAATAATAATAATAGTTCTAGACAACTTAGGAAAAGAATTTAATTCTATTTAGTTAAATATCGCCTACAGACCTCATTCAAGTCTCTGCGATTATGTTAATTCACAAATGTTAGGATATGAATGATTTTGGTAATTTTGTTGGATGCGAATAAACTTATTATTATTATTATTTAATGAGATTGAATTCTCGCTTAACTCTTGGTGAAACATAATTGTGAAAATAAACGTAAATTCACCAAGAGTTAAGCGAGAATTCAATCTCATTAATTAAAAATGCTAGCAATGCATATCTCGCTATCCACTACAGAAGAGTTCTCATCAAATTTAAATCTTGCAATAACCACATTTGGTTCAACAAGGAGTGTCTGAAGAAAAAACTAACACCAAAATATATGAAGATTTCCTGCAAACACAACTCTATGGAATCAAAATCAGCCGTACAAGCAGCATATAAATTTTGGTTAGAAAAGGAGATGAAAAAATGGTACCGACAACGATACAACTTAGGACTACATCTTGAAATCATCCATAGTGAATTATCATATAGATTACACGCAGTAGAATTTGACACCCTAGATAATAACATAAGGGAGGAAGTGAGGAATATTTGCCATTTACAATATGAACGACAATCTAAGAAGCTCAAAGACCTAATCAATGCACGTAAGTCTTTTCCATTATCTACTAAAAGTGACACTGAAAATATTTCCTTTCGCTTTCATACTAGAGTAAAAAATTTTACAGATATTATTTTTGAGGAAGACGAATTAAATTTACTAAATAAAGGCCTTAAATATTGCCCTAAATCGAACTGTAGTAATAATGATAGAAAACTTTTAGCGGTCAACACCGAATTGGCTTTGAATTCAACATCCATGAACAATTTAAACTTAGAAAAAACTATTTGCGCTAATATCATATCAAAACCTCTAATTAAAAAACAATTTAATGAATTTAATACCATCAAAAAACTTAAATCGAAAATTTCAGATAAAGAGTTAATAATATGTAAAGCGGACAAAGGAAACACTGTAACCATTATGAACAAACAGTTATATATAGAAAAATCGGAAAATTTGTTTGATTCCTCAAATTTTGAAATACTCAAAACTGACCCCACAAATAAATTTCAGGTAGAAGTAAAATCACTTATCAATAACTGCAATAGTATCTTCCAAGACACTAACAAATCATTTCTATCAATTATGAATCCGCACATACCCAGCTTATACACTCTACCTAAAATACACAAAAACGATTGCCCAATGCGTCCAATTGTTTCATATATCAATGCACCAGCTTATAAAATTTGTAAATATCTCAACTCAAAATTACCATCATTAATTAAATTCAACCCGGTTCACAGTATAAAAAACTCCATCGAACTTAACAATCAATTGAAAACTTTAAAAATTCCCATTAAAGCAAAATTGATCTCTTTTGACGTAACAAATTTGTTTCCTTCTATACCCAATGCAGAAATAAAAAATATTATTAATAGCACTTTAGATCTCAACAATGATCTTTCACAAGTAATTAAAAAAGAAACAATGTCAGCATTGTCCTTGTGTTTGAAGGAAAGTTATTTCAAATTTAATAACACGGTTTACCAACAGTTAGACGGGCTACCTATGGGTTCACCTTTATCACCCCTACTAAGTGAAATTTTTATGAATAGTTTAGAGAAAAAAATTTTCAGCTCTAACATCACGCTAACAAAAAACGTTTTTCTTTGGAGACGGTATGTGGATGATGTTTTCTGTATCTGGAGTGGGTCCGACAGACAATTGGATAACTTTTTAAAATATATCAACTCATTTTATACATCCATTAAATTCACAAAAGAAATAGAAAATGACCAAAAAACATTAAACTTTTTAGATTTGACCATTACTAGGAAAGATGATTTTCTAACATTTGATATATACAGAAAACCTACATGCACAGATACCCTAATTCCTAAAGATAGCAGTCAACCGCTTAACATTAAACTCAGCTCTTTTTATTCTTTTATACATAGACTCACGACTATCCCGCTTTCCGAAGAAAATTTCAACAAAGAAGTGAAAACTTTGAAACTTTTAGCGAAAAATAACGGTTACGACGAAAATATAATAGATAATCTCATAAGAAAAAAACAACAAAAAATTCTTTTAGATTCAATTTAACCATCTCAAATTATTAAAAACGAACAAAAATATCATTTTATTAATTTCATACCTCATCTGAGTGAAAAAATTTGCGAGAGATTAAAGAAGAGAGAAATTAAAACCATTTGTACAAACAAAAGGAATATCAAGTCACTTTTAGTAAATAATAAAGAAAAGACAAATGTTGAAGACAAAAGCGGTATTTATAAGATTTTTTGTGATGAATGTCCAGCATTTTATATCGGCCAAACAGGTAGAAAAATAAAAACTCGGGTTGATGAACATAAAAGGTCGATTTTGTACAATGTTAATAAAACTGGATTCTCAGAACATTGTATTAGCTCTACTCACTTCATAGATTCTGATAAAACTAAATGCCTACATTCAGGTAATAAAGGTAAACGTTAAGACCTTCTGGAAGCAATTGAAATTAGCAGTTCTTGGAAGAGAAAAGAAGAAATTGTAAATGAACA
This sequence comes from Henosepilachna vigintioctopunctata, assembly GCA_030704895.1. NCBI lineage: Eukaryota > Metazoa > Arthropoda > Insecta > Coleoptera > Coccinellidae > Henosepilachna > Henosepilachna vigintioctopunctata. The sequence goes on from JARQZJ010000068.1 coordinate 1,692,559, forward strand.
ATTAGATTTTCAACTATCCTCCCTACTCCCATCCATTTTGTAGATATAAATTTGTTGTACGTCTCTTATAGTAGTTTAGTCTTGAAAATGAGCTAACGCTCGAAACATGTTGACTATACATTTTGTTAAATAAATCGTGAAACATTAAGCCAAGAGTTTAATTTATTTTAATATTATTATTATTATTATATTTATTATATATATTATATATATATATATATATATATATATATATATATATATATATATATATAACATGAAAAATAGAGCATTGATTTGAAATATTCAGATTAACCAAAAGAATATTGAAGTAGTGCTAGATATGTGAACGTGTACGATTCGATGCATCCATTATCCTACAAGGGATAAATATTAGAGAAATATTGAAATCGATGCCACACCTGATGGAAGTGCGAGAAATATGCTTCGTTCTGCAAGAAACTCGTCAGTCGCACCACGTCCATCGGAGTGAGGCAACGATTTCAATCCCCAAGCATCTTCTTATGACTCCAAAAACACCGTAGAGTGATGAATACTCCACAATTCCGTCTATAAGAATCAGTAGAAAACATCTCTCAGATTACAGTCACACCAATCATCGAACGTTCACATCTATTCTATACCCGTATGTATCTACTAAATTGCAATGTTTATTTGACACATATCATCATATGATGTTTTCAAATGTTAATAGGTTGCGTTAGTAGTACGCTCACGTTTGTTCCCGTAAATGAAGTTTTTGTGCTTATAGCACTGGACAAAATATTTAAGAAAATGAACAGTAGAACGTTCAATTGAAAAATTTAAATAAACGAATAGAATGTTATAGATAGTAAAACTAGATATGTCAACGTGTTCGACGTGATGTCTCCATTGTCCTTCAACGGATAAATGTTAGAGAAATCTTGAAATCGATGCCACACCTGATGGAAGTGGAGACATATATTTCGTTCTGCAAGGAACGCGTCAGTCGCACCACGTCCATCGATGTGAGGCAACGATTGCAATCCCCAAGCATCTTCTTATGACTCCGAGTGGAATAACTTAGAGTAATGAATACTCCACAATTCCATCTATAGGCATCAGTAGAAAACATATCTCAGATAACAGACACATTTTATCCTTGTAGGATAATGGAGGCATCACTTCGTACACGTTCACATATCTAGCTCTACTATAACATTCTTTCGGTTAATTTGCATTTTTCAAATAAATGTTCTATATATATAATATTTCATTCAGTGCCATAAGCCAAAAACTTCATTTCCTCAAAAATATCGCCGAATAGGCTCCTGAAACACCGAAATGAACGAGTACTACTAACGCAACCTATTAACATTTGAAAACATCGTATGATGATATTCGTCGAATAGACATTACAATTCAGTAGATACCTATGTATAGAAGATATGTGAAATTTCGATGCTTCGTATGCTTGTAATCTGAGAGGTGTTTTCTACTGCTGTTGGTACAGAAATTACGCAACGAATTTGGATTCTCTGATAGTCTCACCAACCTGTTTCATTCTTACCTGGTTGAACGACGTCAATTTGTACAGCTGGAGGGTATACAGTCGTCTGAGTTCATTCCTACCTCTGGAATACCTCAAGGGTCTAATCTTGGACCACTGTTATTTAAATTTAACACTGTTCGTAAATGATCTGATGGATAATATTCATTCTCCACATTTGATATTCGCAGACGATTTGAAACTATATCATGAAATTAGATCACAGGACAACTGTGTTCAACTTCAGCTCGCGCTGGACCATGTTGCTAGTTGGTGTGAGGACAATTATTTGAGTTTAAATGTGTCAAAGTGTAATGTTGTTTCTTTCACAAGGAAAAGGGATCGCATTGATTGTGATTATAGCGTCGGTGGTCAGGTTCTCTCTCGTTCAGATGAGGCGAGAGATCTTGGTGTAGACTTCGACCAGAAGCTTTCCTTTGTCCCACACATCACCCAACTTATTTCATCTGCTGCGAAAATGTATGGATTCGTTATACGTAATGGCAAAAATATTTCAATAATTCTTCAACATTGATAGGACTATTCAATACTCTAATCCGTAGCAAGTTGGAGTATGGCAGCACGATCTGGCATTCCATTTACACTTGCCATCAACGCCATCTTGAGGCTATTCAGAGAAGGTTCTTAAAATTCTTAGTGTGGAGGGAGGATAAAGTTTATCCACAGAGAGAAGTTAATCATAACGAATTATTGAGTCGATTTAGTTTTATCTCATTGCAGAGCAGAAGAGAAATTTTATCACTCAAATTCTTTTACAAATTACTGCACAATAGTATTGATTGTCCTCCTCTCTTGTCCGCTTTGAAATTTCGTGTTCCTAGGCATTCTCGTAATTCTCGTAATACAGAATTATTTCACCTAGAGACTCCGAGGACCAACTCCCTTATGCAATCCCCCATTTGGTTCATGGAGTCTACACTGAATTGAGCCAGTAATTGTGACATTCACTTTGACTCCATAGAATTTATTATCAGGAGTTATGTGAACAACGAAAATTGATTGAATGAATTGACTTAGATTGAGTTATTTGTAATATTTCATTGAATGCTATAATGTAGTTATAAGTTACTATTTTTTTCAGATTAGATTGGTCTCTTTGTTGAATCTTTTGTTTAATTATTTAGTTAAATCTTTTTTCTAATATTTAGTTATTACTTAGTTATGTATTCAATATATATAATGTTATTATTTTCTGTAATTGGGTGTTATACCCATTAATATTTCATTGAATGCTATAATGTAGTTATAAGTTACCATTTTTTTTTAGATTAGATTGATCTCTTTGTTAAATCTTTTGTTTAATTATTTAGTTAAATCTTTTTTCTGATTATTTAGTTATTACTCAGTTATGTATTCAATATATATAATGTTATTATTTTCTGTAATTGGGTGTTATGCCTGTTGAAATAAAGAACTTATTATTATTATTATAACTGATTCCTATAGATGGAATTGTGTAGTATTCATTACTCTACGGTCTTCCACTTGGATTCACAAGAAGATGCTTGGGGATTGAAATCGTTGCCTCACTTCGATGGACGTGATGCGACTGACGAGTTCCTTGCAGAACGAAACATATGTCTCACACTTCCATCAGGTGTGGCATCGATTTCAATAGTTCTCTAACATTTATTCCTTGAAGGATAATGGAGACATCACATAATACACGTTCACATATCTAGCTCTACTATAACATTCTTTTGATTAATTAAAATTTTTCAAATCAATGTTCTAGTATTCATTCTTTCAAATATTTCATTCAGTGCCATAAGCACAAAAACTTCATTTCCTTATATATATATATATATATATATATATATATATGAAATGTTCAGAAAGGTTTCCGCGGTCAGAAGTATGCATAAAACTTGGTTGTCGGAATGAGCCGCGTTCTTGATTTATATAATCTCGACGTTTCGGCTTCCGTTGTGAAGCCATCTTCAGGAGTTGGAATAAGTTAGTAAAGGTAAGGGTTACTCGGTTACGTGGCCTCAATCTGCCTACTCCACGAACTGAATGAAGGAAAATGAGGAAAGGTTATCTGGTTACGTGGCCTCAATCTGCCTACTCCACGAACCAAATGAGGGAAACTAGGAACGATAAGAAATAATTCGGTTTCGTGGTCTCAATCTGCCTACTCCACGAACTGAATGAAGGAAAATGAGGAAAGGTTATCTGGTTACGTGGCCTCAATCTGCCTACTCCACGAACCAAATGAGGAAAACTAGGAACGATAAGAAATAATTCGGTTTCGTGGCCTCAATCTGCCTACTCCACGAGTCAAATCGTTCCTAATAGTTAACTCTGAAGTCTCAACCTGCCTACTCTTCGGAGTCAACTAGTTGACTATATATATAGTCGACTTTACTAACTTATTCCAACTCCTGAAGATGGCTTCACAACGGAAGCCGAAACGTCGAGATTATATAAATCAAGAACGCGGCTCATTCCGAGAACCAAGTTTTATATATATTTATATATATATATATAAAATATATATATATATATATATATATATATATATATATATATATATATATATATATAAATATATATATATATATATATATATATATATATATATATATATATATATATATATATATATATATATATATATCTTGCGACTATTTTGCATCCACTGGAAGGAGTTACGATATTGCGATATAAGCAGTGAATGTTGAATTCCCTTGATTTTAGGAACAAATCTATACTTTTTCAATTTGCGACTATTTCGCATTTTCTCACTTAGCATACTTTTTCATAAATAATTCTAGTTCTTTTGTAGGTACTGAATCGGTGCCAGCCAGGGCGGACAGTAAACCTTCTTATATGTGCATTCGAGTATTTCACCGAGCCCGATGCGGTTTAATGTTTTGAAGTCCTTTTTCCTAATGCCTTATTTTTATTATCTACTCCGAAAATAAATGATTATAAATTTTGAGAATATATGAGTAGGTATTATCAATTTCTTTTTGTTTTATTGCTTTTTGATTTTAACTAATTGAAATATTATTTTCTACCTTCTATATTTGCTTTCATATTTTTCTCCAAAATAATTGGGAAAGTGGATGTCAATTGGTTGTCTACTGATTGTATTTTTTGGTAAATAAGAGAAGAATCTCACATAATATAACTAACTAAAATTATCTTTGTTCTTGGCCTTTGTCTTTGAGGTGAGATTTGAAGTGAATAATAATGAAAATATTTATACTTATTTAGCATAAGGTATTACATTAATTTATATTAAAACGTCAACATTAACATTATAAATTCTTTATCAATGAAACATGATTATCTAGAATGAACTTTAATGATTTAGAATTACTCAAGTAATTATATTTGAGCCTACTTGAATTTTTTATTGGACTAGACAATTTTTTGTGAGCATTGAATCCTGTATTAGATATACTGTTTTTAGATTTTGAGCGCACACAAACTTTTATGTGTGTAAAACCTGTGATCATTTCTAGTGTTAAAACCGTGCACATCACTTACACACGTTACATTTTCATATATTTGCAAATGTAACGTATATGTATACTCGTATGTATATGAGTCAAAAGGAACTTTTAATGATTGTCACATATGACGAATGGTACGACTCAAGGTCTAGGGGCACAATGCAGAAGTGGATTTAATGATATGATGATTAGGATATGATATGAAATAATGATTATGAAACATGTAAAGTTGAATCAGTGTTCGCTGATCTCTTGGTGAAACATTGTTCAATATATAGAATAAAAACACTTGGCTAAGTTTCACGAAACTTGTAATAAATGAATATTTGACAATTGTTTAGGGGTGTTACCCCATTTTCAAAAGTAAAACTGGTCTAACTTTTCCAGTCTAACTTTTGAAAATGGGGTAACACCCCGAAACAATTGTCAAATATTCATTCATTATAAATTTTGTGAAACCTAGCCAAGTGTTTTTATTTTATATATCAAACATGTGTTAAGCCCTTTATTATTTGACACTTCATCATCGGTTTAACTGGTCTCATAATGTATGGATTAATTCTATGATTTGGACTTCCCTGTTTTATGGGCATTTCACCATTTATATAAATGGAATTTCCATTTAAATAAATTCTGCGAATGCAGGTAGCATGTTCACCGATTATATTATGTTGGAAATTCGCCTGCAATGTTGCAGCAAAAAATTTGTTTATTGACATCGCCCAGCATTTATGCCAATAGAATCTTCAAGTTGGAGGGAGATATTTGCAATTTCTGAATAGATTTTCATTTATAAAGCATTCGTCTTTCAGCTTTTCAACATATACACGTCTCCGGTATTACCATAACCACATTTTATTATATATTTGAGTTTAAGTTGATAATAATAAATATAGTTTGAAATTTATTATAATTTCATTTAAGAGAAGTGACACGAAGTGAAAAGCAAAATAACAACATGAACGGAACTTTTTGAAAAAATCTGTATATAACTGAAAGATGTTATCAAAGTGAAAATAGATTTATTCAAAACGTTATGAGCAATATGAACAAGTGTGGCAATTTATTTAAAATGAATTTCCATTTAAATAAATTCTGCGAATACTGGTAGCATTTCCAGCGATTATATTATGTTGGAAATTCACCGGCAATGTAGCAGCAAAAGATTTGTTTATTAACGTCGCCCAGCATTTATGCCAATAGAATCTTCAAGTTGGAGGGAGATATTTGCAATTTCTGAATAGATTTTCATTTATAAAGCATTCGTCTTTCAGCTTTTCAACATATTCACGTCTCCGGTATTACCATAACCACATTTTATTATATATTTGAGTTTGAGTTAATAATAATAATTATAGTTTGAAATTTATTATAATTTCATTCAAGAGAAGTGACACGAAGTGAAAAGCAAAAAAACAACATGAACGGAACTTTTTGAAAAAATCTGTATATAACTGAAAGATGTTATCAAAGTGAAAATAGATTTATTCAAAACGTTATGAACAATATGAACAATGTGGCAATTTATTTAAATGGAATTTCCATTTAAATAAATTCTGCGAATACTGGTAGCATTTCCACTGATTATATTATGTTGGAAATTCACCGGCAATGTTGCAGCAAGAGATTTGTTTATTAACGTCGTCCAGCATTTATGCCAATAGAATCTTCAAGTTGGAGGGAGATATTTGCAATTTCTGAATCGATTTTCGTTTATGAAGCATTCGACTTTCGGCTTTTCAACATATACACGTTTCCGGTATTACCATAACCACATTTTATTATATATTTGAGTTTGAGTTAATAATAGTGAATATAGTTCGAAATTTATTATAATTTCATTCATAACGAGAAGTGACACGAAGTGAAAAGCAAAATGACATTATGAACGGAACTTATTTAAAAAACCTGTATATAACTGAAAGATGTTATCAAAGTGAAAATAGATTTATTCAAAACGTTATGAACAATATGAACAAGTGTGGCAATTCTCATCACAACATCGGAGAGATGTTTAGGTTCGCACACACGCTCCCACATTTCGATATCCAAACTTGAGGAGAGTAAAAATGCTATTAATCTGAAAAAAACTTTATTGAGACCATCTCATATCCATACCGTTCATATTTTCTTCAATCCATGCATCAGCTTCTTCGTTCATCTTAACAGTGAAGTAATCCTTCCAACCCCCAACTTTTCCCTTTCTTACGAAAGCAACTTCGTTATTGTCTGCATCTCTAAGATTTTTCGAAACAGCTGGATTCTCTTTGAAATTTTCAAAACGTAGGTGCTGTTCCAATTTGTCTAACTCTTTTTCAGTTACTGGTCGCTCAAGAAAATCTGAAATTTTTTTGATATAGCCTTTAAGATCCTGGAAAATAATTCAAGTCGTTAAAATATATGCAGATGTATAATAAAAATAATATTACATTTACTGCCAACAGATATAAATCCAGTTACAGAAAGAAAATTAGAAATTGTACAAATATATTAATGAATAAAAAAAATTAAAGAGAAAAAACCGAAAAAACAGAGGATAAGAGAATATATGCAACGAAAATAAATTGAGAGTAAATTGAAATAGTAATAAACAATCACTAAATGGAACAAACTGAAGATAAAGTATTATCTATTACAAAGTCACATGTAGTTAACAGAAGTTCTAACACATATATCCCATTTTATAATTCATTCACTATAAGAATGAATATGTAGATATACAACATTATCAAAAAAACTTAATTAGATTACCTTTTGAAATATTGGATGGGAAATATTGATTAAAACTGTTTTTTCACAAGCAATGATGCTTTGAAAATATTTTAGTTCAAGACTAATATTTCATTAAGAATTCTCATCATTAGTTGAGATTCTCGATTTTTCACAAAGCATTCTAAAGAATGCTAATTATTCTTTCAGAAGCACTTAGAGCTCATACGAAAAATGTAAGTACCTACAGTTTTCGATTTCGAAGAGTCAAGAAGTCGGTGGGAATCGAACCCATCAGCAAAAACGTTATTAGGCCACTATATCTTTCTAAAATTCTAAATTCTAAATTATATCTTTCGGTTTACCAAAATAAGATATTTTCCTATGCCGAAAAATAAAAATATTTCAATTTTCATACAATATCTTCATTTGTATATAATAATTTCTATAAAAAAATTATAATTTAAGACGCATGCTCAAAATATGAATTTACCACGTAAATTGAATAGTTGAGAAAACAAAAAGAGGTTTTAAACTTATTCAAAGCTACACCAGCTCATTATACAGGATAAGCTTAACTGAAAAAGAGGCCCTAGAAAAAAACTAATATCGTAGCTGCGAAATCTGAGACAGTGGACAGAAATGACATCTATAGTCATTTTGGGCTGAAGCAAATAAAATCATATGAGCCATCGTAATTGCCACCGTCAAGTGAGGATAAGGCATACGAAGAATAAGCAGTATACATTTCTGCTACTAAGCCTGTGTTGTTTTTAACTACAATGAGAATCTCCCTTCAGATATTGGAAAAAATTCTTTGGAATCAAACGATTTTGATTTGTTTTATTATTTGATTAGGTTCACGTTTGAAAACACTTTGAATAATAATTCTAACTGCTTTCGAAATATCCATTTTTATTGTTGTTCTGAAAGATATAATTTTCATTCGATGTCGATAAATTTTCACTGAGCATAGTGATTACTTTTACTTACCTTTCTTAAGTCCTCGTAATACACAAAAAGAACGTTATTTAAATGTTTCTTGTCATAGCCTTGTTTGACGTGCTCGAAGTAGGGTCCAAAAGTACCTGAAATGAAGCGTTAAATTTTTTTTGTTAAAGCAATCGAATATCTCACAATTTCCATTCTTGAAAAAATCCCAATATTTTTGAAAATCACCGGTGAAGTTTAAATGCCACGATCCTCTCTCGTATAAATGATATGACACAGCAACGTCTTTGGGATGTCTACATACATAAATGACCTGAAAGAATAAATTCAATAAATACAATATTTATTCCATGGAAAGTTCTTTTCTTGAGAGATAATCAGTGATATGTTCATTTATTATATTCATGAGAATTATGCAATGTTGCCGCGAATTCTTCATCATGTATGATAACGTTCGTTACAGTGGAAAATCACAGAAAAAGCTCATGTGCCATCAAATGTATTACTGACATCTTGTAAAATAATAATGAAGCAAAGAACAAACAAGGAAAGAAAATCTTCGGTTTTATATGCGACTATTGACTCTATCGAGATGAAATTAGGTGATCAATATGCTGAACAGCTGAGAAACTTATTCCTTATTTACAATACGGTTCAAATAATCTACGATATATTTGAATGTTTTTTGTGTACTTCACTTCTTGTCAGCCTACTTCGAATTTGCGTTACAAACAAATGAGACAACTAGTGTTTCCTGAAAAATAAATATAGATATGCAGTTAAATTTTTAATTAATCATCAACATCATTAACATCTGTTGAAGCCACTGTGTTGGAGAAACGATATTGTCATGTCTCAAATTAACTATAGTGAAAATCGAAAAACTACTCAGTGTTATTTAAATTAGTTGAATTTTTTTTAATCGAAACTCCTGGCAAGACTATTACTTATGAATCTTTTTGAACAATTGACATCTCTTTTGATAAGAATGAGCTATACTAGAATAATTGCGTTGGTCTATGGACTGATGGTGCTCAATTATTACCAGAACACAAATCATTGTTTTAACACTGACCGAAAAGGAGATTCCGGAGGTTGTCAGGACCTAATCCATGGTTCATAGATTACCTCTTCTTTCAACAAATGAGAAAATCAACTATATTCTAACAAAATTAAAAGAAGCAGAACTATTTTCTCTATATCAGCAACAGTCATTACTATATTTCAACTATGTTCTATATTGATAATCGATGAGACCGATACTTGGAGAAAATTAATATCCATAATAAAACAATATTTAGAATTTTCTCATAATTTAATATAAAATACGCATGACGACGTTTGGAAGTACTACTTCTTTATCAAATGCTGCGTTGATACTATGTGTAATTTTACAAAGTCAATACTTATAGCTATTCTCACAGAATATACCAGGTATGTTCTATGACTAACTTGGAATGAGGACTATAGAATACACGAATATTTAACAAAATCTGTTAATATTTAACACTGATATTTAACAAAATTTGTGAAATATCAGTGTATTCTATGGTCCTCATTCTAAGTTAGTCATAGAACGTATCTGATATGTTCTGTGAAAATAGCTATAAGTATTGAATTTGTAAAATTACACATAGTGTTAATCCAGCATTTGATAAAAAAGTAGTACTTCGAAACGTCGTCATGCGTATTTTATATTAAATTACGAGAGAATTCTAAATATTGTTTTATTATGTTCTATATAGTTTACTATAAGTTTTTTATATTAACGATGTCCTCATCATGTTATTCTGTATATTAACTATTAAAAACAGTTCTTTGAAAATGAAGTTGGCGCGTGAAGATATGAAAGCAAATCACACTTTTTCATGTAATACATGTGTAACACATGGCAGTATTTCTTCTCGAGAATGAGAAAGAAAGCGCATTTTTTTTAGAATTTTGAACTGCATCGTCAAATCCACATTTATATTTGGCTAAAATTTTTGGAATGAGATTTGCTTTATAAGTCATTTGCTTACTCAAACAGACAAAGTAACGCTTTTATTATTTGTTACGGCTTTTTGTGCTAATGCAAGCCAAATTTGGAAAGAGATAACATTGACTCTTGTTTCCTTCTCAAAAATTCGATAACATCATTGAAATTGATTCATAAATCGAATTATAGGAATAATAGGAATAATAATTAATATAGGAATTAAATTGAACATAAATCGATTGGTTGAATACTTGAATATTTCATCGAAATAGTTTTCAAATATTTACCGAGAACTTAATTTAAAAACGTTCAGATACTGAATCAATTTCTCGAGAAGACAGGTAATGACTTTCAGTTGGCAAACAATAAAAAAGCACAATTTATCGACTCGTCATATTAGATTTCGATTCAACATTAATTTAAATTAGATTCTCCAGTTAAATTCCGATAGAATTCAAGGGCGGAATGAAATTTCATATTCTGTTTTGATTTGAATAATATTCAAGTATTGTAATGTTACTGAGATATTCCATTTGTGAATTGAAAATTAATATTGATAGATTCTCTGCATTAGATGATATGTAATCCAAATATGAAGAAATGCATTAGTACATATACACTATCATTATCGAAATAATGAATAAAATTTTGTTCTCTTCATTCAATTTTTGTAACAATCAGAAAAGGTTTCACAATAATTTATTCATTGAAACCAGCTGCTTCAAATACATACATTTTTTAGGGAGGCATAGTAACCTATTATTGGGAGACGTCTGAAGTGAGGAATTCATATAAATATACCGATATTCCAAAAACTTTACTACAAAATCCACTTACTACAAATCCAATTACTACAAAAACTTTGAGTAACTGCAGTAATGATTTAAACGATAAAAGTTCTAGAAGGTCAATTGGAATGGCACTCAGGTACTGAGGTATAAACGATTCGTGTTATATCAATAAATCTAGCAAAAAATCCGAATGAACTTGAACTACGGAGTACCTGCTAACTAATAGCTGTTCGAGTTCAAAAAATTTTCATTCTGAGAAACTTTTGTACCCATGTGTGAAAGATCATCGCATCTCAAAAAACCCCAATTTCAAATAGAATTGCAAATGTGGGTCGAATATAAAAGCTAGAACTACTAAACTCTAGAAGTGTTGATCATAAATATTTATCTGACAAAATGGTGGATGAGATATATATCGTTTAACATCATGAAATATCACTAGTAACAAATTGGATTGCGTTACAAAATTAAGCAGAGAATTAGGAACGTCTAAAATGATTTGCGTTCTAATTTCATCTGAAACTAAGATGAAAATAAATTGCCTATCTTTAGCTCTTATTTTCAATATCCAATACCTGGTAAGGCATGAGGTATCCTCAATGAAATATCCAACGCTCAAGAAGAAAGAATAATAAATCTGTATGCTTTATTTGAAAAATTTCAATTGAATATACCGTTAGCAATATAGAATATGAAAGAAATATCGATGAAAATGTGATAGAATTGCCGATTTATATATCCATATATTCTATATACAAATTGAGTATTATTTGAGAGATTGGGTCAATTTAAGTAGCCCCCAGTTATCAAAATCTTTTTTTTGCGAATCTCACCGAAGAAAAACGTAGCTCTGTTTCGGGACCGCACTTCACAAAACTATGCTTTATGATAAAGGCAATATTAGGAGACACAAGTGAAGGCAATACAATAGAACAAATAACCCAGAGATGAACCTTCATGAACCGAATCATAAATACCGTCAGCTGAAAATTTTCGAATTATATCACGAAATTGCACTGTGAAGAAAAATATTTTCTGAAATATAAATAATAAATATTATTGCGAATGATGGTTCTTCAATGAAAGAGTCCACCAGTTACAGAAATAATTCTAGATACTGCAATAACTAATATGTACAACGAAAACATCAATGGATTTAAACTTATCAATACATGGTAAATATTGCAGATAAAACAAAGAAAAGAAAGGTTAATTGTGAATTATTTGCACACTGTAGCAAAACGAAAGTTTCTATAGCACAATTCAGTGATCATGTGCAAATCCAAAGTGAGAATATATCGCTTTATGTTTAAAAATGTTGAATTGGTACCAACAACGTACAAAACGTGCTGTTCTCTTCTATCATTTAACTGTAACAATTAAACTCTGTTTTAAGATACAAGTCAATGTCGAATAAATAATTTAGTGAAGTACAAGAACATTCTCAGTTGGTGTGAGACTTTAACACCATAGCGAGTTTCATAAAATGTATTATATCTGAAGAATATTGACGCCTACAAAATTCCCATTGTGCGATAAATGGTAACTATGAAGGCACTGAACAAATATATCATATACTTGTATTATCGTAGGGTTTAGAGGATTTTTTTTTAACAATTATTGAGATTCACAATCTACTTTATAAAAGCATTAAGTAAATGTTATATACGCTGTGTCTTTTAAGAAGTATTGAAATGTAATACTCCATTATTAAAACTTTAAATTAAGTCGTTTGGCCCGGTCCGTTTTAGTCTCCCTAGGTAATGGATTTTTAGTGAGTTGATTTATTAGTAACTTTGTATGTCCTTCCAGTTTCTGGTGGTATATTCTTGAGAGGTTTTGTATCTCAGCGATGACATATGGAATTTTTGAATCATCATGGATGGTGAGGTTGGATACGTACCAAGGTGCGCTAACTATTGAGCGTAATATTCTTGATTGTAATCTTTGGGTGATTTTAATGTTTGACTCCTTGGCGCAAACCCAGAATTGGATGCCGTATGTCCATATCGGTTTGATGATTGATTTAAAGATAAGTAATTTATTTCGAATGTTCAGTTTGGATCTCTTGCCTATAAGGCAAAACATTTGTCGGATCTTTAGATTTATTTGGTTTTTCTTAGCATTAATATTTTGTCTCCAGGTGAGGCATTGACCTAAATGCATACCAAGATACTTTGCTTTTATATCAACTGGAATTTCCATCTCAAATATTTTAACTCGAGGACTAGTGAAATAAATATATAACTAAATTTACTATGTATGAACGCTTCAGCGTATCCGACTTTTTATAGAATTTTAAATTTCCCAAATCTGAAAACAACACACATTTATAAAAATTCAAATTCGAATTGTGTCATGAAGATACGAATTGTGGAATTAAGTTCTTGGATAATTCTTTTACCCAGTCTGTCAGTAATGTCAATTGTCATCTATGTCATTATTTGGTACTGTGTGGAACTAAATTCTTGTCTTGTTTTTTCCTCCTGTGGTATTCTAAGTTGGGGCAAGTAAATGTGACTTAGGTTTGTTGTCTCTAATTTGTCACTCACTGTCCGGTCGTTGTTCATTTGTATGAGGATCATTTCAAATATTTCTCTTTTTTTTTTAGATTCGATTCCTAATATATTCGTTTCCTCGTAATTAAACTCATGTTTTTCTGTTTTTTGTGTTTGTTGGGGGCTGTGGTTGCGTTTTTCGTATATTTGTGTGCATTCAGTCTGTCTTGTAGTCTTTGTGCGGTTGTATTCTTTGTTGCAGTGGTTTCACGGTATACTCTGTACTACCTGACTTTTTTTGTTTTTGGTGTTCATACTTTTAATTTGATGAAACTATCAGCTATTTGTTCATGTGGTTCATGTACGATTTCTCGGTCGAATGGTCTCATTATATTGTTTATTTATTTTCTGTGATTTCCGTCCCTGTCTGAAAGGTATTGGTATTCGTTATGTCGTGTTTGTAGTTATTTTTCCTATTTGTTCGATATCTTCAATCGATATCGATTCTATCATAATTTTTGGGGTAATGATTTTCGGTCAACAGCTTTTTTACCTCCGCTAAAGTTTTCATCGAAACGCGCAGAAAAAATTATCCAAGAGAAACGAATTTTAAATTCATACAATCGAGGATTATTAAAAGAAAAACCAGCGAATTATACAAAAAGGTAACTTCATGGACACAATTCAAATTCCAATTTTTATATATGGGTGTTCTATTCATATTTGGAAATATTAAAATAAATTGAAAAAGGTAGATACGCCGAAATGTTTATACAAAGTAAATGTAGTTATATTTAATACGAAACTAAATTCTAAACGCAAAAAGGTAAATAGTACAATACACACACACACACACATATATATGGCCTCACACTGGATTATGGCCTCATTTTTTGGGGAAGTAGCTCTCACATGTTGAGAGTATTCTCAATACAAAAGAAAGCATTGAGAGCTGTTCTGAGGATGAGGTGTGGGCAGTCCTGCAGAGGTGTTTTCAGGAGATGTGGTTTACTTACCTTGCCAGGACTATATATTTACAGAACTTTGTTATTTTTTTTCAAATATCAAGCTTCATCTAATATTGGAAGGAATTTTAATAACACAAGGCGAATATTTGCTACTTTTTATCCTCGCCGCAGACTTGCTCTGACCGAAAGACTTCCATACTACGTTGGCTTGAAACTGCTAAACTCCCTTCCTTTCAATATCAAGAAAGAGAATAACCTCTTAGTTTTCAGGAAAAATATATTTTCTCTAATCATAGAAACTGAACCTTATACAGTTGAAGAATATTTTAGGGCATGTAAAAGTATGAATTAATGTACAAAATCTGTACGATATGAATTTTTTGTGTACCAATTATTTGTTGTTTTCTTTTTTGACTTGTTTTCTATCTTCTACTACTGTAATGTGGTGATGAGAAAATAAAAATTATATTATTATTATTATTATTATATATATATATATATATATATATATATATATATATATATATATATATATATATATATATATATATATATATATAGAGAGAGAGAGAGAGAGAGAGAGAGAGAGAGAGAGAGAAAGAGAGAGAGAGAGGGCGAGATGAGAGTATCCTTGATCGACTAGCGAATTTTTCACAATACTTTCATGTAAAGAGAAGCAGATGGTTGATAGAAAGCCATTTTCATGAAATACCTATATGTAATTGATAGCAAATATATGTCAGCTTACTTTACACTCATATCCTAATATATACAATCATTGATATCTCCAAAAATCTTGGTATTTGAATAGCTTCTTCTTGTCAAAGTGGATTAGATCTGATTGTCTTCAGTAATCAAATCTCGAAATGAGATTCTATAAAGAGACCAAAAGAATGTGAACTATGCATTGTAGGCTAAACCGCCAGAAATTTCCAAATGAATCTCCATAAACACTTACACCAGAGTCTGTCGGCATCCCCTCATCTGCGAAATTTAAGACCTTTATTGTCGACAATCTCACAGCCTCTATTTCTGCACAAGCATAAGAAACGCTCACAGATTGATCTAATTAAAGCAATTGAAACCAACAAACACCATAAATCCATTTTTCATAAACTGTGAAACGACCATTTAGGGATTTACCACTTTCCACTTCTTAATTTTTGCCAGAATGCAAGAAAAAGAGGGAATTATCAACCCCTACATGTTACCCATACTTTATTCGCTGAGAATAGAAAAACAGTCCTTCTGCCTTCCGTTCTCTATGTTGATTCTCTTTTCCTTCTCACTTTCTAAGAATATAATTTCTTATTTTTGATGTATCCATAATGTCATATCAGGCGAAATTTGTTGTACAATATAAAACTCCAGGAACTTCAAAGCTGGTTTCATTTATTAATCATGATCTCCATGAATTCATCTATGAAATGATCATAGTGAATTCAGCTCAACATAAATGAAATTTATATACTGTGTTCAATGAAGTTTTTCACATTGATGGAATAGAAAAATATATCACTATTCCCTTCAGAAAATTTTTCATAAATCTTTTATCCACTGATCTACTTTCATCAATTCTGATATCAGTTCAATCATCTGGTGCATCTCAAATAGATAAGAACACCGGTGATTTCAATACAAATTACTTTCAAATACAAAAATATTTCAATACAACATACCTTGCATCCTCTCACCAAAATATCGTCAGGTAAGAGTTCGAAAGGCAGATGGGTTTTCATTACTCTCCTTTTTTTATCTTCTTGAAGATATTTCAATGTATTCCTCATACATTCCGTCAGTCTCGCATGCTCAGGATCGTCAGGAAAGTCCTTTATTCGTTTTTCTGTCGTTTTGTCATTGAAAACTAGATCCAGTCTGAAAAGATATATATGTTATGAACGGAATATTTCAATTCCCGAAGAATTGAAGTGATAATCGTCAGAGGTTCACAGGTAAACTAATTCATCAATAGGAGAAGGAATTGCAGTTAATTTGGACTATGCAGCCGTACAAGTTTTATGTGAGAAGATTTATTACAATTATTAACCGCCCCCTCCTTTCAATAAATAAAAAATATACATTTTTTTATTGATCCATGAGCAGCAGTTTAAATCTTAAAAATGAGAGAAAGTTTCAAGATAGGGGACTCAAACATAGTACATTGGATTTTAGTTCTTTAATTTCCTTAGATTGACTATAATATCCAAATCCTTGTCAAACTTTTCTTGTAATCTACATTTACGCCAAACTTGACTATCAGTGAATTTGTACTTTGTATTTGTATGAATTTTGTAAAACTTTCGAACAATTTTTGGTATAACGTGGATTCGTCTATTTGAAACGACATGATAAACAATTCTAGTTTGAAAAAAGTGGATCACAGTGCAACAACATCGCTTTGTTTGATAGACGTGGAACGTGGATCGGTCTGTTTGAAACGACATGGTAAACAATTCAAGTTTGAAAAAAGTGGATCACAGTGCAACAACATCGCTTTGTTTGATAGACGTCGAATCGTGATCGTATATCAAACGAAATAGTCTAAGAGCCGGCGGCATGAAAGTCCTTAAGATCAGATACATGAACAGTTTTTTGAATATAGACCGAGAAAACATAGAACTAAAGATCGACACCACTAAAAATGTCTGATTTTGCCCACATGCAGAATTATGACTTCACATACGTTGGTTATTTCGGACATTATTATAACTTGTAATATACATGAAAAAATTAACGTGAAAATAATGTTTTCGATGAGCAGAATTGAGTTTACAAAGATCGACAAGCTCAATTCATTCGCGACCGTTGGTCGACTACGATCACAAGTCCTTTTTGAGTAATTTTTCTTAATTCATCAAATACATTAATTTTCAATGTGTTTAAATTCTCAATAAGTTTTTAGAACCCCTCTAATTACATTTTAAAAATTTTCGACACTGTTCATTACTCGGATCCGACTGTCGACATAGTTTGAATAAACAGAGCGCCTACACAGATACGCATAATAGCTTTTTATTTCATCAATAGTATCTAGCAATATATGTTAATATATTGCTAGATACATGGATAATTCTTTTTTTAAATTGATTCTACAAATATTAAATTATTATTACAGAATAATCGTCACTTTCATTCTACCCAGAAAAAGTTGTCGATTGATTTTAAGTAAGTTTAGTAATAAATACCTAATCAATACTTTGAATTTCATTTATACCCTTCTTTCTCACAGTAATTCTTGGATACAACAAAAACTCATCACATATTGAATGAAGGATACAGAAATGTGTTGTAAGTGTTCCTAAAACTACAACACGGAAAATAAATGTAAAGTATTCAATACATGAATATAAGCTATTTGATTCCTTAAAATCAGTCGACAACTTTGTCTGGGTAGAATCAAAGTGTCGACTATTTTTTTCATTGATTTTATGGTTGTAGCATTAGTTTAAAGGAATTATTCAAGTATTGGATGAATTTCCAATACAGGAATAATGTATTGGATATGTAAATATGGGTGATTCTTGAAGAGTTCTTAAAAAGTTTTTCGGGTTGGCGTCACTGGTTGATAATGGCATTCAAACGGCATCTGTCAAAGTGAACAGTTTTCAGTACACTCTGCCATTTTATGATGGAAAGACTAACAAACGAGCAACGATTGAAAATTGTTGGAATTTACTATCAAAATTCGTGCTCTGTGAAAAATGTGTATCGTTTGTTACGACCATATTATGGTCATCATAATCGACCTGGTGAATCAACAATTCGTGCTCTTATCACCAAATTTTGCACCAAATTTACTCTGCTGGACCCGAAATCATTGGCTCGCATGCGTACATTGCGTACTGAAGAGAATATTGCAGCCGTAGCGTACAGTGTTAATGAGGATCGTGAAATGTCAATTCGTGGCCGTTCTAAGCAATTGGGCATGTGTTACTCAACCACATAGAGAATTTTACATGTCGATTTGGGTTTGAAAGCCTATAAAATTCAACTTCTGCAAGAATTGAAGCCGAATGACCTACCACAATGTCTAATTTTTGGTGAATGAGCCTTAGAACAGCTTAATGAAAATTCGCTGTTTTAACGAAAAATTGTGTTCAGCGATGAGGCTCATTTCTGGCTTAACGGATATGTGAATAAACAAAATTGTCGAATCTGGAGTCATGAACAGCCACATGCCATACAAGAGTTACCGATGCCTCCCGAAAAAAAGGAAGTTTGGTGTGGTTTATGGGCTGGTGGCATCATCGGTCCATTTTTCTTCAGAACCTTGGAAGAAATGTTAGCGTCATAGGCGAACGATATCGAGCCATGATACGCACCTTTTTTTGCCCCAGTTGGCCGAGTTGAACTTGGTTGACATGTGGTTTCATAAGGAGGGTGCCATATGCTACACAGCTCGTGAAAAATGGACATATTGAAAAATGAATTTGGTGGGCAGCTAATCTGTCAAAATGGACCTGTGAATTGGCCGCCAAGATCATGCGATTTGACGCCTCTGGATTATTTCTTGTTGGATTATGTAAAGTCGTTAGTGTATGTGGACAAGCCGACACGAATGAAACCTTACAGGATAGCATAACACGCGTAATTCGTGGGATACAGGTCGAAATTGTTGAAAAAGTGACGCAAAATTGGACCTACCGAATGGACTATTCGATACGTAGCCGCTGACAACATTTACATGAAGTTATCTTCAAAATGTAAATGGAAAGGGCCAAGTTATCAATTTCAATAACAATTTTAAATATATGATGCAGATTGAGTATTTTACTCGATTTAAAAAACAATTCGCTTAAAAAATCACCCATAAAAATGATCGGAGATTTAGGGATCTCCGATCATTTTTATGGGTGATGATGATAGGAAATTGAGTTTACGAGCAAAGGCTATTTAAATTTTTGAAGTCAGACAACAACTCTATGTGAGTAAAATAAAAGCGCCGACTATACTTATTTAATAGTTGCAGAATCAATTTCAAAATAGAATTATCCATGTACCTAGCAATATATGTTAATATTGAAAAATATAAAGCTATAATACCCATCTGTATAGGCGCCCTGATTCTTCAATCTAGGTCGACAGTCGATCCCGGTCAATGAAAAGTGTCAACCATTTTTTGAAAGTAATTAGGGGGGTTTTAGTTTCAGTAACGCTCAATGAAGTTAATGTTATTTGATCAATTGGGAAAAATTACGCAAATAATATCTCCATTCGTGGTCGACTTCGGGTCGAGAATGAATTGAGCTTGTCGACCTTTGTAAACTCAATTCTGCTTATCGAAAACTTTATTTTCACGTAAATTTTTTTCATGTATCCCATAAGTGATAATAATGTTTGAAATTGCGTGCGAACAAAATCAGACATATTTAAAGGTTTCTACTCTTAGTTCTATGGCTCCGCGGTCCATATTAAAAATATTGTTCGTGTATCAGAATTTCATACGGCCCGCTCTCGTAGTGAAACAGTATATTGACGGAAGCAATTTTGACAAATTAAAATCGCTATGTAATTTCTCTACTTAGTTCTGAAAGTGTACCTAGATGCATTCATTATTTGTGGCAATCTCCTAAAATGAGTTTTGTTTTCGAATATAAATAATGTGTGGGTTGCCAAATGGACGTGATAATATCTACATGATGATTCCTGGCGTAACCACCATCTAGAGCTCATGTTCCCTGTCATCAGAAATAAGCAAAGTATAAACCTCCTTGCCCTCCATAGTTCTCAATACTACGTAACCCTCAAGTGACCCCTATTCACAGTAATGTTACTTATCCCTTGATTAAAATGATAATTTTTTTCATGAATTTCTTGGATGTGTGGATTTATACCTATACGGATGCATACGTGTATGCACTTCTATATCTATGCATATATGATTAAATGAATCTATATATTTATATAGGTTTATATACCTAACTAAAAATTGATATTCTTCGCAACTTCATGTGGACTCGCATTGGACTTCGACTGTAGCATTTCGCTACAATGACGAAGGTAGAATTATTAGCGGAACTTTAACAAAAATAAATTCTTCGATTTCACCGTCTGTTTTTTGCTAGTCATATAAATTTTAATTTTAATCAAAAACAGACAGGAAAATGGCATTTTGTAACTTTTATGATTTTCAATTCTTTCACACTCACTCAAAATATCTGACTCTCTCGTCTAGGTCCTCCTCGGCTGCCTTATAGTTCAGATTGTGACATAGTAACCATACTAGCTCTTGAGTAACAGTTGTTCCTACAGAAAAATTTACGTATGTAATGCTAAAAACGTTATGAGGCATGATTCAGTATGGTTCCGGCTTCAAACAAATTTCAATGAGTCAGGATCCACACAATTACATATGAATCGAATAATCATATACCAAATATGCCAAAACACATATTCATAATGTTTTCAAAAAAACCATTACATAACTTGCGATGTAGGTAATGATATATCGAATTGATAACTTAATCACGAAAAAGATCTTTGGAAATATATCTTCATTTCAACAAAGTTAGCCTTAAAGCACCCTCAATATGGGAGCATTATATGTTGCTAAGTAACAATGAAACTCCAAATTGATTGTTCTATCGAACAGGGGTTCGTTTTTTCTGCTTGAATATCAACGATTCGGTAACGGAAACTACTAGAGAAAATGAGAATGTGATTTATAGATATCACTTCTCCATCGCTACATGATAAACAATCTTTCATTCGTCTTTTCTGTGAATAATGAATTGATATCACGTGACCATATTTCAGAAGATGAAGGTAAAATTCGAAAAAACACACTATTGAAGTAGCTAGAGAAGAAGCAGTTATTTAACATAGAAAATGGCTGAATACTCTCCCACCCTACTCATTGAAAAAAATAATTGATGAAGTCCGTCGTTACCACTTATTTAATGATTTTCCATGACGAAATACGAAAAATTATACTGCCAATTCATTTTCAATTTGTCATTTTCAGAACTAGAGTTTCGAACGTTATTTCCAAGCATAACCGTTTGTGAAAGTTATAGATTTTCTTCGTTCATATAAAATTTTTTTATATTAAATTGATAATGGCTGCATTCTCAAAAAACTTTGATAAGTAAAAAAGTTGTCACCACCAGTCGACACCATTTAGTTGTGTCACAAATAGATGGTGTCGCAATGGGCAGTCCAATATCTAGTGTTATTGAACAATTAGTAATGGAATTTTTAGAAGAAAATGTACTGAAAGATTAAGAAGAAAATATCTTATTATATAAAAGATATAATTATTATATAAAAGATATAATATACTAGAACGTTTCAATAGTTTTCATAATAAATTACAATTCACACTTGAAGAAGAAAAATATGAAAAATTAAATTTTCATGATATAACAATTATAAGGAAAGATAACAAAATTTTTACAAGATGGTACAGAAAAGAAATAAATTCGCAACGAACCATAAATTATATAAGTAATCATCACTATTCCCAGAAAAAAGGTATAATAATTAATTTTATAAATAGATCACTAAAATTAACATCATCATGTTTACGACATGAAACACTTGAAGAAGTTCGTAATCTTCTCATGAAAAATAATTACCCATTAAATTTAATCAACAAAATCATGAAAAACAGAATTCATAAATTATATAATACTTTCCATTCAAAAAGAAATGAATCTAACGAAAATAATTACATTCCCTTACCATATATTCCAAAATTAAGTACAAACATAGCTAAAATATTAAAACCTTATAATTTAAGAATAGCACATACTGCCAAAAATCAAATCGAAGAAATATATACAAAATTAAAAAGTAAAACTGTAACTCGGAGAAAAACTCATACAGTTTATAATATTCCGTGTAACAATTGCAATAAAAGCTTTATCGGACAAACAGCACAAAATCTCGAAAAAAGAATCAAAGCGCATAAATACGCAAAAACTCAATTCACAGTCTTACATAAACATAAAATAACAGAAAAACATGATTCTGATTACAAAAATACGAAAATTTTGGCAACTGAAAGGGACAAAAAAAGTAGAGAAATTATAGAAATGTTACACATTCGTAAAAATTCAGAAAACAGAAAATGAAAGAACAGACATTAAACATCTAAATTCTATCTACAACAACTTAATAAACCTCACAAATAACACTCGTAAAATAAAGACACGATAATCACCAAACATCACATCTCAAAACTCATTTTTTCCAGATCTACCTTCAGTTTCACACACATAAACCAACAATATACATATTCTGGATAAGTATATAAAAAACTATATGTAATTATATATATATGTAAATATGAATCACACTTATTAGAACACCTGGCTTACCATGAGTTTTTCAGAGGTTTCCTCATGGTGAAGAAGACTAAAACTTCCGAAGCGAAGGCTAAACCAGAAATATTCCTCTGATAATGAAAATCAATGAGTGAAGATACAAAAAAACTGATTTGATTTTTCTAAAAAATAAGTTTGACATTTGATATCTATAGTAACTCATAAATTCAATTATTCATTAGTTTTGACAAAGTTGTAATATAACAACGAAACGTCAACAGAAATAAATTTTTTCATATCAAAAAAAGCCTGTTATTGCTGAAAACTTTCAGAATAAAATAATAATAATAATAATATATATATGCGCCGTAGAAAAACTACATGAAATGGCCCAGAAAACCGGGTTACAAATTTTTTATGATAAAACCGAATACATGGAAAGAAAACCAAAAAATAATTCTTCCCGTATGACAAAACATGGTGAAATTCTGCAAGTGGCCATTTTATATACCTCGGGGAAATTTTACAGTCCTCAGGTTCAAACCGAATCGCTAACGAACAGAGAATACGCTCCAAAGGGCCTACAAACTAACATGGGCTCACTTTAACAAAAAGTGCATTTCGAGAGGCGCCAAATTGAGGCATTATAACACAACGATTCTTCCAGAAGCAATCTACGCAGCTGAAACAATGGTTATTGGCGGGCATTCAAGAATTAGAGAAATAGGAAAACAAGAACGAAAAATTCTCAGAAAGCTTTACCGTTTCTATTGATTTATTTAAAATCAATAGAAACGAAATTTGGATGAGAAGACCTCAGAATGAACTGTTTCAAAAGACAAATACGATAACGGAAGAAATCAGAAAACGACGAGCAAAGTTCTATGCATTGCACATGTCTACAGAATGGAACAGTCCAGAATACCGAAGAAACTATATAATTATGAATACTGAATGCAGAACAGAGTGGCTGAAATAGGTCCAAAAGGATCTACAACAGATCAATATAAAAAATCTCGAAGATCGCACTGATTGTCCCTATAAAATCGCACATGTGAAGTTTGAGCAAAAATTGAATCGTCAACCTGGAGTAAAGTGGACATATTAACGGAAGAAAGAGCATTCACAGAGGATGAAGCGTTTTTGGGAGGCAAAAAAGATGAAGCAAAATTCCTTATGATTGCGAATTCAACTTCAGTCGCTCTCCGCATGGAAAACAATCGTAATAAAAATAATAATATATATACTATAACTATACGCATACTATAACATTCTTTGATAATATTATCATTATTATAGAAGAGCTGGCTATGTGAAATATGTACACTATGATGCCTTCATTATGCTTCAAGGGATATTTGTTAAAGAATGTTGATATCGTAAGTATATCGTTGGTTGGACAGTATCCATATAATGATAAGTAGATTGTAGTACGAAACAGTAACTGTCTTGCTCTTCCAACAAAAGTAGCCAGCGATTTCAATATTCGCACAATTCTAACGAAGACCTAACAATTTTCCTTTGAAGCATAATGAAGATATCACATTGTACATGTTTCACATAACCAGCTCTGATATAATAGTTTTTTTGAATCATTCGTGAAAAAATTATCCAAAGAATGTTATAAATGTTATAGTATATTTATAACATTAGATATTTACAAGTGCGATGATATGAGCACGATAATTATATGATTTCATTTTTCTGAAGTCGTTAAATGTTTATATATATATATATATAAACCTATATCCATTACTCTTATTTCATATATGTAGGTATCAGACAACTAACCTGTTCTCGGAAGACCAGTAATCCATACATCAGATGGTCTTACTTGGAAATTCTTGTAGCTTTCAGCAAGCTTCTTATATTTTACTGGGAGAAACCATTTCTTTGGTCCCACCTGTACATAACTGTCTGTTTCACCTAAAAATTAAATTCAGTAACCCATAAAAAGTGGTCACTCCTGTACAGACCTTTGAAATACTCCAACAACTCGGCGTTCAATTTTTCATCCACTTTTTCAATGACCGGAAACTTGCAGTTTTCCATTTCTCTTCTTGTGCGTACATTAACCTTCATAAACTTTTCAATATAATGAATTGATTTTCATTATATTGATCTTTATATACAACGATTCAATCCACTCATATGATAAAACAAGTACTCATAATGATAGCAGTTTTCATTTCGCACAGGACAGTACTATAGCAAATTATGTTTAGAATTTTTTGTTTAGAAGATTGATTCTGTTCAATAAAACAGTGATAATATTCGAATATTATTGATAACTAATTCATCTCACTAAAGACGGCAATGTAAAAGAAGCTGAAAATTTTTCATTTGATTATGTATATTGTGAATTTGAGTTAGTTAAAGGAATATTTAGCTGTTACAAATACATTGGAGTTTTAAACTTAAACTATCTAGTTTACATGTTTTGTAGTCTCGAGGAAACTAAATGTAGACGAGATTTGAAATTACATACATATTATGTCTGGTTTAGAAATAATGTCAGTATTAATATTCGACCTTCTTAAGAGGATCTTCTCGATAACAGTTCATTTACAAGCGATCTCACACAAAATTGAAGAGAAAAAATTGTGCAAAATTATGATATAGTCATACGTATTATATTCATTATTTTGAAAGTATCATAAATTTCCGAAGAGCGTATTGCTGTAGTTGATTTTTCACTAATCGAAAATACAGAAGTCACTTGATCAGGTACATATATTTTATAAATCAGATAGCCGAAATGCGTACTACCAGATTGCATTTTCAGATTATGTGTAAATGAATTCGTCAATTATGATTGCATGGCCACGATTTGTTCCTCACAAATCTTCGAAGGAATAAATTTTTTCCGGAATAAAATGCAGCCCATCTGGGTGCTGGGCTCGAATCCCTGGTTACGTTAAGACATTGCCTTAAGTCTATGAATTCAATAATAAGAAAAATGACGATGTAAATAATGAATGAGAAAGTTCACAAGCGCAAATAATGAGTGAACATTATGAAATGAAGTTTGGAAAACTACTCACTACGAAAAAAGTTGGATACCATAGCAAAAAAGTCTAACCAAAGTCGAATCCAATTCCAATTTTCCGCAGATTCTTGCCAAAGTATTCTAGTAGAGTTCTGTAATTTTCAATAATTTTTCCCGTATTGTTCGAGAAATTAATATTTAACTCTCATATTTACTTCATATTACGTTATTCCCCCCCAATATTTTTGTTGTTTACTTTCTTTGATGTGTGAAACGTATAAAATTTAACATATCTTTATCTTCAATTCCTCATTATCGGTGCATCAAATTGAGACCAGTACGATCCTTATTATTTTATCTAAAATTAGTGAACTTTTATCTCGCGTCATTATTTTGCAAACTGGATTGAGAAATATTGCAATTATTTTGTGTTGGTACCTCGGGAATTCCAGCAGCAGTGCAGTAATCTACAAGAAGTATTATAACGTATAAACAATATGAAATGATTCGACACGTGAATATATTCTAAGACTTCTGATTTTTACTCATGTATTAATTTTTGGTATATTCAAAGAGATATTTCCATTTTTTTTTCATTTGATGTTCAATAACAATCTGGAGTAGTTAACATGATTATTTTCTTCATTTTTGTTCACCATTATGGGGACAGATTCTAAGAAAAACGAAAACACATTCTGAGGTTATGAGAAGATTGAAATGTTTTTGAAAAAAAAACGTAAAACTCGTGCGGTTTTTTTGCTCTGATTCTCTTAGAATTATCTGTAATTAGAATTATAGAATGGAATATTCGATTGTTTTTTTTGAAACTGAAAAGATCGTATCAATTCAACCTTGAATTATAATACCTTCATCAAAAATTATATATGAGTATATATTTATACATATATAAGAATATTGGTTTATTGGTTTATAAATTTCAAATGTACTCATTCAGTGTAAGCTTTCGCAACTCACCAGCTGCTTTATCAGAACATACAATGTTGGATTTTTCTGGGAATTTTGAGACTGAATATAACAAATATGCTGCGAAAATAGCATAGTTGATTAATACTCAACTCAGATCAACTATTGTCAACAACATATATATTCTATTATGACCATTATTCTATTTTCGCAGCATATTTGTTATATTCAGTCTCAAAAATCATTCTCCACATGGCCCATTTCAAGAACATTTCTCAAAAAATACAACATTGTATGTTCTGATGAAGCTGATACGTTGCGAAAACTTAACATAAACAATAAATGCTACAATGAATGAGTATATTTAAATTTTTCTGCATTACACATTACACATTATATATATATATATATATATATATATATATATATATATATATATATATATATATATAAATAATTATTGTGACTTCAACGGCCAGGGTCATTTCGTCACTAGTAAGTACACAGTATCTAGTCTACTAGGCAGCAGATTAAACGCTTTCAAAGACTAAATCACAGCCATGGAAATATACATAATTGATAAATATAACAAGTAGTATATAAATACAAAATCATATGAACAAATGATTGAATATATCAATAAATTTATGAATTAATGGAAAGACGAATAAACAAATTGAAAATAAATTAATGAGAGTATGTAAATTATACAAATACATATTATTGAATATGTATATAAATAAACGAATGAACCAATAGGAAATAATATTTACAGTATATTCACAGCCTTGAAAAGAAATTGACTTCTCTAAGAAACGATAAGACACCAGGTATGGCCCCTACATCACTAAGATTGCTCACTAGTGATCTCCTCACGCCATACTGGGACCTTTGCTGAGCACATATAGGTCACTCCTGTAATATATGTCGCACAGTGAGTGAGGCCCGGCCGCTATTACATAGTGGTGCCACCTCACCACTCAGGAAATGTCGGTGAGTATGAGCCGTATGTTCAGTACGCAATCTATGCAGTTCGATGGTTTCCGTCCTTGTGATGACGGATTTGTGGGATCTGGGGCACAGAAGGCCTCATTCCCCTCAACTTGTTCTTGGAACGAGTCCATTCCTCTTGCCATAACTTCCAAACCTGACTCTTCACAAAGGATTTCATGTCTGTGGAAGTTAGAGATGTCATTTCTGCAGTACCACCTTCTGATGCTTTACTTCCAGCAATGACTGCAAGCTCATTTCCTCGGGTATCAACATGACTGGGAACCCACAAAAGAATTATGCGGAATGCACGTTTTCCAGGCAACTCAACTGATATTAAATTTCCTGGTCCACAGGGTCTGTAGTGCAAAGAGCAGACAGACCATGCAGAACATTGAGATAATCATAAACAATGATAACATTTTATCCTACATCACACACTACTCAATACAACAGCGATTATGGCAATTGCATACTGTTCATCCAAATATGTTGTAGATTCACTGTTCAGCGTCTAGGAGTACATCTCCGTTTCAACAATGGCAAACGCACATCCCACGTCGTTTTCCGATTTTAATCTATCTGTATAGATGACTAAATAGTCTTTACATTGGTCTATAAGTGATAAGAATTGTTGACGATAGAGAGCCGCAAGTACTGAGTCTTTCGCAAATCCTGCCATTCTATAATCGATCATAATTTTTGGTAACGTCCAGGGAGGATTACTCATACGACTAAGTAGTACCGCAGATAGGTCTGCTCTAGTGCGTTCTACAGACTCCCCACACCGAGCTCTAGCTGGTCTCGTTATTGTAGAACGTTTTACATAATATTCCTACTCTGAAAAAAAAAAATTTATTTGGATGATCTTCACGGGACTTATGACAATTCTGTAAGAGCTCAACATAATCAATCTCCTGTTTTCTAACGGTAAAAACTTAACTCCACGTAACGACTCGTCACGGTAGATGTTGGAAGCACACTTAAGCAACTGCCCTATTTAATTTAGCAAACGGTGACCGCCGAGCGGATGAATATAAAATACATCCATACCTAGTGGGTACGCGATTAAATATGAGCACAAAATAAGTGCAAATGCATTTTAGGTTCCGCAATCCACTCAGTGTGTACCAAAACCTTCAGGAGACAAAGAGCGTAAACACCTAGTTTTGAGATTGTCGATATGTGGGGCCCAGGTCAAGGTCAGATCTGTCAAAGGTCAAACCACAAGTCCACACACCGAACGGCATTATTACATCAAATAAAACACCTGATCATAATGTGATGTACTCAATCAATAAAAATGTACACACTGAATCTTTTTATTCAATAAATCCAGAAAATCAGAGAAACCAACACATTGATTTTTGTAATTTTGCCGCAATTTGACGATTAACTGGACCATCAGAAACAATTGCAAAGTCATCAGAATATCATCTCGTCACTGAATCCACTATTCCTATTGCAATATAATTTCTTGCAACAGCAAATGAATTGCAACTGAGTGTACAGCCTTGCGGTACTCTGCAACTTTGTCAAAACTAATCAGTTTTGACAAAGTTGTGAGATTCAACGAAACGTCAACAAGAATAACGAATTATAAATTACAAATAGCCTGTTATTACTAAAAATATGTGAACATATATATATATATATATATATATATATATATATATATATATATATATATATATATATATATATATATATATATATATATATATATATATATATATATATATATATATTTTATTTTGAATGTTTTTAGCAATAACAGGGTTCTTTCAATATGAAAAACTTCATTTTTGTTTTATTTTTACAAGATGGTACAGAAAAGAAATAAATGCGCAAGGAACAATAAATTATATAAGAAATCATCACTATTTCAAGAGAAAAGGAATAATAATTGATTTTATAGATAGATCACTAAAATTAACATCATCATGTTTACGACATGAAACACTTAAATAAGTTCGTACTCTTCTCATGAAAAATAATTACCCATTAAATTTAATCAACAAAATCATGAAAAACAGAATTCATAAATTATATATTACTTTACATTCAAAAAAAGTAAATCTAACGAAAGAAATCACATTCCCTCACAACATATTCCAACATTAAATACAAACATTGCTAAAATATTGAATCCTCATAATTTAAGAATAGCACATACTGCCAAAAATCAAATCGAAGAAATATATATGAAATTGAAAAGTGAAACTGTTACTCAGAAAAAAACTCATACGGTTTATGATATACCGTGTAACAATTGCAATAAATGCTATATCGGACAAACATCACAAAATCTCGAAAAGAGAATCAAAGCGCATAAATATACAAATACTGAAATAACAGCCTTACATAAACATAAAATAACAGAAAAACACGATTTTGTTTACAAAAATACGAAGATTTTAGCAACTGAAAAAGACAAAAAATGTAGAGAAATTTCAGAAATCTTACACATTCGTAAAAATTTAGAAAACACAGTACCGAAAGAACAGACATTGAACATCTCAATTCAATTCACAATAATTTAATAAACCTCACAAATAACACTGATAAAATAAACACACAACGATCACCAAACATCACAACTCAAAACTCATTTTTTCCAGATCTACCTTCAGTTTCACACACATAAACCAATAATATACATATTCTGGATAAGTATAAGAAACTATATGTAATTATATATATGTATATATAAATCACACTCATTAGAATCACCTGGCTTACCATGAGTTTTTCAGAGGTTTCCTCATGGTGAAGAAGACTAAAACTTCCGAAGCGAATGCTATGCCAGAAATATTCCTCTGATAATGAAAATCAATGAGTGGAGATACAAAAAAACTAATTTGATTTTTCTAAAAAATAAGTTTCACATTTGATATCTATAGTAACTCATAAATTCAATTATTCATTAGTTTTGACAATGTTGTAATATAACAACGAAACATTAACAAAAATAAACTTTTTCATATCAAAAAAGCCTGTTATTGCTAAAAACTTTCGAAATAATATATATATATATATATATATATATATATATATATATATATATATATATATATATATATATATATATATATATATATATATATATATATATATATATATATATATATATATATATATATATATATATATATATATATATATATATATATATATATATATATATATATATATATATATGTATATATCTAATAGGTGCCTTTTTAAGTTTCAGGGAAATCGACCGATATTGCACGTATCGTATTCACTCTTGATTCATATCGTAGCTTTCGAAACACTGCGTTTATCCTCAGTATGCTTCGAAAACTATTGGCATGTGTAACAACTGAATACGATATCCTATCAAAAACTTTTTATCGTTCGTTTTCAAAACTTGTACCTCAGTATGCAAACGAAAAATTTTCGATACATTTTTATTTAGCGAATAGTGGGCACGGTTACAATATCAATTAACAGTTTTCGAAATGTGTTTCCTTTACAGTACATTAAATTTTCATGCTTCAAACCAAGTTTCAGACTTTCTTCGAAGGATGTGACGCTCGTTTTCAATCTTCTACTTATTTCCAATTCTTCAATTCATATCAGAACCTATTCGAATAAATGTCAATCCAATTTCAAATTCAGTTAGTTGTCTCTTGAATGTCGTAATGGTCACTAACATTTAATACAGCATTTAATAGAATAGAGGTAATGGTTGAAGCAAACATTCAAAAAAATTTAAGTGAATAAACATTGAAATGAAAAAACTTAATACTAGTATGTAATAAGTATATAAAATGAGTCTCATTTTAAATTTTGTTTGAACTGATGTATTATTTCGTTACCGATCAAAAACGATACCAATTAAGAACATTCGTCGATTTTCAGCAATTCATGTTTCTAACACTTTTTCCTTGAAAAACAGAGATATCAATTAAATTCAAACAATATATCTCACAGTTTTATGAAGTTTTTGAGGAAATGTTCTCGCGAAATGGTAAGTTTTTGATCCAATACACCATAAACGCCGTAATTGTAGAATCAATTCAGGAGCGATCCAGTCCAATAATCCACAGTGAACTTCGGAGATCAGAAAGAGAATAACTATCCATTTTCGGGTTAGCAAATACGTCGAGGTTCTTCGAGATTCGCATAAAACATCTTTGTTACACGAAATTAGCATGTCAGATCGAGCTACCACAAAGAACGGGGCATCCGGTCTTTTCATGTTAGGGACGTATTCAGGACAAGGGAATCAGACCTTCAAGTTTACAGCACATCAGCTTTTTGAATAAAGAACCGAAACTTGCATTTCTGAATATTTTCCATGGTATTTGCATTTTCAACCGTTTCAATTCAAGGTGCAGTGGTTTTCATCTTTCAACAACTAACACCTAATTTTTGTTGTATTTTAATTTTTCGCTTCTTGTATTTGAATTGCCTATATTTCACTGTATATTATGTTCTTCTGAATGCATCACATTCCTGTGACAGATATTATCGATATTATGCTCAGGTTAATCTTATAGTTGCGTTTTATACATTTCTCATGAAAAGTTTAAATTTGTTGATTCATTTTCTCTCGCGGTCTTTTAAACTTTCAATAGTTATCGTCCTTTTTTCTAGCACTCAGGAACTCTTTCTGTAGGATTATGTAAGATTGTTGTCACTCTTGAATGAAACATTTGCTACGCAGTCCCACAAAATATGCCTTTGAATGGCTGAAAAACAAACACAAAACATAAAGTGCAATCTCAATGCTCACAAAGATGCATTGGAGTAGCTTTCGACGCACTTTGATCAAACCTTCGTCAATTGTTTTCACTGCTCGAAAAAGATGCACAATACAGAAAAAATGCATTCCTTATTGGTATTTAGCAATCAATTTTATGATCTTACGTGTATCTCAACTCAATATAGACATGTATCGTTGCTAAAATCGCCTCTACTAGAGCTTCCGAGAGCCTGACATCCTGGATCAGACTACCTGATAGCAGCTGGAATAAATTATTTTGCGTTTCAGCATTCAGTTCATGTTGAGGATGGCTAATGAAGAAAAAGGAAAATATGATGATAATGATGATGATGATTATAAGAAAATATTATGATTACATAACGGATTCACAGAAACGTATACACAGGATGATTCACTTGTAAAATATTGATCACTATGTTCGGAATTTCTCAAAAAGATGAAGAAAAAACATTATTTGGAGAACAAAAGGCTTATGTACATAGAGGAGAATGTACATATTTGGAGAACAAAGGCTTAAAAAGTGATGTACATAAAATATTCATTGCCATTTCTGTTACGTGATTATATTTAATTTCAACGTGTTTATTTCAATTACTTCAAGAATATATCCATAGCTAGTGATTCAAAAAAAAGTATTCTTATTATCCTCATGCCACCTCTGCCAATGATATTTACCTTCACGATCCCCCTTCTAACCCACAAACAACCCAAACGATGCGGGTGCATTCCTGTGCGTGCTGCAGAATGAAATAGGGGTGGTAGAGTTCTAGAAACCGCTCCTTGAGACCAACCTAATTGGAATACGGATAAAAGGGCTTATAGGTTAAGGAGTAAGCTCTTGAACCATATCCAACGGAAAATTTCTTCATGATTTGCACGGCGAATCTCTGTTCAATAAAGAGCGCAATTTTACATTTTGCCTTGAATTTATTGACGTTTCTAATATATTTCCTCTCTTGATAACCAAATAGAATGAAAGGACTTCAGATTTAGTGGATTATTTCCATTCCGGAAGAGATATTCTTCGACTATGTAAATTTTCTCTCTATCTCAATTTGACATCTCAAAAACTGAATTGTATTTAATTGTATTTGATTCAATTAGTGAATTTATGTCTGTCCCAAGTCGAAACTGAACAAATACGTAAAAACATTGCTATTTTTGATATAATTGTTTCAAGAGTGGATGTTAGAGGCCTATATAGCTCCGTTGGACCAAGAGTCCAACACCGATTTAAAATTTTCTGTCTGTCTCAATTTGACATCTCACAAACTGAAACATACTCAACAGTATCATTAACCCAAAAACACGGTGGGCATCGAAGTCACCAGCACCAGAATGTCAAAAGCACTATAGGGTCACTATACCGTTCAGCCACTACCCAGGTAGCAAGCTGACGTAACATGGCGTCTTATTCGAGTAAATTTTGGTCAGCGATGTCATTCGACCGTCAAGAATAACGTCTCTTTAACGTCAGATAACTGACGTTCAAATGATGACAGCAGATGACGTCAGGACACAGTACTCTTTTCGTCAATTTATGACCGCAAATTTTTTGAGAAATGACAAATCTTCTAATTCTAAATGCCATAACAGGTAATTTATTGACGTCTTTTCAACAGTTTGAAGTGACGTCTTTAGATTGTGACATTTCGAAGTCACTTACCACATATTGAGACCAATATATGACGTCATCTTGCTACATGGGTGAACTTCTCACAAAACATTTCAGATATCCCTGAATAATGATTAGATCAATACTGCATCCGATATGAAATAACACGTAAGTAAAAATCTGAGAACGTCAAAAAAAGTTGATGGTTTCGTTCACTTATATTCATTAAAATGTTATGCGTTGTTATTCAAACACAAAATTTATTTTTCTTATGTGTTATTTGAACACAAAAAATGGCCGAAAAACATGAAAATAAGTAAATGAGAGGTAATAATAAATACATGTCTAAAAATCACTGACTGAACTTTATTCGACTAGTTTCGCCTTTTACGGTATTATCAAGAATCATTACCTCTCATTTAAATATAAACTATCATAGAGTTGATCCATCGTCCATTGAATTTATGAAAATGAGTAAAACAACTCAAAAATTTTTTATACTTGAAGATAATGTAAAACGAAGCAAAACTCAAAAATTTATGAAAGTGAAAACTTGAGAATAACGACCAATGACAGAAAATACATAAATCAACTATATTCAATTTCTAATGATCCAATATTTCATTGAGAAACACTACTCAAATTAACACACCACTATCAACAAACAATAATACTAATGATATAGTATGGCCGAATGAAAAATCGAAAGAATATCACATTAACTTTCATATAAAAACACATTTATGTGAATAAAAGCATTTATAAATGCTTTGGTGAAAATTATGGATTTTGAAATGTTAACACAGCTCCAATTTGAAGCAAAACGTGAATTCTATACAATCTGTTGTAGAGAATATAACTTTTCAGTTTTGATATAGAGACACAAGAAAACTCTCAAGAATATTAGTAAAAATGGAGTATTTTCCGACGGTTTTTTTGAAGGAGTTTTATTTCAGCGCTTTGAATATGGTGAATGTGTTCGACTCAATGAATGTACATCACTCTAAGGTTTCTATTCAACGTATTGAAAATTCTGAAGTGAATTTATTACATTGTCATTATGTTGCTAAGTTGTAACGATTGGGAGGAAACTCTCTCATTAGTCACTTTCTTCCGATAATAATTTGCAACCTAAAACACTTCTGATTATTTCTTATAAATTGTCTGAACATTTGAATCATCTGAAAAAAAAACGAGTACTTTATATTCATCTCATACCGAATTTGATACTTAAATGTACAATTTAATCGAAAATTAGTGAACAATGAACCCGCGAATATCTGAAATGTTGAGTTATGTCTGATATACACAAGAAAACGAAGAATCAATGCTAGCACTGACATTTTATAAAACTCTGCGTATTTCCCGAACGTAGAATAAATTTTAAATGAATCATACCTAATTAGGTGCGGTCGACTAGTTATCTTCAACCTCTGCACTTTTGAACTTCAATGTAACAATCTAATTTGGAAGGGAATATCCCATATACAAAGCTATAACTTTGTATTTCCCTTGTTGTAGACTTGTTGATAACAACTATTCCGACACAAATTTGCAAAAAGAGTATGAACAGTAAATCTAGAAAAATGTGGAGTTGTGAAATTGTAACAGAGTTAATATCTTATTGAGACAGATTCAGAATTATAGAGCATTACTTTATATTTTAGGAACAAAAATTGATATGATTTATTCCAATACATCTTTTTCCAATTTTCCTTCATCTCAAAGGTTGAACCTCGAAATTTCTGTACTTCACCGAAGTATATATATATATATATATATATATATATATATATATATATATATATATATATATATATATATATATATATATATATATATATATATATATATATATATATATAAATAAAATAAAATGAAAATTATCTCCATATCCCGCACAGTGGTAGCAGCCGTTGACATGCTTTCATGTTATTGTTTTTATCTTATTGGATCTCCTCAGGTATATATATATATATATATATATATATATATATTTCATTTTGAAAATTTTTAGCAATAACAGGTTTCTTTTGATATGAAAAAGTTTATTTTTGTTAACGTTTCGTTGTTATATTACAACTTTGCCTAAACTAACTAGTTTTGACAAAGTTGTAATATAACAACGAAACGTAAACAACAATAAACTTTTTCATATCAAAAGAAGCCTGTTATTGCTAGAAACTTTCAAAATAAAATATCTTAAACGGGCAATAAATCAATTTCAGGAATATATATATATATATATATATATATATATATATATATATATATATATATATATATATATATATATATATATATATATATTAGGGTGTCCGTTATATGGCAAAAAAAAAAAATTTTTTTCAGAATTTCGGAACGCATACTCTCTACTTTTTTTTATAAATGCTAGAATGTACTCAAATATGAAGTTTCATATTTGTTGCATGATTGCAACCCATACCGACCGAGCTCTAAAGTTCAATAAAAAATGGTGTTTTGGCCTGACATTTCGGTTTGATCCAAAATTAATTAAAATGCAACAAATAAAGTGAATACGAATACGAATAAAATAAGATCAACATAAACTTTTATTTAGATACAAATTATAATAATAATTAATTAGGGTAACTTCTCTTTAGTGTACTTTTTTTGCAGTCTGGATACAGATTTCTATGTTCCTGAACACACCGCAAAAAAGTCTATTAAAATCTTTCATTAATTCAACAGCTCTTTCAGCAGTGTCATTTACGAACTTCAAACGACCTATTCGCCTTCTAGCTTCCAAAAAAATAGGATTGTCACCCCAAGAAGATTCATCCTCTCGAAGAAAACAGTCGTCGATTTGCAGTCGAGATAGAAATTGTTTGCTTGTTTGTGACACAAAATCAGTCAGCGTCATATCTGAAAGGAAGAAGAAGCAGTTTCAAAAAGCAAAAACTAATCCACGAAACTTTGAAAAAAGGAACAAGAAAATATTAAGCTTTCTAGAGAAATTTTGCGTAATATCTTGCTTCGATGGGATAGAGCGTTTGGCGGAATCTGAACTTTCATCTCTGTTTAAATTTTTAATTATTTTTGTCTTTGTTTCGAAATACACTTCTCCATCAAAGAGTGATAACATGACTGGTTCTTCACACAAATACCATAAATGATGAACAAACTTGCTCATGGATGCCTTGGAACTTGTCGCGTCTACTTTTCCATATTCTTTTAGAGCTTTCAAGAAGCATAAGTCTTGGAAGGGTGCTCTAATTGCCAATGTGCATTCGACCCAAGGTTTAGTATACAAGATAACGATAAATGAGCAAACATCTTGTAGAGCATTTTTGTCTTTCGAAGCCTAAGCCAGAATATTTCTGGCTTAGCAGTCGCTTCGGAAGTAAAAGTCTTCTCCGCCATAAGGAAACCTCTGAACTCATGGTAATCCAGGTGATTCTTATTAGTCTGATTTATATACACATACATAAAATTACACATAGTTGAGTTTCATATACTTATCCAGAATATGTATAATGCGTGTGAAATTGATGAAAGATTAGAAAAGAATGAGTTTTGAGATATGATGATTGTCATATAAAAAGGTGGCCCACTATGAATTCGATTATGGATCCAGAAAAATTTTCAGGATAAAATAACAGTTATAATAAAATGTCATGACAAAAATTCTATCATCTTACGCTAATTAGGTTAAATATTTGTTGAGAATTGAAATTACATTTCAAAAGTATTGGGACTCGACTGGAAGTCACATGAACATGAAGACTCCCAGGTCTTCATGTTTACGCCTTATAGCTTTCGACCGCTAAGCTACCGAGGTCTCCACTTTGAGACGCAACTTGAATTCATATATTACAACTCTTTTATTCGTCAAGCTAGTTATTCTACGCTCGGATTGTCGTCTTTGAAACTGCAGGCGAAAGTGAATGCGCAGTATTCTCCCAGATGCACTAATTTTTCCTTAAGGAACAATGATAAATATAGTACAGTAATTTTTCGTGTTAACCAACCACGTGCGGACATGAAGAATGTATTATTATTTATTTTCATAATAATACATGTACGCATATATTCTTCTGGTATATATGCTTTTATATGGTATTTATAACAGAAAACAATTCTCAAATGTTCTATTCAAACACTCCGCACATGTTTTGAGTTGATGACCTATTTTCAAGAGTGTAATACTTAATGATAGTTGTATTGAATTCTTGATAAATTGTAGATAGTAGCCCGAAATATATGCTGAACATATCAAGCAATCAATGTGGAAGTTAGTTTGGTGATTCGATTTATCCGTAAAGCAATACATTTTCATGAAATGATGATGAAATCATGGAATGAATAACAGCAGAAATGTTTTATTTGCACTATTCATTGAATTTTCGTTTGGTCTCACAGATAACTAAAGTGATTTGTAACCATAGTTTTTATATCTATAGTAAATCTGCAATTACTGATACGATAACACCAAAAAATAATTCAATTTTCAATGCAATTAAATTAAATACTCTATTTTCATTTTTCAAATAATTTTTATTATTAGAATGATCAAGAAAAATTATGAAAAATAAATTGAACTATTCGAATTAATAGCGAAAAATAATGATAATTTTTATACCTTATTATTAGAGACCGGATTATATGCATTTGTTATTCGCATATGCACATGCAAATTTTGGCCATTCTCAGCGGTAATAGCAGATTTCACGTAAGATTTATTTACGATACGATTATGATGCATATTATCGGTACATATACAATATTTTTCACTGACCCTGCGTTCCGACATGCCACCAAATGTAATAACAGTCACAAAATATAAGAGCTTAGCTATTGAATAATAATTTTGACTTTTTACTGCATTTCGCAACGCAGTCAGTAGCCGCACGCGTCTTTTGTTTTGACAGTTCAGATAAAAAAATTAAAGAACGAGAGAGATAGAAGAACGTCGCGCTCGTCTACTACAATACAAAGTCTTTCCACCTATTACGTATATAAATTGTTACATGTTCATACTTGACGTGCGTGCTTATTGATCTGCAGTTTAGTTCTTTTATTTATTTGTGTGAAATTCGGTGCATACCATGCCTCCGGAAAAAAAAGTGTGTCTTAGTGGATAACTGACTTTCCTGAAACATTTACATACGACGGAAATACTTTATACTGTTGTGTTTGGAGGAAAAATATTTCATGCACAAAAAAATTTCAAATAGACCAACATATCAAAACAAGTCTTCACAATACAGGATTGCAAAAGAAAGATCCGTGACAACAACTTATAACCGCGTCTACATCTAGCTCTAAATGCGAACAAAACAAGCAATTTAGCATGGGTTTATGTGAAGAATTACTTGCAGGTAATATTTCTTTGCATAAAATTAATAATTCTACCCTCAAACAACTTCTGAAAAAGTATTGCTCAAATCAAAATGAACCGGACGAATCTATTTTGCGTGAAAATTATATGCCAACAACTTATCAACATATTATGGAGGAAATACGAAATGAACTCAAAGACAACTTTATTCGGATTTCAGCTGACGAAACTACAGACAGTTGTGGCCGTTATATAGAGAATTTAATTGTCGGTACATTACAACTGGAGCCCTCTTCTTCCTATTTGGTGGCCTGTAAAGAATTGGAAAAGACAAATCATTCTACGATAGCCAGATTTGTGAATGAGGGTATTAAAAAAACATTTCCTGAAGCAACTGTAGAAGAAAGAGTATTGATATTTCTGTCAGATGCTGCTCCTTATATGATCAAGGCAGCCAAGGCCCTTCAAGTATTTTATCCCAATTTGATTCATGTTACGTGCTTTGCTCATGGAGTACATCGATTGCTGAAGAAGTGCGATCCACATTTGGAAATGTAAATAAACTGATTTCGTCTACAAAAAGAGTTTTTCTCCAGGCACCTGATCGTATCTAAGACTAAAAAGAAAAATTACCGAATTTGCCACTACCTCCGGAGCCAGTCATAACTCGATGGGGAACGTGGATCGAAGCGGTGCTGTTTTACAACAAACATTTTTAAGGCTATTAAAGGTGTAGTAGATGTCTTTGACAATGACGGATCAACAGCAGTTTATCAGTCTAAGGAAGCATTTAACGATCCAAAATAAAGAAAAAACATAGCCCTGATTTGCATTAATTTTTCCTACATACCTGAAAGTATTGAAAAACTTGAAACTCGAGGTTTGGCATTGACTGAACCTATCCAAACAATCAATAAAATACACCAAATGAACTCCGCGTTGCCAAAGGTATTGCCACATAAACTCAAGGAAAAGTTTGAAACCATATTGAACAATAACCTAGGTTTTCAAAGTTTGTGTCAAATTGATAGTTTCATTAATGAGACGGCAGAATCTTTGCCAGAAGCTATAAGTGCTAATATAGCACTCAAGTTCAAATTCTGTCCAGTTACGTCAGTGAATGTGAAGTGAAACTTTTCCACTTACAAAAATATTCTAAATGATCCTAGACACCATCTCACCATTGGAAATTTAGAAAAATATTTGATTGCTCACGTTTACAAAAATTTTAAATAATCTTAATGTCATATAATGTTCCTCTACCAATTATCGCATATCAAAAAAAAATACTAATTGTATGATGATTTTGAAATAAAAAAAATTAATACTTACTTTTTTTTTGAGGATTCCTAAAATTTATCATTCAGTTTCGCATATTCTCCCAATTTTCGTGCATATTTCAAGCATTTTTCATGCATATTTGCTTGCATATAACAAGCTCTTCCTGTTCCATATAATCCGGTCTCTACTTATTATAAAGCTTACTGAAGCAACAGGACTTACTCCTCGAAGGTGTAAGCCGTTTATGAAAAATGTAGATGACCTAACTCTTTTCAACTTACTTTTTCCTTGCCTCAATAAATGTACATATTTCTGATTTCCAAAAATATCAAAAACTATCCCGTCCAAATGACAAATGTATCAACGAAAACACAACATATCACTTTGGAGAGGAAGTATTAGGTGCGTTACGAAAAATCATTAAGTTTCTTGAATGGAAAAACCATACAATTAATTAATTTTAATTTTAACTCAATATTCGAATTCATCTTTCGAAAGTGATCGGTTACTTTTTCGCTGACAACATTAGTGTACACAGCTACCTGAGAGTTTTATTTGTAATATTATTTCGATTGAGATTGATCAGTATACACTCAACAGAAGAACTCGTGAATCTGGAAATATATATATATATATATATATATATATATATATATATATATATATATATATATATATATATATATATATATATATATATATATATATATATTTTGAAAGTTTTAGCATTAACAGGCTTTTTTTAATATGAAAAAGTTTATTTCTGTTGAAATTAGTTTTGACAAAGTTGTAATATAACAACGAAACGTCAACAGAAATAAACTTTTTCATATTAAAAAAGCCTGTTAATGCTAAAAACTTTCAAAATAAATACCTCAAACAGGCAATAAATCAATTTCAAGATATATATATATATATATATATATATATATATATATATATATATATATATATATATATATATATATATATTTATATATATATATATATATATATATATATATATATATATATATATAGTTGAATGTTTAACGACTGTAGATATGTATTTTCAGTGTTTAATTGGGATTGCAGTCTTGGACAGGAAAATGTTGTAGCCCTGAAGAAGAAAATAAAAATTTTCGAAAGCTTGGAAAATACTAAAGAGGTAACTGATTTTCCTGTCCTAGACTGCAATCCCAATTAAACACTGATATATATATATATATATATATATATATATATATATATATATATATATATATATATATATATATATATATATATATATATATATATATACATATATGGTCGAGTCTCGGTCTTGTGCCACTGCGTCCCAAGCGATACGGCGCCATACTGTTCTTATATATATGTTTATATATATATATATATATATATATATATATATATATATATATATATGCGGGTGTTTTTTTTAGAGGTATAGAACTCTAAGTTGGCATAATTGTTGAAGATGTCAACCGATTCAACAGCTGAGAAGTGATTTATTCTCAGTTTGGTTTGGCAACTCATCATGAATAGACTCACGCCTGAACAACACCCAATGAATGGGCCCAAAACGAAATTGCCGTTGTTCCCGATTTTCATAAGCGAATTTTGTTTAGCGATGGAGCGCACTTCTGGTTGAATGGCTACGTCAACAAACAAAACTGCCGCATTTGGAGTGAAGATAATCCTCAAGTTTAAGTCAAAACACCGTTATATCAAGAAAATCTGAATGTTTGGTGCGCTTTATGGGCTGGTGGAATCATTGGTCCGTACTTGTTCAAAAACGATGATGGCCAGAACGTTACAGTCAATGGTGATCGGTATAGAGCGATGATTACTAACTTTTTCATTCCTGAATTGAACAACCATGATGTCCAGGAGCTGTGGTTTCAACAAGACGGCGCAACATATCACACAGCTCGTGCCACAATCGATTTATTGAAAGACAGGTTTGGTGACCACATAATTTCACATTTTGGACCTGTTATTTGGCCTCCAAGATCTTTTGATTTAACACCGCCCGACCACTTTCTGTGGGGCTATGTTAAGTCATTGGTCTATGCGGATAAGCCACAAACGCTTGACTATTTGGAAGACAATATTCGCCGTGTTACTGCCGATATACGGCCACAGGTGTTGGAAAAAGTTATCGAAAAATGGACTTCCAGATTGGACTACATCCGAGCCAGCTGGGGGGGTCATATGCCAGAAGTCACATTTAAAATGTAATGCCACAAGCTTATCTTTGGAATTGAAAAAAATTCTTGTTAATCGAATGATCCATCGTTGTTTTATTGCAATTTGAAGTTCTATACCTCTAAA
This sequence comes from Henosepilachna vigintioctopunctata, assembly GCA_030704895.1. NCBI lineage: Eukaryota > Metazoa > Arthropoda > Insecta > Coleoptera > Coccinellidae > Henosepilachna > Henosepilachna vigintioctopunctata. The sequence continues at coordinate 1,735,886 of JARQZJ010000068.1, forward strand.
AAAAACACCATTCATGTATAAAATAGTTCCAAGATTCACGAATCATTCATACTTGAAATACTGCGACTATTAATAGAAATATTTCATATAAAACTCCCAGGGAGATGTCCACACAAATGTTGCCAACGACACAACAAACGCTCTCAATATTCACTCTCGAAAGTGATGATTTCGTTCTCGTTGACAACATTTGTGTAGACAGCTCCCTAACAATTTCATTTGAAATATTTCGATATTTCGATTGAGAGTTTCAGTATTTACTTATATATATATATATATATATATATATATATATATATATATATATATATATATATATATATATATATATATATATGTATATATATCTTGAAATTGATTTATTGCCTGTTTGATTTATTTATTTTGAAAGTTTTTAGCATTAACAGGCTTTTTTAATATCAAAAAGTTTATTTCTGTTGACGTTTCGTTGTTATATTTCGATTGAGAGTTTCAGTATTTACTTATATATATATATATATATATATATATATATATATATATATATATATATATATATATATATATATATTTATATATATATATATATAAATATATAAATATAATTGTTGTGGGTTATAGGCAAAATTAGAGGCCACTATGAATAGATTTTATCCAATTTGTCTATATTTGTCTGCCTGGTCTATATTTCGACTGTGTTCACAGTCTTCATCAGGTGTGTTTCTTAAAAATAAGTTGAATTAAATTATAGATGTAAAAATATTCTTATGTACTAATTAAAAACAATGATAGGTAAATAATAGAATAGAAATGACAGGAGCACAGAGAGACATTGACACTGAAAACCGAACACAGAGGCGAGAAAGTGAAATCACCGTAGTAACAAATGTCATATTGCACACGTAACACATAAAAGTCTATTAAAGTTGTGAGATGTCTGCGAAGTTGCGAAGGTTACCTGAAATGATTTGAGAGTCAATAACTATAAATGCAACTAAGTCTGGAAACGTCCGTCTTCTTATTGATACTGTTGAAGTTATTATTAATGTGGACCATTTCCAAAATTATTTTTAATTTTAGGCCTCTTATTTTGCTTATAACCCAAAACAATTATATTGAAATTACCAGGCAATACTCCTTTTCATTAATATATATATATATATATATATATATATATATATATATATATATATATATATATATATATATATATATATATATATATATTTACTTCGTATCTTTACTGACCACTCTTATTATACATTTGGATATTTTTTTCCTAGGTTAGGGTCAATTTATAACAATTATTACATTAATATTCAACTTTATTTACGCGTTTCGACTACTGTCATTTTCAAAATAATACATATCAACATTACATTCACAATTAATCTCAGTATATCGTCTCACTCCCTCTTAAGTCACGTGGTCTCTGTCATTTCGATGAATGATGTTGTGGTAAATTCGTCCGAAGTTTTCTATGTCTGCTCTTGAATTAACTGTTCTTTTTTCTTCTTTTTGGATAGCTATCATTTCAAATACATTTCTTTTAAGTTGGTTTCTCTCTTTTTTTATAATTTCTGTGTTTTCAAAATCAATTGAGTGTAGTTGTTCGATTGCATGCTTTGCAAGTGCTGTGGATTTTTTATTTGTTTGTATTGAATATTTATGTTCATATATTCTTTTATGTAAATATTGTTTAGTGTTACCAATGTAACAGGCATCACACTCACTACAATTCATTTTGTATACCGTATGTGTTTCATTTCGTTGTTCAATTCTTGGTTTGACTTGAGTGAATATTGATGCCGTTACATTATTTGGCTTGTGACTTATTTTTATATCATATTTTTTCATGACGTTACTTATTTTGTAAGAAAGTTCAGGTATAAATTCCAATCCCAAATATTTTATTTCATGTTTATTGTTTTGTGTTTCATGCGAGCCTCGATTATATATTTGGTGAATTCTTTTCTTGATTAATGGTTCGTAAAATTTCTTTGGATATCCATTTTTTTCAAGCGTTTCTTTGATTTTTTTAATATTTTTTGGTCTAATTTCGGGATCTGAAAATATAACTGCCCTATCTGTGAGTGAATTCACCACACTTTTTTTATATTTTGTTGGAACAAGAGATTCATAATTTAGGTATCTTTCAGACCATGTTCCTTTATTATACCAATCTGTAATAAGTGATCCGTCATTTTTTCTAATTATTGTCATATCCAAAAAATTTATTTTGCCATCTTCTTCTTCTTCTTTTGTAAATTGTAATCTTTCATGATATGCATTGAAAGCGTTTAATAATTCATTAATATGTTCTGGGTTTATTGCCGTTATGCAATCATCTACAAACCTTTTGAAAAAATGTGGTTTGTTTTTTATATTTTTTATTACTGTGGTTTCTAATTCTTCCAACACTAAATTAGCTATTGTAGAAGAAATCGGTGAACCCATTGCTGTTCCATAAATTTGTGTATAAAATGAATCTTCGAATCTGAAATAAGTCGATCTCAAACAAAATTCAACTCCTTGTTTGAATTCTTGTTTTGGTAATTCAGTGTGTATTTTTATATCTTCCCATTTTTTATCTAATATGTTCAATGCTAATTCTACTGGTACGTTCGTAAATAAGGAGACTACATCTAATGAAATCAAAATAGATGATTCAGGTATTTTCATGTTTTTTATGAAATTGTGGAACTGCCATGAATCCTTGATATAATGTTCCGAATTACCAATAACTTTTGAGATCGTTCCAGATAGAAACTTAGATAGGTTGTAAGTTGGTGAGTTTTTTGATGATTTTTAATGATTAATAATTGGTATAAAAATAATATAATTAGCAAAGAAACCAAAGATAAATTAATATGTCATAATGGTCATGCACCATATATGTATGGACTACCAAAACTGCATAAAGAAAATATACCATGTCGACCAATTGTGAGCACAAAAAACTCACCAACTTACAACCTATCTAAGTTTCTATCTGGAACGATCTCAAAAGTTATTGGTAATTCGGAACATTATATCAAGGATTCATGGCAGTTCCACAATTTCATAAAAAACATGAAAATACCTGAATCATCTATTTTGATTTCATTAGATGTAGTCTCCTTATTTACGAACGTACCAGTAGAATTAGCATTGAACATATTAGATAAAAAATGGGAAGATATAAAAATACACACTGAATTACCAAAACAAGAATTCAAACAAGGAGTTGAATTTTGTTTGAGATCGACTTATTTCAGATTCGAAGATTCATTTTATACACAAATTTATGGAACAGCAATGGGTTCACCGATTTCTTCTACAATAGCTAATTTAGTGTTGGAAGAATTAGAAACCACAGTAATAAAAAATATAAAAAACAAACCACATTTTTTCAAAAGGTTTATAGATGATTGCATAACGGCAATAAACCCAGAACATATTAATGAATTATTAAACGCTTTCAATGCATATCATGAAAGATTACAATTTACAAAAGAAGAAGAAGAAGATGGCAAAATAAATTTTTTGGATATGACAATAATTAGAAAAAATGACGGATCACTTATTACAGATTGGTATAATAAAGGAACATGGTCTGAAAGATACCTAAATTATGAATCTCTTGTTCCAACAAAATATAAAAAAAGTGTGGTGAATTCACTCACAGATAGGGCAGTTATATTTTCAGATCCCGAAATTAGACCAAAAAATATTAAAAAAATCAAAGAAACGCTTGAAAAAAATGGATATCCAAAGAAATTTTACGAACCATTAATCAAGAAAAGAATTCACCAAATATATAATCGAGGCTCGCATGAAACACAAAACAATAAACATGAAATAAAATATTTGGGATTGGAATTTATACCTGAACTTTCTTACAAAATAAGTAACGTCATGAAAAAATATGATATAAAAATAAGTCACAAGCCAAATAATGTAACGGCATCAATATTCACTCAAGTCAAACCAAGAATTGAACAACGAAATGAAACACATACGGTATACAAAATGAATTGTAGTGAGTGTGATGCCTGTTACATTGGTAACACTAAACAATATTTACATAAAAGAATATATGAACATAAATATTCAATACAAACAAATAAAAAATCCACAGCACTTGCAAAGCATGCAATCGAACAACTACACTCAATTGATTTTGAAAACACAGAAATTATAAAAAAAGAGAGAAACCAACTTAAAAGAAATGTATTTGAAATGATAGCTATCCAAAAAGAAGAAAAAAGAACAGTTAATTCAAGAGCAGACATAGAAAACTTCGGACGAATTTACCACAACATCATTCATCGAAATGACAGAGACCACGTGACTTAAGAGGAGTGAGACGATATACTGAGATTAATTGTGAATGTAATGTTGATATGTATTATTTTGAAAATGACAGTAGTCGAAACGCGTAAATAAAGTTAAATATTAATGTAATAATTGTTATAAATTGACCCTAACCTAGGAAAAAAAAAATATCCAAATATATATATATATATATATATATATATATATATATATATATATATATATATATATATATATATATATATATATATATATATATATATATACGAGGGCAGTTTGATAAGTCAGTGACTTTTTGAATTTCCCGCGCAGATATTTCAAATGCAACAGTGCTGCCGTCAATTGTAATCTATTAGTGGGCAACTGTCAAATTTTGAGCAAGCTTTGTCATGCAGTTTATGTTTGATAGCCATTCAAAGCAGACAACCTCGTGAATTCTTACGAGAATAGAAAGAAGTGAATTTCGTGTGCTGATTAAGCATCAATTTTTACGTGAAAAAACCATCACTGAAACTAAGCAAAAACTTGATAAATACTACGGGGACTCGGCACCATCAATTTCAATGGTAAAGAATTGGTTTACAGAGTTCTGTTGTGGTCGTACCAGCACTAGTGACGCCGAACGTTCAGGTCACCCAAAAGAAGTGATCACGGCGGAAACCGTCGATAAAATCCATGAAATGATATTGGATGATCGGAGAATGAAAGTACGTGAGTTAGCTCATGCTGTAGGTATCTCAACTGAACGGGTACATCATATTTTACACGAATATTTGGACATGAGAAAACTCTCCGCGAGATGGGTGCCGTGATTGCTCACACTCGACCATAAGCGCAATCGTGTGACAACTTCAAAAGAGTGTTTAGCGATGTTCAGCCGTGATCCTGGCGAATTTTTGCGCCGTTTCGTTACTGTGGACGAAATATGGATCCATCACAACACGCCAGAGACCAAGGAACAATCGAAACAGTGGGTTGCTCGGGGTGAACGTGGACCAAAGAAGGCCAAACAGAGTCTGTCAGCCAACAAGGTCATGGCCACAGTTTTTTGGGATGCACGCGGTGTCATTCACATTGATTACCTCGTGAAAGGTAAAACAGTCACCGGCGAATATTACTCAAAACTTTTGGACAGATTCCACGTTGACTTTAAGCGAAAACGGCCGTATTTGGTGAAGAAGAAAGTGCCGTTTCATCAAGACAATGCACGTGTGCACACTCGTTTAATCACGAAGGCCAAAATCCGCGAATTGCGATACAAACTGCTACCCTATCCAGCATATTCTCCAGATTTAGCCCGCTGCGACTATTATCTGTTTCCAAACCTGAAAAAATGGCTGGGTGGTAAGAGATTCGAGTCTAATGAAGAAGTCATTACCGAAATTTTATTTCGGTAATGACTTCTATTTTGAGAGCCTTGAGAAAACCTATTATTTGGAGAGTATATAAAAATTATAAAAACGCTGGACTAAAAGGATTGAGCTGAAAGGTGATTATGTAGAAAAATAAAATGTTTATTTGCCGCAAAAAAAATTTTTCATTCAAAAATTCACGGACTTATCAAACCGCCCTCATATTATATATATATATATATATATATATATATATATATATATATATATATATATATATATATATATATATATATATATATTTATATATATATATATAAATAAATAAATATATATATATATATATATATATATATATATATATATATATAAATATATATATATATATATATATATATATATATATATATATATATATATATATATATTATTGAGTTTTGACAAAGTTGTAATATAACAACGAAACGTCAACAAAAATAAACTTTTTCATATCAAAAAAAGCCTGTTATTGCTAAAAACTTTCAGAATGAAATATCTTAAACAGGCAATAAATCAATTTCAAGATATATATATATATATATATATATATATATATATATATATATATATATATATATATATATATATATATATATGTTTATATAAAGAAATGTATTATTTTCATAGAGAAAATTGAGAATCGAAGTTACAGCTAAAACAGTTCTCGAACTCGACTGGGATTCGAACCCAGGTCTTCAGGTTTCCCCAGAACTTCAGGTTTTCCAGTAAACGGCTCTAGAGCAGTTCGAAAGTACTAGCTGTAACTTCGATTCTCAATTTTCGCTATAAAAATAATACATTTCTTTATGTCCACACGAGCTTGGTTAACATAAAAAATTAATCTTGACATTCAATATTGTAATATTATGATTTTCGAGCAAAATACCTATACCAAAAGTACCTCTCCTCGTTTCTCTTTCATAAAAATAAATGACCGAATTTTGTGGCACGTATTCACATTGTATAAAATGCAGCAGTAAAACAGAACCGCAAAGAAGGCAACGGTTGAGTCAGTCTTTAAAATAATATTGCCGTATTTTACATTTCCTTCCGTTCTACGGTATTCATTCTTTGCAAACGTTGTAAATAACTCAAAGTTGCAAGTGGCTACAATTTATCGCATGATAGTTCCCTAGGCTCCCAAAAAATATTTGCTTTTGAGAAAACTAACTCTGGAGTGAAATATATTGTGTGTAACCTCACTTGTAAAAATATAAAATTTTTGAACTTGAACATGAATATCATGGAAAATATAAAATATTCTATTTACCAAAGACGTATTCAGAAATGCAATTTAAAATGTTGTTCTTATAGTTTAATAGACTATGAATCCTGGAGATTTGTAATTCATAATTCAAATATGTATTCACTAACAAAAATCTCAAGAAAAGTCACGGAATCCAATTATACTACTAGCGCCACCTATTGTTGCTATACACGAAAAAAGGGAGCTGTAATAGAAAATATCTATTAGAACTACTTTCAACTACGTTATAAATTCCTTTGAGGTAATTTTGAAAGATGGGCGTGGTAATTTTCTTTTTATATAGAGTAGAATAAAAACTTGAATTCAAACACTTGAACTTATGATTTACACTTTATTGACAACATAGCATGACGCGTTTCGTCGTTACAAATGACTTCTTCAGATGCTTACTCCAATAATGAATTATTCTGTAAGCATCTGAAGAAGTCGTTTGTAACGACGAAACGCGTCATGCTATGTATTCAATTATAATGGATTTACATCAAGTAAACACTATTAAATTATAAAGAGTATAAATTATTATAATTTAATTATTATTATATATTATTATAATGAATAAAAAATTATACAGAGATTTTGTGGAGTCATAATAATGATATATCAAATCTTTTTATCTATCCCTACTTATATGTCAATGGTATCAAACATTTTCTGATATCTGTCACACAAACGACCGTTACGTTCGAACAAATATTGAGATGAAAGTTTAGAAATATATTAATAGTTTAAGACTTCCAATACTCTTTTTTGGAGCATTGGTGCGTAACAGTGACTTTGAAGAAACATAGGGCAACCAGGTACATATACGAGAAAACTGATATTTTAGTATGAGAAATTTTATAATGATATGAGAGTATATGAAATAAATTTTTTAAATTTCATTACTTTTGGGAGACATTCGAAAAATAGTTTATTCCGAGGACGATAATAATTTAATTATTTGTGCATATAGAATTATACTTTCATGATGTATTTCTTCGAAATTTTTCAGTAAAAGTAAGTATTTTGTGTTGTAGATCAAATGATCTGAATAGTCAATATATCGAAAACTTTTGTCTATAATTAACATCTGTAATATGTGATCCTCTTTTATAGGGCAGTTTCAAAGTGTCTCTTGAGAAAGCCTTCGTATGTAAAAAAAAATAAGAATAATACTAATACTAATATAATTTTATTGAGAAACATCCCTTACATAGTAAAATTACATTCATTTCAATTGATAAATAATTACAACTAAGAGAAATGCTCTCAAAAGGACCGAATTCAGTTTGGAGTCTGATCTTCCATTCAGACCTCGAGCAAAAATGTTGGTTCAAACAAAAATCTCGGTTAAATTTATATTTACAATAACATACAATTTTGATTGAAAAGAAAAGAAAATAAAAATTTCCTCAGAGATATTTAACATTTGAGACAATTTCACATGGTGAAGAACATTAGTGTTAAAAAAATATACAAATATATGATACAAAAAATTGATTCAAACATTATTGCCTACATCCGAATCATCGAAGTACTCTGACACACTATAGTATGCCTTTGTTAAGAGCAGTGATTTAACTCTCCTCTGAAACAAATGAGCTTTCAGTACTTTCAAATTCGATGGTGAATGATTGAAAATTTTAATGCTCTGACAATAGAGAGAGTGCTCAAATTTAGCTGTTTTATGCATAGGAATAAGTAGCACATCCCTGTTTCTTGTTGAATACTCATGAAAACTATTCAATTTAATGAACCTATCTTCATTTTTTTTAACATATAACAAACATCTATAAATATATGATCACGGTAAGGTGAGTATGTAATTATTAATGAAGATAGGTTGGCAAGATATTCGCTGATGAATATTGAATATTAATCGAAGTATTCGCTTCTGTGTAATAAACACCCTATTTATTTCTGTAGAGCAACCCCACAGCAGAATATTATAATTTAGATGACTATATACAAGACTGTAATACACATTCTTAACACAGTTTCTAGGTACGATGTTCTCGATTCTAGAGATTGCAAAAAATGAGTTACTCAATTTTTTACATAAGACCTCAATGTGTGTTGTCCATCTCAAATTTCTGTCTACATATATTCCAAGAAACTTCGTTGATTGGGATGATGATATAGTGTTGTCCCCATATTTAACATCCAAGGTACTAATTCCATTGCCCTTCAGACAAAACTGAACACATACAGTTTTGTCAACGTTCACCATCAGATTGTTCATTTGACACCAACTTACAAACTCCCTCACAATGCATTCACATGCCTCCAGAAGTTCTTCAGGAGTCCTGCCAGAAACAACCACCGATGAATCATCGGCAAATAGTGTCACCAAAAACCGGGACAACTTCGCAGGCAGATCGTTTATGAACAATATGAATAGAAGAGGTCCGAGTACAGAGCCTTGAGGCACCCCAAGAGCAATATCATGTCTCTGAGAATAACTCTCGCCTATTTTTACTACCATTGTTCTTTCTTCAGAATAACTACGTAACCAATTCAGAAACACACCTCTGAAACCTAAATTGTAGTATTCATCCAGTAAAAATTCAAAGGATAGTGAATCAAATGCGGAAGATAAATCAAAAAATAACCCCGCCACGAACAAGTGTTTATCCAAACACTCGTAGACGGATTCAAAAAACTTAACCGCAGCAGACTAATATTATAACTTGATTGGCGTAATGATGTTCATATTTGAATAATTACGGCCACGGTTTCATAAATTGCTTGGTTATAGGAATTATAAGTATTATATTGCAAAATATAAAAATTTAACACCGGGATAACGTGCAAATCTTCATTTCATTCTAAAGCATTTTCATGAATGCTAGTTTCCTTTGTCAAGCATTCTGAACTTTTGAGACAAGTAGGAAATACAGTTTCACGCGGATTGTCGGCGTAACTCGGTGGAAGCTCAGTAGAAATCGGACCCACCAGCATCAGTTATTCGGAAACGTTTTAGAGTTACTTTACTGTCTGGCTACTGAGCCTTTAATGATATGAGTATATGAGTAATCTAAATATATAGATAATTGAATACGAGAGAAAACAGAACTTGAAGAGGCTATCGTCTAACGATTACCATTAAAATTGAATTCAAATTCGTGTTTGATATAACTGAAATATAAAAATATTACTTCGAGACCTTACTGGCTTGGGTGGCCCTACCAGTAGCTACGCTACCGCCAGCATCGCTCCCTGGATGTAAGGTTACTGAGCCCTCTCACCAACGACAAGGTGATGATTCCCCCAGGGAGGGCATATATATATATACATAGAAGAAAAACTTCGAACCAAAACTTTTAATTTATGCCCTCGTCGTTGGTTTGATTTACTTATAACATGTACAAGAACACCGACCTCGTTATCGTTTCGAGTAGAAAAGAAATTAATATATTTTCAACAGAAATTCATGTGGACCCGCGATCTCAACCTGATGTTTCGGAAATATCAACGTTTCTTAAAAAATTATTAATCGATCAAGTTCATATTAGCTTCGTTCGCGGTAAGGATTCTGAACCGATTCAGAACTAATTCATAACCTATTCGGGAATGATTTAATACGCATGCTCGGTTATGAATTGGTTCGGAATTATTTCGACCCGCGAACGATTTTAGAACTAGTTTAGGGAATTTTCAAATCACGGTTGTTCTCATCGAATAATATGCCGTATGCCGCTTGCAATTGTCATTCTAATCAAAGAAAAATACAATATCGTTATATTCAATGGAAGTCTACTTGTAAGTAAGCAACCATTTTCCAATTTAATTATTTTCGAAAGAAAAATGATCAGACATGATTAGAATATTCACCTAAAAATATGTATATTTTTATTGAAGATAAACTTAAGAGTAGACCAATCATATAACTTACCTTTTAAAACAGACGGTATAAATTGAAATATGAAATATGTAGTACAAGGTAATTGCAGCCAAATGAAATACAGGATACTCAAGTGAACGAACTTTCAGTTTCCGTTTCGTTACCATGTGGCATTTTTAAACAAATCATAGAAATAATTTTCTATGATACCAATTGCCAAACTATCGTGAATGCGCAAGTCCCGAACTTACAGTTCTAGATTGATCCTTCGAACCGGTAGAACCAATTCCGAATCGATTCCGAACCAGTCCCAGTTTATCCGCGAACACAGAACTGTAACTAAAAGTTCAGAACTGGGTGATCCGCGAACGCCAAAATTCAAACTGCTCATGCGAATGGTTCTAAATCGGTTCAGAATCCTTACCGCGAACAAAGCTATTGTTATTATTGTAGGTATATCGTCTGAGAAGTGGTCAATTTCAGTAAATGGTGAATTGGACAATAACTTGATTATACGCAAGTGATCCTTACTATTACCAGTCAACGTACCGAATGTTGTGATCCCCGAGAAATATGTGTTATTGTCTAGTGTAAATTATTATTGTTATTATCATTGTCTCAAGAGCAAAGGTCTACGAGGTCTGTTCCAAAGAAAAGGTCAACCTTGAATTTTCGCGGGCTGTGCACAATCGATTATCGAAATTTTGTTTCGTTATGTTGGTTTATTATATTATTTATATAAGTTTCTTTTATGATATCATCAGCCGTTTTTGTTAAGTAGTTTGTTTTTGGCAACTGAAAATGTTATTCACTTTTTGTGAGTTCTTCGATTATTTTCGCTTGGAAAAAAAATGGATAAAAAATCTGTATTAAATTTAGCATCGAAAATAGAATAAAGTGCCCCAACGCACTCAAATGTTTACTGTGGCATTTGGCGAGTTTCTTCTCAAAAAAGGGTTTAAAAGTAGTACATGCGCCTTACAGAAAACAGAGAAGATGTGGATGACGATGAACCTCCTGGAGTTGCAACAACGTCAACAAGCGAAGAAAACATCGGACAGTGAAGAAAATGGTTGCCGGGAATCGTCGAATCACTGTTAGGAGAGTTGTAGGATGTTCGCATATCAATCGGCTCGTGCCATGCAATTTACTCGGAAGTTTTAGGCATGAAATTTGTGGAAGTCATGTTCCGAAATTGCTAAATTTTGAGCAGAAGTATCGCCGCATTAGTATCGCTCAGTAGTGATTGAATGACGTCAACGGCGATCCAGATTTGATCAGAAAGCTAATAACTGGCGACGAAACGTGGGTATATGCTTATAACGTCAAAACCAAGGCTCAATCATCCCAATGGAAATGGCCAAAAGGGACAAGGCAGAAAAAAGCACACCAAATTCGATCAAATGAAGGTTTTGCTCACTGTATATCTGTTTTACTTGCAAACGATCGAAACTGTGAAAAAACAAATCATTTACTTTACATCACGTAATGCACCAGTTCACACATCAATGCTTGTTCGTGATTTTTCGTCCAAAAACACCACCGTTATCAGGCCTCAACGACAGTTTTCAACAGATTTTGCTTCCTGCAATTGTTTTCTCTTTCCAAAACTCAGAAGATCAATGAAAGGAAAGCTTTTTGCCACAATTGATGAGATGAAGTCGGAATCGAAAAACGAGCTGATGGTCATATCGAAAAGCGCTTTTCAGAAGTGCTTCGAGGGGTTTGGAAGAAACGCTGACATAAGTGCTATAATATCTGAGGGGGATTACTTTGAAGGCAATGGAGTTGATAAATATAAATAAATGAATACCTCTCGAAAAAATTCAGAATTCACCTTTTCTTTTCAACTTACTTCGTATGTAGCTTCGTTGAAGTTACAGTTTAACGCTACAATTCCCAACGGCGCAAGATTACGGGGGAATCGAACCCACCAGCACCAGTAAGCCGAGAGCGCATAGGGTCAATATACCGTGCGGCCTCTGAGCCTAAATAATATCAGAATTATTGAAATAGTGAGAATTTTCGAAAAAATGCGGAGTAACAACTATTGTTACTGATAATTGAATATATTCAATGAATATTGTTATTGAACACCTGAATAGTATATATCAACCAGAGTTTCAGTACATTTGATAGATAATACGTTCATTAGAGAAAGAACTAATCTAGGGCTGACCTGGGACCTGCCCAGAACAAAACAACCTCTGTAAACGACTCTTGTTTGTCCGAAATTCCAGAATATAAATGTTAATTTCTTTTTTAAGGTAATAAAATTGAAGATAATTAATTTTTTTTTCAATTCGATGGACGTACAATTTGTAGCCGGTTCTGAACGCCCAATGGGCTTGTCATCAATGTACATTACCCAACAAATCTTATCATTAAACTAATCAAATTATAGGCAAATACATACACCTATGCCTTCCTCGGGACTCGAACCCAAATCCTACCACAAAGCATTCGAGTGTTTTTCCGATTAAGCCACGGAGGCCGGCAACGCACTCATCTTCAACGCAAAAAAAAAGATTTTTACCTTGTAAATTAAATGAAGTGCAATGTGATTCGGTTTCATATCTGCAATCGTTATGCGATAATTTGAAAACAATGACTAATGTTGGGAATAAATGTTTTTTTGTTGTCATTCAACAAAATATACCGATGTTTTTGAACAAGATAGCACAAAAAATTCGATTGATACATATTATTACAAGTATCGAGAAAATTATGAATCAACGAGAAAAAACAATGGGAAGAAATAATTTTCAACGCAATAAAGATAAAAGCTGAAAACAACGAATTACTTACAGAATGTCTTATTTTGCAACATCGAATTACAGTAGCCAGAAATCTGAGCTACATTCCAAACGTGACTTCAATCTCAACACCTTATTAATCTTATGCCCCAGAGATCCTCCCCCTTGGTTGCCCAATTCTCGAACTGAATATCCCCTGACCGTTATTCTGGAATTACAGCGATCCAAACTCATTTACCAGAAGTGAAACTGTTAATTTCCTTCGTGAGAAACGATATGCCTGTATTTTGTTGATTGGAAAATTGCGTAACGTCGGATTAAATACGGAGTATTCTCAGGTGTCTTGCAATATATCATCTAGATCTGATGAAAAGTCTGATGATAGTAGTTAGTTTGAAAACTTTATTGGATTTTAATTAGAGATATCTCAACTTGTAGTCACCGATTCCCATTCATGTTTGAACAATTATTCCAGGGGTCCATAAAAATGTGATTTTTTTCAGCAACAATTTAAGCCCCCTCATTCTGGTGAGGTTTGCCACAAAACAACCCCCCAAACTCAAAGCCATATATAAATTTCTCTCCGAATTCTTGGTTCATGTTGATTGTACTCAACAATTGAGATAACTACAATATTAATATGAACGCAGGGATTTTTGAAGGCGAAATCGAACCGTAATATCCCATAGAATCAGAAATACACGAAATGCTATGTATTGAATTGAAATCATATTTCAATTGATTTCGCTCAAGAAATGTAATTTAAAAACTAAATGAGCACGCAGGTGTGTGCCACTGGTATGAAAAAATGTATACTCTTGAATATCACATTGATAAAGGACGACAAAAATGGCTATATCCTTGGAACTGAATTTGTTTTCAAAAACACGGTAACGATATCTGCAAATATTTCTGAAAATAAATGACACGGAGGTTTCGCTTATCTCTTCGTGAAACAGATGTAAGTTTCACTGAATATAAGTCAGGTCTGTTAATTTTTAATTTGTTGTGATTTCAGAAAATAGATTATTCTGTAAGCATCTGAAGAAGTCGTTTGTAACGACGAAACGCGTCATGCTATGTAGTCAATAAAGTGTAAATCATAAGTTCAAGTGTTTAAATTTAAGTTTATATTCAATTATAATGGATTTACATCAGGTAAACGCCAACACTATTAAATAGTCATTTTAACTATTACCAACAGTTCGTTAAACACCAAATAATGAATACATTATTCTTTATACATCAGTCTTCCATCGAAAATATCTTTTTTCCTACTCAATATCATTGCTTGTTTGAAGGTATTGGGAAATGCAGATTCTTTCTTACTATTTTATCGGACATGGTAAAATTAATCGGCTTAAACTAAAAAAAAAATAATACAATGAGGGCTGAAACAGTGATGAAAAATGGGAATGAAAATGAAATGAATTAATATAAAATATGGTCTGAGTTTAAATTTTCCAGTGAGAACGGTAGGAGATGCATTACTAACCGAAACGTCGAGTGAATTCGTTTTCTGATTCAACCATCTGTTTGTTCATCGTGAGAATTATTTCATTTTTCAAAAAATGAAATGAAATAAATTTTAAAAAAATTTATTACGCAATCGGCTTGTATTAAGTTCGGATACTAAATGATCGATGGTAATGAGCATATTTCAATTAATATTGATGATGTGGCCTAACTCCAAAGATTACAGCTAAAAATCTTGGAATTATTATGGATAGTAAATTGCGCTTTCAAGATCATTTGCTTCTTATAGTAAAAAAATGCTACATGGCTCTTAAGACGTTGTATAGGAATTTAAGTATTCTAAATTTCAAAGTACGTGAAAAACTCATAGAAATGTTGGTTTTGCCTATATTGCATTATGGTTCGATTCTCATTTATCCTTTTTTGGATAAATGCTCCAAAAATAGAATTCAACGCATTCAAAATTCATGTTGTAGGTTTGTTTTCAGAATACGTAAATACGAAATAGTATCTACTTGAATCGTTCAGCTAGGGTGGTTTAAAATCGACCAACTATTCCGTTTTTATATGAGTTCATTCGTACATCGCATTTTATTGTCCGGAATGCCCATTTTCCTCCATCGTATACTAAATTTTAGACGACATGCACGTTCGGTTAACATTAGACATGTTGATACCCTTCAATGTATTTCCCTAAATGTTTTTGAAAGATCTTTCACATATAATGCGACCTCAATTTATAATACATTAGATAAAGACATAAAAAATCTTTCGCTGTCCGGATTTAGAAAAAAGATCAAATACCAGCTCTTATCTGCCGAGTGAAACTGGATGAATACATTTAATAGACTTCATTTAACACACTTTGCAACTTTTTTTTTGTTTCGTTTTCTTTCCCTCATTTTTTTTCTAATTATATAAGGTATAATTTGACAATGGTTGTCATATTCATTTTGCTGAATTATTGTTAAATAATGTTTACTTTATATTTTATTTTTCTTTCTATATTCTATTATTTCTGTTATTTTTATTATGATTATTAATATTTTTCCCTTTATTTTTTGTTTTAAGAGGTTGAGTCAGAATAGCTATGCTATACTTCGCCTATCACTGTTATGACACAATTTGTGTATTAAAGTGAATAAAGTCCTTTTTAAAAAAAAAATTATATTAATAATGTGAAAATAATTCATTAGTTTCATATTATATTAATTCATTTTATTTTTATTCTCATTCCATATTTCCGTTTCAGCCTTCAAGACATTGAATTTCAATCTTTTTTCCTTTTTCTGTTTAATCCCATTAACTTTAATATTTAATTTTCATCAATTGAAGTTTCTTCAGGATTCTTAATTTAATTTAAAAGCAATGGAAGTCTGGTAAAATAGCGAAGAATCTCATTGTATATTGCTCGTACTGAGATATGTCTCTGTTCGAAACAATTTCATATAAAATGTTCAGATGATAGCTCACACTAGATCTAGACACTTTCCCAATTGCAATTAGGTTTCGATTCTCCTCTCATACATCCCCAAGATTCAATGCTTTCGACTTCGAGTTATAGTAGTGATCTCGTTTATTCTCCTCAACATGACAATTTCATTAGAAATCTTCAATTCAACAACGTTGTTAATATTCCTGGCGCCTTCTGTTGAATTTGCTAAAGTATGAATTCGTCGCCGGAAAATGAGAGCATTTCTCGAATCTTACGTGATAAATCAGTTCATTTGACTAATTTGACTTTCGGCTGTCTCTAGAAATGTAACAATATTAATTAATGTTGAAGGGGTGAACCACCATTTTGAATTCATCTCCATTGTGTTATTTTGCTTACGGACAGGCGTTTTGCTCAAATAAACAATAAGACATTTGATTGTTACATGACCACTGATTCATGAATTATTGAATATCTTATAACAAGCTGCCTAAATTTATGCTTTATTCTAAATATTCCATTAGAGGAAAATGGAGGAGTATATTGAAAATTTCAAATAATGACCCCGAATATTCTTTTTCAATTTTTTGTTTTTTCTTATTTTTATTGAAATAAGTTTTTTGAATAGATCGAAAATTCTCAACTTCTTGTGAGTAGTTTGCTATTAGTTTTTCACTGTAGAACTGTTCATTCATTTACAACGATAGTATGTAGTTTTTTCAAACCCTGAACCATTATCTGCATTTCTGTTTGAAATTGAATGATCTCATTGTATAAAAAAATATTGTATACAATGATACCACCATATGAAATGATTTTGTTGCATACAGATTCAGTTAATATAACATTATCACTGCCTTATGTTACCTGTGCTCAAAACTTTCAATATATTATTATTATCATTGTACTAATAGCGGAGGACAAAGATGCTTATAGCTACATTTGACCTACAGTTTTAAGCTAATACGGCCGGCCCAAGATTACAGTGGGACTTTTCAATCACCGTTTTCCTGGGGTTACTAGTTATTCAATAGAAGTATCTCTTTTTTTTAAGGTTTCTGTATGAGTTTGGGTGAGATTGAATGAGATGAGAAATAAATTAATTGGCGAATGGCGAATTCGCTTAACTAGAATATAAAGGTGAATTTCATTACAAATAATGTATCTGAAATAAAATTTCACTATTTTCTTCGGACATACAAGCTTCAGTGTTCATCTGAGGAATGGTACTATCTCTGAGAAAGCCTGTGTATAGAATTCTGATATATATATATATATATATATATATATATATATATATATATATATATATATATATATATATATATATATATATATATATATATATATATATATATATATATATAATGAATACTGAGACTCTTAATCGAAATATTTCAAATAAAACTCTCAGGAAGCTGCCTACACAATTGTTGTCAACGAGAGCAAACCCATCACTGTCAAGAGTAAATATTAAGAGCGTTTCGAAAAGTTCATCGATCTTGTTGAATGGTAAAAGGATACAATTGTTTCATCATTATTATGAATCATCAGTCCATATTTGATCAATCAATCAAGAATCGATGACTTTCAGAACGAACATAGGTCCTATACCAAATTGAGGACAAATTTTACCAAGTGAAATTTTCACGTAGGCTCCCTCTATCGGAGAAAGGAAGTATAAACTCTCCCTAACGTTCAAGATTCCTACTAATGAGAACAAGAGTGAGAGTGGAAGGCTTTGTAGATATTTCATTCGAACACTACAGAAAATTGTCCGCAATGTGTACGAATGATCCCATGCCTAATCGCACAATTCGTACACATTGCGGAGAATTTTCTGAAGTGTTCGAAGGAAATATCTATGAATCACTCTCGCTATTGTTGTCATGAGTAGGAATCTTGACGCCAGGGAGAGTTTATACGTCCTTTCTCCGATAGAGGGAGCCTACATGAATATTTGACAAGGTAAAATTGTCCTCAATTCGGTATAGGACCTATGTTCGTTTTGAAAGTCATCGATTCTTGATTGAATGATTGAATATGGACTGATGATTCATAATAATGATGAACCAATTGTATCCTATTATCATTCAACAAGATCGATGAATTTTTCGAAACGCTCTTAATATTCACTCTTGAAAGTGATGGGTTGGTTCTCGTTGACAACATATATAAATATATTTTCTAGTGACTCTTTGAATATGGAATTCTCAAATGCTCTCAAATTTCAAAATATTTTTCATCAGAACCCACAATAATTTTATCCTTTGCTTTCAGTGTGCAATCGAACATACTATGGCGACATAGGAAAAACATATGGCCTATATGTTAATAAATCGAAGGACGACAGACTGCCATTTCTTTGCCATCTTACATTCACAGCCAACGGCTTAACACATGGAGATATTGTTCAGGTAGGAAGAATTTGTCATAATATTATCGAGTATTTTGAATAAAAAGGAGTCACCTCAGAATTTAGTTTTCACAGCAACTGTAAGGATAATTCGTTCTTATAATGAAAAAAATATTCATTGGACTAAAAGAAATTAATTCTTGTGTTTTAAGTTGTCGAATGAAAGGGTGATGTTGTGGTTTTGTGTAATATAGAATTTTTCGGAAGATCATACTCGAAACATCGAATCGATATCGGGAGACTTTGACAAAACTTCCTGGGTCGAAGAGACTGAGATCGAAAATCGAGCCTCATTAGTAATTTGAGAAATCAAAGGCAGCTGCGGTTCCTATTCGACAAACATATAAAGGAGCCCTTATAACTGAACGAACATTCAGACACAAAATAACAGAACTAAACTTCTTACATAAAACGTTCAACATGAAACGCACAACTGTAGTGCTAATACCATCGAATTAAACCTCACTATGGTAAAATCAATTGGATATTGGAAACATACAGTTTCATTCCAAATTCACACAATTCTGATCAATATGAAAAGCAGAGACCGTAAAAGGTTATTATTGAATGTACTAATTGTGTTCGAATTGTGAAGAAAAACCAAAATCGATTGAAAGCATTCAGCCACTTAATATAATTAGTTGACCTCCTAACCGCCCAGAGTCGTCCTTATTTCTGTACGGAGAAATAACTCTTTTGTCATCCTACTTGTTCATCAGGTTCATGTATAACATAATACAATTATATATATTTATATATATATATATATATATATATATATATATATATATATATATATATATATATATATATATATATATATATAAGAAAATGAACACTATAACATTCATTCGAAAAATTCAAATTAACCGAAAGAATGTTATAGTAGAGCTAGATATGTGAACGTGTACAATGTGATGTCTCTATTATCCTTCAACGGATAAATGTTAGAGAACTATTGAAATCGATGCCACACCTGATGTAAGTGCGAGACATATATTTCGTTCTGCAAGGAACTCGTCAGTCGCACCACGTCAATCGAAGTGAGGCAACGATTTCAATCCCCAAGCATCTTCTTATGACTCCGAGTGAAATAGTAGAGTAATGAATACCCCACAACTCCATCCATAGGAATCAGTAAAAAACAACTCTCAGATTACAGACACATCAAGCATCGAACTTTCACATACCTTCTATACCCGTGGGTATAGAAGATATGTGAAAGTTCAAATAGATATTGCTAAATTGCAAGGTCGATTGGAGAAATATCATCATACGATGTTTTCAAATGTCAGTAGTTAGCGTTAGTAGTACACTCGCGTTTCTTCTCGTATTTCAGGGGCCTATTCGGCGAAATTTTCAAGGAAGTGAAGTTTTTGTGCTTATAGCACTGAATGAAATATTTAACAAAATGAACACTAGAACATTCATTCGAAAAATTCAAATTAACCAAAAAAATGTTATAGTAGACCTAAATATGTGAACCTATATAAACGTTTATTTTTTTTCAAACACTTATCCCTTGAATTATAATGGAGACATCACATCGTACACGTTCACACATCTAGCTCTACTATAACATTCTTTTGGTTAATTTGAATTTTTCGAATGAATGTTCTAGTGGATTCTAATTTTCTTAAATATTTCATTCAGTGCCATAAGCACAAAAACATCATTTTCTTTATTATATATATATATATATATATATATATATATATATATATATATATATATATATATATATATATATATATATATATATATATATATATATATATATATATATATATATGTGTGTAGTATTAAATACTGAGGCTCTCAATCGAAATATTTCGAGAGTGAATATTAAGTGCGTTTCGAGAAATTCTTTGATCTTGTTGATTGATAATACGAAACAATTGTTACATCATTATTATGAATCATCACTCCATATTTAATGTATCAATCAAGAAGCGATGACTTTCAAAACGCACATTGGTCCTATATCAGAATGAGGAGAATAGTTATCAGTGAAAATTCACGTGAGCTCCCTCTATCGGAGGAAAGACCTGTTATAGGACCTATGGGCGTTTCGAACGTCATCGATTCTTGATTGATAGATTAAAGATGGACATGATCCATAAAATGATTCATTAAATTTTCATTCATAATAATGATGAAACAATTGTATCCTTAGCAAGATTGTCATTCAACAAGATCGTTGAATTTTTCGGAACGCAGTTAATATTCACTCTCGAAAGTGATCGGTTCGTTCTCGTTGACAACATTCGTGTAGACAGCTCCCTGAGATTAATTTGAAAAATTTCGATTGAGAGTCTCAGTATTTACTAGTAAGACATGGTAAGACCAAGAAAGCGCCCTCACGATCGATGTGATAAGGAGCTTGTGGATTGGCTGGGCGTTGCCTGGAAGAGGCTGATGATAATAAAGTACAATTGTTTCATCGTTATTATGAATCATCGGTCCATATTCAACCTTGCAATCAAGAATCGATGACTTTCAAAACGCCCACAGAACCTATTTGGGAATGAAGGGAACAACTCTTAGTGAAAATTCTTGTGAGCTCCCTCTATCGGAGAAAAGACGTATAAACTCTCAATATTCAGTGTTATAAATGATTCGTGAATCTTGAAGTTGAATTCATATTGAATTTATCGATTGATTTGGCTGAACCATGTCATCGAATGTTTGAATGAAAATATCGAATGATTAGAGTTAAGGAAATAATTAATTCCAGAAATAAAATATACATGGTAAAATAGCCTGAAAGCGTAGAACGATAATTGCAGTTTCGGATCTGAATGACGTGGTTTAAATATTCATTCAATAATTCGTTAGTACGTGCTGATTATATTTTCAATTACCATAAAAACTGAAGTGGAATATGATTATCTGATGTACTCGTATATATATATATATATATATATATATATATATATATATATATATATATATATATATATATATATATATATATATATATTCAGTAAATGGTTTCATTGAATTTATACCTTCTGTCCCCTTTTAGTTTCTGTCCCCTTTTATAATTAGGATATTGCACAAAAATTATTATTATAACGAAAATACTGAGAATGATTGCATCATACTCAGTATTTTGACATCAACACGATCATCACTTCAAGTGATGAGTTAAGTGCTAGATAAAGATTGGAATAGAAAACTTTATCAGCATATTGAACACTGTAGATGATAGAAGAGATATTTAACAATTGCAATTCTATGAAAAACAACCTCTTCTGAAGTCACAACATTACAAAATAATATTGTTTCCAATTCGTCTAATTTTTTTGATTTTATACCAAAAGTTTTTCTGATAGCAATAACAATATATAGTTTTCCCATCTATGAAAACAAGTTATTACTTGTTTTCAATCAAAATTGTACATAAATGTGAAATTTTTTATCATCGGTTCTCATCGTAACATCCATTTCATTCTGTTTATTCGTATTCAAAGTACCTTCTGAAACTAGTGATATTTTTTTGTATTGTAGAATCATATGATGTACCTGGAAAATCGAAAACCCTGACACAGATTTCGAACGCAACGAAAACAAACGTAAGCAAATACGGCGATTTCGTAAGAAGCTCATTTAATTTGCAGTCATATTCATGCTCATAGACTATCACCGAGCAGTGAAATATAACTCTGAAAATACTGAAATATTCTTGAAATAACCTGAACTATTACATCAAAGGATTGAAACTTAAGATTTGCCTGTCTACAACAATAGCACTGTGATAAACATAATCGCTTGTCTGCTTATGTTTAGTCTGAATAAGGCACAAATTTTATTGAATTAAAACCATATCCCAAAATTAATGCCAACACAGGAAATAAAGTGAATACAGATATGTTTAATACTTTCAGTCGAAGACTGTGTCAATAGTCATTTCTAATTCAATCGTTACCCTATAAATATTGTATTTTTTCCATAAAAAAATTGTATAGAAAATATTTCTCTGAATACGGTTGGTAATTAAGATTGAAGTGTCTTTAGGAAAGTGCAAATGTTCACCATCTGATTGGTTCACAGAATATCAAGTCATTGATGAATATTCGGGTATCCAATTTATCTTAAACATCTTGTCTTTCATAAGAGATATCGGCTAGCATATTCATGTAAATCCTTCCAAGTCAAAGTCTTCCTTTGAAAACTTAGTTCATTTTTCTAAATAGAGCTGACTCTATTTAGAAACTCCAAATAACACAACTCCAAAATGTTCATAACTTAATGTTTCATTGCAGATACAAATCAATCCCCAAAATATTTTCCCCAGATCACCAACATCCAGATGAATGCATTGAATATTTCCATTGACATCCTCTACTAGGGTTCATCGTATGGCATTAAATCCTTGAAAGAAAATGAGTTTGAATTGTAAAATGATCGAAGGTAACCATCACATTTCTAGCCGGAATTTGTTTTGTCCTCTGCGGAAAATTTTCGAAAACCTGTGAAAGAACTTCAAAGGTTATCAATATTCCAAAAATTACTTAGAAGCTCGCACTGTCCATCAAATTGGTCGAAGAGGTCGTAGTCCAGATTTTAGAAATTTTCCTTGATTATTGGGCGGATTTAGCAACACCAGAAACATATTCGAGGGGTCTCAGGCCCCCTCAGACCCCATGTAGTCGGCGCCACGTGAGGGTAGTATATCTCACTGACAAAAAAAATTCAATGATTTCACCTTGATTTCAACAAGTCAGAAAATAAAAATAACAAACAAGAAACTTTTCATAAATGTAATGGGTTCAAACAATCTCAGGACAGAGTTTTGATGCAAGCTGTTAATATTTTCTTCGCTCGATCCTCAAATAAAGAACTACACATACAATCGATAAAGTCATGCAAAACGCCAGAAGGTGAATACAGGAACTAATGAATGGTGCACTAGCTCAAACACAAATAATGTAAGAATGAAGGGATTATGAAGATTACATGGTATATATCCGAGTGATATATCGGGTTAATGAATATAATATTTAGAAATTCTATTTTTGATATATGTAAGTTCCCAAATGTTTATGAAGGTACATTGCGGTTCCCCCCCTAATTGTAAAGACAATCAAAACGCACATTCAAAACAATTGAAACAAATTTGGTTAGATTGAAATATAAACTGAGTGTATTAGGTGAATATGAAATAAGTGAAAATCCTTTCAAAAATGGCCCAATTATGAGGAGAAGGTGAAAGAACTCCTTCATTTCTTCTGCGAACACTCTGCAAGTGAGTTTCGATCAAATTGTTTCAAAATATTTGGTCCTCCAGTTTATATGGCTCCTCAGTTTTCACTCTAATAATAATGTTCATTTGCTAAATTGCCTCACAGTAGTCCACTCACTGCCAAAATGATTCAGAATGAACATATATGAGTGGAAGTGAAAGAATTTCCAAAAGAACTTATTATAAATAATGTTTTACCTATTATTGTTATGTCTGTAGTTGCTGACAGAGCTCGAAGCTGTCACATTTTTTGAGGACTTGGCATAGTCAAGAGCTTTTCCATATCGATGAAAAAGTACAGAATCGAATAATGATATTGAATCGAACCTTGAGTGACCAACAACAAAAATCGACTATGACGTATTACAAATGCAGGAGTAGAATCGGGACCAGTGGTTATCTTTGGCTTCAACTCTTTCTTGTCGCAAATAATTTCTTCTTAAAAAAATTCTTTCATGTCAATGATCTAGGGGTAGTATACATAGGCTGGTAAGCTTTCACATCTTGAAGAACTCAATGATTCTCTGGTAGAATCAGTAAAGCATTCTAGGATGTCACATGTAATGTTTAGTTTGTTACCGTTGTAGAACATATTGTTTTAAAGTTCCTTTCCCTGCTTCGTTTCTTTATGAATCACCAAAATTGCCCAACATTTCTCTTTATACTAAATTACTTTCAACCCTAGAAATATGTTCCCTATAAGAAACACAACAATAATCTCCATTTTTATTTCCTAATATTCGAATTTCTCTCAATCACCAATGTTTTTCAACTTCTAATCTTCTAAATATTTAATAGTGTTGGCGTTTACTTGATGTAAATCCATTTTAATTGAATATAAACTTAAATTCAAACCCTTGAACTTATGATTTACACTTTATTGACTACATAGCATGACGCGTTTCGTCGTTACAAACGACTTCTTCAGATGCTTACAGAATAATTCTGTACGCATCTGAATATTATTCTGTGAGCATCTGAAGAAGTTGTTTGTAACGACGAAACGCGTCATGCTATGTAGTCAATAAAGTGCAAATCATAAGTTCATGTAATTGAATTTAAGTTTATATTCAATTCTAATCTTCTTGTATGTTTCATGATATTTACTTTTTTAGTCACGATGATATTTCTAGAATACAAAGGATGATATTCTTTCCTGTATGATGTACCATATTTGGGTTATGTAAGTATCTATTGAACTAAAAAACATTTGCGGACATGAAATATTTTTTGAGTTATTGGAATTGACGGTGACTTGGGACCTGGGTTGTACCCATCTAGGATGGGCCATAATGAATTACCGAATTTACATCAAGTTTTAATTCGAAATTATATTTAATCAATTATAATTAAAATAATTTCAATCTTCTGAGCAGTCTTTTCATCTTCGAAGGTGAAAATTGTACAGTTGTGTTACTTTAGTCTCATAATTATATTATTAAGAATTTCATTTATTACTACCAGCTCCATGAATATAGAAAAGATTAATGTTTGGTACTATTCAATCGTATTCTCCGGAAATAAGAACCATCAACAAAATATCTGGTCGACTGAACAAACAGTCCGAATTGGGCCAATCAACGTTTATTTGCTGTCGCTTCAGTGGTTATTTTCTATCCTGTCCATGGGGATCATTCGGTTTGTTCTTGGTTCGACAACATTAAACTTCCAGTGATTTTGTGATTCCAGCGTGCATTGATGACAACTGCGTGAAATGCGGACGCTTTAATTATCAGATAAATCTAGCAATTTCCGTTTGCAGGTCACATTTGATAGTGCTGCTAAAATTTTGATGAAATTATAAATAGACTATATTGGGGTAACTTCTGATATTTTATACAGATGTTAAAACGATATATACACCTTTCAATGTAAACATAAAATTTTAGCTGATGTTAAGATCGGTTGTTTATAGAACCCATTCACATATATCAGCCCATTTTCAGAAGAATTTGTCAAGTACGCGTTGTCGAATTACTGATATATGACTTAGGTACCCGTTATTCATTCTCTTCTGAAAAGTTGTCTTTTCTGTCAAGTTTTTCCACTGAAGTGCTGTTTATGTACATTTCAAGCTGACAGTGAAATACAAGGTGAAATGAGTATATATATATATATATATATATATATATATATATATATATATATATATATATATATATATATATATATATATATATATATATATATATATATATATATATATATATATATATATATATATATATTTATATAAAATATAAAACGAAAGTAGACACCGTCGGCATATACTGCAATTGGTAGCAGCCCTTGACACATGTTTCGAGCTTATTGGCTCTCCTCAGAACGGCGTAGCCAAGCTGAAGTTGTACGAACCTGGAGATGGAAAAACAGAAAAGAACACACACTCCACTGAAGGAAGTCGACACATTTCAATCAATTCGGAGGAAAGCCAATAAGCTCTAAACGCGTGTCAACGGATGCTACTGATTGCGGGATATGCCGACAGTGTCTACTTTTGATTAGTTTTTTATATATATATATATATATATATATATATATATATATATATATATATATATATATATATATATATATATATATATATATATATATATATATATATATATATATATATTCATATACTGATAGTCCTTCAAAATGCTTTTCTGAAGAATCTGCATACTTGAATCATTGAGTTTAAAGATTACTATGGAAATCAATAATCAAATATAAGTTTCTTCAGAAAATAAACTTAGTATTCTCACCTTTTCAGTATTCAGAAGAAAATTGCTAACTCAGCATTCGCTTTGGAAGTTTATTAGTCTTCTTCACCATGAGGAAGCTGTCGGAGAACTCTTGGCAATCTAGGTGATTCAAATGGAAATATATTTCAGGAAAATATTTCAGATTTAAATTTCATATATAAATGAGAGGTAACAATAAATACTTGTATAGAAATCACTAACTGAACAATTATTTATTCGACTAGTTTCGCCTTTTACGGCATTATCAAGAGCTAGTCGAATAAAGAATTGTCCAGTCAGTGATTTTTAGACAAGTATTTATTATTACCTCTCATTTAAATATGAACTATCACAGAGTTGATACATCGTCCATTGAATTTATAAATTTCATATAGTTTCATAAAGTACAATTTATTTTTTCAATATTCTTTATGTAGTGTGTGTATATAATGTGTGAGAACTATGATAGATCGGGAAAAATGCGTTTTGAATGTTGTATTCTATGAGCGTTATTGGTAAGTTTGATGGAATCGTTATAGATCGAACTGGGATTTTTTATATATGGTCTTCCATTTGAAGTGTGTCCTAAGTTTTGACGAAAGTGTAAAATCCTCCCGGTTGCCAAAATATTTGTGTTATTATAACTGAAATCGTGTTAAGCAGTTATCAGTTAGAAAAAAAATATATTGAGTCATTTCAGAAATGTAGCATTTTCGTCAATAGTTTGGAAATAATAATAATAGGAAAGTATTATTAATGAAAGAATAGATGCAAAATATCTCAATTCTATCTATAACGATGTAATGAAACTTACAAAAAACAATCATAGAATCAACATAAAAAAATCATCAAACAATATATTTCAAAATCATTCTTTTATAATCTACCATTAATTTCAAAAACAAATGAACCCAAAATAAATATTGAAGTATGATGTTTCTGGATTCAACTACGTAAAATTCAATATCAAAAATATTATCAGATTCTTTCGAATCACCTGGATAACCAAAAAGTTTTCCAGATGAAACCATTTTCAGAGGTTACCTCATGGTGAAGAATAGTAATAAACTTCAGAAGCGAATGCTGAGCCAGCACTATTCTGCTGAATACCAAAAAGGCAAAAGTGCCAAGCTGATTTGAAAAAATTGAAATTGACATTCGATATACACACTAATTTATCAGAACTAATGATGCCATAGTTTTGACAAACTTGTATTTCGCAACGAAACATCAACAAAAATCAAGATTTTTTCAATAAAAAAGCCTGCCATTACTGAAAATATAATGAAAAATTATATCCAACAGAAAAGAAGCAATATTTCCTTATATTTCATGACTTCTTTTGGAAAACTGTTTGAAAATTAGAAAAATCATTCAAATACGTTTGACAAACAGAGAACTACTTACAAAAGCACGAATCCATACAAATAAAATACTCAACAAAGCATTTTAAACACTCTTTCATTTCTTCACAGGGACAAAGACAAAACAGGACTGGAGTTATTGGAGAGATTAAAAAGAAGTCTCTTATAATAATCTGACTAAAATATTTTCAAATATATCGTTAAGCTGAACAGTATTGGATTTGAAATTAATTGCATTTCTTTGACTTTTGATTTGCACCATTGTGGAATGTGGAACAATTTTGCTGTGTAATTTACGATCCAACATTTTGATGTTGTTGAAATCGAAAACATGACCGGTTTTTATGTGGTGGCTCACTTGCACATATGGAATTTTGCTTCAGCTACAATTGGTTTTATGTTGACACAATCGTTGTTTCAACCACTGTTATTCTGTTCTTTGTTTGATCATTTACAACTTTGACAAAATATCTTGTACAACAAGTTATTTCGGAATAACAACGGTGTTGAATCCTTTAGTTTCGTGGACAAATTTATTATACACAACTCGGCAATTGAGGGAAGCTTTTTAAAGTCAAATTCCATTTGAACATCCTTTGTTGGACCGTCATAAAAGTGTGGACCATAAATTAACTTTTTTAAAACATGTTCCGGGTGTTCGTTGTTCTTGAAAATACTAAGTTGGTGGTTCAAATTTTGGTCTTCGATCGAATCTATATTTATGTGTATCACTCTGTCTCACATTGCCGTGACAGTATTGAATTTCTGTTTTTAAGAGTGATGGGAATAGTAATTCAAGAAACGGCCTAAAGATGTTGGGTTCTGATACCAGTCCAACAGTATATCATTCTGCTTAGATCGAATCAATCAGGTATCAAGAAAAGGAATTGAATAATCTTTCTCCACCTCAATTGTGAATCGAATAAATCCATTTAATGAACTGAAGATTTCATACCGTGATTCTGTACATTATGTGGTACAGCACTATGAAAGTCATCAACGGAATTATAATTGATGATTTTTTAATCGTAGTTTTTTTTTAATTGAATAAAACACTCAATTTGCATCATATATTCAAAATTCTCATTAAAATTGATTACTTGGCCTTTGCCATTTACATTTTGATGATGACTTCGAGTAAATGTTGTCCGCGGCTCCGTATCAAATGGTCCATTCGGAAGATCCAATTTTGCGTCATTTTTTCGAGCATTTCGACCTGTATCCCACGAATTACCCGTGTTATGTTATCGTGTTAGGCTTTAATCGTGTTCGGCTTGTCCATATACACTACCGACTTTACATAACCTAACAAAAAATAATCCAGAGGCGTCAAATCGCATGTTCCTGGCGGCCAATTCACAGGCCGATTTCGAGAGATAAAGTGCTCACCAAATTCATTCTTCCACATATCCAGTGTCTCACGAGCTGTGTGGTTTGTGGCACCGCCATACAAGAATTACCGATGCATCCCGAAAAAACGACAGTTTGGTGTGGTTTATGGGCTGGTGGCATCATCAGTCCATTTTTCTTCAAAGACTACCGTGGAAGAAACGTTACCGTTAACGACGAACGACATCAAGCCATGATACGCAACTATTTTTTGCACCAGTGGGCCGAGTTGAACTTGGTTGACATGTGGTTTCATCAAGACGGTGCCACATTCCACTCAGCTCGTGAAATAAGGGGCATGTTGAAGGATGAATTTGGTGAGCAGCTTATCTCTCGAAATCGGCCTGTGAATTGGCCGCTAAGATCATGCGATTTGACGCCTCTGGATTATTTCTTGTGGGGTTATGTAAAGTCGTTAGTGTATGTGGACAAGCCGAACACGATTGATGCCTTACAGGATAACATAACACGCGTAATTCGAGGGATACTGGCCGAAATGCTCGAAAAAGTGACGCAAAATTGGACCTTCCGAATGGACCATTCGATACGGAGCCGCGGACAACATTTACATGAAGTTATCTCAAAAATGAAAATGGCAAAGGCCAAGTTATCCATTCCAATAAAAAAATTTAATAAATGATGCAAATTGAGTGTTTTATTAGATTTAAAAACTCAACCCTCAAAAAATCACTCATTATATGTATATACATATGTGTTTATTAATAAACTTTCCTCAGGAATATATTTAGTTTTTGAAAAAGCCTTATTTGAACCGAAACGTTGGTGGACGCAAAATAAAATAGGTGAGTGAAATAGGATTTTCAAATTAAGAAAATTGATAGAAGAACCCAAATCAGCAGTATGAAATATGGTTCATAAATTCAAGAGTCTTTAAAAAAGAAAAACAATATCTGTGAATTTCTCCCTGCTCATAAATGGAAAGATTCAAGTTGACCAGTTATAATTATTCTTCTATTCGATGTAGAGTTCATTCATAGTGCATGGAGTTTTTTGATTAAAAAATGTTTTTCCGTGCGAAGTTCAATAATTTACTTCAATTGGGGCACGTTACCGACCGCAAAATTTTTATTGTACCGTGTAACTCATAATTGGAAATGCACCAAAACGAGGATTTTGATTTCACAAATGATTTACCACGGATTTAATTCCGTTTGTGTGACACTCAAAATGAGTGAACTCGTTGCCGGCATGAAAGGACGCTGAAACGCAGGCAGCGGTTGAACTTGCAGTGCTGTATTTGATTTTGATCTGTTTTCTGGTGAATAGTTCAGGTCAGAATATCAGGTCTGCTATCATACAAATAATATTATTTGAGAACATGTTCATGGATACTGTCTCATGATAATGAATAATCTTGAACAGGTTACATAAAATAATTCCCAAAATTTTGTCATTTTGAGTATTTTGTTTCCAATTCAAATAGGGCGGTATCCGTTGAGCTACGGATATAGGATCTTTTTGATTCAAGATTACAGAAAACAATTGAGATTAAGGATCTCTTTTAGTTTAAGTCCTCTTTCTTCTTGATCAGAACGCCTATTTTCACTTAGCAGCTGTTGGACTATTCCTTGATTAATCATAAATGCTGGAATCAAATTCATAGAGAGCCACTCGAGATTTGGTGAAACCTCACTTTTAACTCCAGGGAATATATTGAAGCCTTAATTTGAAACTCCGGGGGATATGTTGAAGCCCTTATTCGAAAATCCAGGGGATATATTTCAACTCCAAGAGATATGCTAAAATATATTCCATGAAAAACAGTTTATGAAATTCATTCTGATCTGTTGCGTAGATCTATCGTCCATTTTGTTCACAATAGTTGACTCTTTGAATCAGAGAAAAATTAAAAGTTATAGAAACTAGTCTTTGTAAGAAAAACAAGACATATTCATATCAACGCAATAAATCGAAAATAAATTGAAACTTGACTTGGTTATTGAAATTGAGTTAGAAGAAAAATTTGATGAAAAACAAATGAGTAATGAAGAAGAGATGAAAGTTGAGAAAGAATATTCTCATATTGGAGACCATTTTGAGATTTTATGCAGAATTGAAAATGTTATCTGAGGTTCATAAATTCTGTTGAAGGGAAAAGTAATCGATGAAATATTCAATAATTCGAAATACTTACCGCTTACAAGCTAACTCATAATTTATAAAGATAAAAGAAGTATTTAACAAATAAAAAACTATTCAGTAACAATATTCGCTCAGAATCCAATACCGGAATGAATTAATTCATAACCAGAATATATTGCGTACTTACATACATATGTATGTGCTTTTTGATGTAGGATTATTTCATGAGGTGCGGTTTTAACAATTATTTCTTCAACATGTGTAAGGTATTTTAAAACGTTCATATATATATATATATATATATATATATATATATATATATATATATATATATATATATATATATATATATATATATATATATATATATATATATATATATATATATATATATATATATATATATATATATATAATATATATATATAAGGAAATGAAACTTATTTGTGCTTATGGCACTGAATGAAATATCTAAAGAAAATGAACACTAGAACATTCATTTGAAAAATTCAAATTAATCAAGAGAATGTTATAGTAGAGCTAGATATGTGAACGTGTACGATGTGATGTCTCCATTATCCTTCAAGGGATAAATGTTAGAGAAATATTGAATTCGATGTCACACCTGATGGAAGTGCGAGACATATATGTTTCGTTCTGCAAGCAACTCGTCAGTCGCACCACGTTTATCGAAGTGAGGCAACGATTTCAACCTCCAAGCATCTTCTTGTGACTTCAAGTGGAAAATCGTAGAGTAACGTAGTCCACAATTCTATCTATAGAAACCAGTAGAAAAGATCTCTCTCAGATTACAGACACATCAAGCATCGAAATTTCACATATCTTCTATACCCGTAGTTATCTACTAAATTGCAATGTCTATTTGACAAATATCATCATACGATGTTTTCAAATGTCAATAGGTTGCGTTAGTTCGGCTACAATGGTTGAAAAATAGGGTGATATAGCATAAGAGTGATTTCGAGATAGAAAACGTGTCGTCTTGCAGCAAAGCACTGCATATCATATACTGAAATCAAACAAAAAATTCAATATATACATAAGACAAAAATTTGACTGATCTCAGCTTATAATATGAAATTGTTTTGTAAACGTTTCGATGCAGAGGATGAATCCATCAATATCAAAGCTACCGTCGACGGAACCATTGATAATTACTCTAACATTTCGAGACGGTAGATATGATATTAGTGTAGTCAGTGTAAAGAGCTGTTGAACGATTGTTTTAACGTCTTTCCTGTAGTCGCCTTTCTCGTGGTCAAACTCAATGATGTATTTTATCATGTACGACTGGTTCTCTCACTGTACTGTAAGGTTTTTAAATATCTGAATGATTTTCTTTCCATTCATCGAGCAATTAAGGGTTATAAGAGAAGCTTATTCAGTAGGTTCCCAAATGAGACTCAAAATTTTCAGTAGCTAATGAATTCAAGAAAGTATGGAATAATCATTAACCCTTGAACTTGAAAAATGTTGTGATTTCTTTGCTATGAAGAATAAACGTGTTACTGCAGCATCATATGTTCTATACATCCCAAAGAGTAAAATCAAGGAGAATAATGTTGATCACACGTCTCGGTGAAAATACTAGAAAGCATCTGTTTCGGTCTTCCATGATTTCTTCAGAATCCTTCATCAGACCGAAAACTTTATCCCATCCGAAGACACTTCAGAAGAACTTTCATGACCGTCAACTATTGGATGCTTATGAAATCGAAATCCCCAAGAATATAGAAAAATATAAACGTCCACATTTGCTTCTTCCAAAGCGTTAATCCACTCATTGCCTCATTACTATTTCTTCCGAAGAAAGACCTCTGTAATAGCTTCATATTCTCTGAGCACTTCAATAACTCGGAATCGAATCATTATTGCTGCCAAGAAACTCTCTGATAAACTTACGTCTGGTCCTGATGAAAAACCAAGGTTTATTGTGAAAGATTGTATTTCGGATCCATTAACACATATATTTAATCTCATAATAAGCAATGCAACTTTTCTTATGATATGGAAATCGGCCAAGATAGTACCTGTCTTGAAAAAGGTGATCCTTCGGTTGTAAGCAAGTCCAAAACAATATCCATCTTATCAAACTTTTCCAAACTTTTTGAAATTGTGGTCTATATGCTATATATCCAGTCGTCAGAAATAGCATAAAGATTGAGCAACATGTATTCCTGTAAATGAGATCTTGTTCAAGTAATCCAATGCTGTTTTCACAGTACGTTTTTGTAGTACTAGACTCCACCGGTCAAGTTGATGTGAATTACACAGATTTTCAGAAAGCATTTGATGAATTTGCTCATGCGCTCCTGACACAGAAATTACGCAACAAATTTGGATTCTCTGATAGCCTCACAAACCTTCTTCATTCTTACCTGATTGACTGACGTCAATTCGTACAGCTGAAGGGTATACAGTCGTCTGAGTTCATACGTACCTCTGGATTACATCAAAGGTCTAATCTTGGGCCACTGTTATTTATTCTGCTCGTAAATGATCTGATGGATAATATTCACCCTCCACATTTGATGTTCGCGGACTATTTGAAAATATATCTTGAAATTAGGTCACAGGACAACTGTATTCATCTTCAGCTCGCGCTGGACCATGTTGCTACTTGGTGTGAGGACAATTATTTGAGTTTGAATGTGTCAAAGTGTGATGTTATTTCTTTCACAAGGAAAAGAAACTGAATTTACTGTGCTTACAGCGTCAGTGGTCATGTTCTTTCTCGTTCTGATAAGGTGGTAGATCTTGGTGTACTCTTCGACCAGAAGCTTTCCTCTGTCCACACATCACGCAACTTATTTCATCTGCTGCGAAAATATATGGATTCGTTATACGTAATGGCAACTATTTTAATAATTCCTCAACATTCATAGGACTATTTAATACCCTAATTCGAAGCAAGTTGGAATATGGCAGCATGATCTGGCATACCATTTAAACTTGCCATCAACGCCATCTTGAGGCTATTCAGAGAAGATTCTTGAAATTCTCAGTTTGGAGGGAGGATAAGGTTTTCCACAGAGAGGAGTCAATCCTAAAGAATTATTGAGTCGATTTAGTTTCATTTCATCGCAGAGCAGGAGAAAAACTACGAATTTAGGATAAGGTTTTTCCACAGAGATGAGTCAATCATAACGAATTATTGAGTCGATTTAGTTTGATATCACTGCAGAGCAGGAGAGAAACTACAAATTACAGCACAATAGTATTGATTGTTTTCCGCTCTTGTCCGCTTTGAAATTTCGTGTTCCTAGGCAAAATTAACGTAATACAGAATTATTCCACCTAGAGACTCTAAGGACCAACTCCCTATACAATCCTCCATTTGGTTATGGAGGCAATACAATCAATGAAGTTGCCAATAATTGTGACATTCAGTTTGACTCCATAGAATTTATTATCAGGAGAATAATAAATTCTATGAACAAGGAAAATTGACTAAAATGAAATGATTTAGATTGAGTTCATTGTTATATTTCTTTGAATGCTATAGGATATGTAACTTACGTTGAAAACCTACACATTTTTTTATATAACAGTCGTTTACATATGTTTCAAGGTTATTGCCTATCGTCAGAACGGCGTAGTTCAAGTTAAAGATGAAAGTACTTGAAGAGATATATAAAAAATTAATATATAAAACACGAAACACAGTTTCGTACACGTTTTATACACCCAAAACATTTGGGAAGAGTCAACACAACGTTGCAGACGACAATGAAATACCGTCCGGCTATTATGAGACTTTTATAGTTTCTGGAACTACCCAGATAATCTTAACAATAACATAATTATTCTAAGAATTATATTCAATGCAGGCAAACTAAAATTAAGTAAAAGAAGAAACTTACGTTGAAAACCTACACATTTTTTTATATAACAGCCGTTTACATATGTTTCAAGGTTATTGCCTATCGTCAGAACGGCGTAGTTCAAGTTAAAGATGAAAGTACTTGAAGAGATATATAAAAAATTAATATATAAAACACGAAACACAGTTTCGTACACGTTTTATACACCCAAAACATTTGGGAAGAGTCAACACAACGTTGCAGACGACAATGAAATACCGTCCGGCTATTATGAGACTTTTATAGTTTCTGGAACTACCCAGATAATCTTAACAATAAAATAATTATTCTAAGAATTATATTCAATGCAGGCAAACTAAAATTAAGTAAAAGAAGAAACTTACGTTGAAAACCTACACATTTTTTTATATAACAGCCGTTTACATATGTTTCAAGGTTATTGCCTATCGTCAGAACGGCGTAGTTCAAATTAAAGATGAAAGTACTTGAAGAGATATATAAAAAATTAATATATAAAACACGAAACACAGTTTTGTACACGTTTTATACACCCAAAACATTTGGGAAGAGTCAACACAACGTTGCAGACGACAATGAAATACCGTACGGCTATTATGAGACTTTTATAGTTTCTGGAACTACCCAGATAATCTTAACAATAAAATAATTATTCTTAGAATTATATTCAATGCAGGCAAACTAAAATTAAGTAAAAGAAGAAACTTACGTTGAAAACCTACACATTTTTTTATATAACAGCCGTTTACATATGTTTCAAGGTTATTGCCTATCGTCAGAACGGCGTAGTTCAAGTTAAAGATGAAAGTACTTGAAGAGATATATGAAAAATTAATATATAAAACACGAAACACAGTTTCGTACACGTTTTATACACCCAAAACATTTGGGAAGAGTCAACACAACGTTGCAGACGACAATGAAATACCGTCCGGCTATTATGAGACTTTTATAGTTTCTGGAACTACCCAGATAATCTTAACAATAAAATAATTATTCTAAGAATTATATTCAATGCAGGCAAACTAAAATTAAGTAAAAGAAGAAACTTACGTTGAAAACCTACACATTTTTTTATATAACAGCCGTTTACATATGTTTCAAGGTTATTGCCTATCGTCAGAACGGCGTAGTTCAAGTTAAAGATGAAAGTACTTGAAGAGATATATAAAAAATTAATATATAGAACACGAAACACAGTTTCGTACACGTTTTATACACCCAAAACATTTGGGAAGAGTCAACACAACGTTGCAGACGACAATGAAATACCGTCCGGCTATTATGAGACTTTTATAGTTTCTGGAACTACCCAGATAATCTTAACAATAAAATAATTATTCTAAGAATTATATTCAATGCAGGCAAACTAAAATTAAGTGAAAGAAGAAACTTACGTTGAAAACCTACACATTTTTCTATATAACAGCCGTTTACATATGTTTCAAGGTTATTGCCTATCGTCAGAACGGCGTAGTTCAAGTTAAAGATGAAAGTACTTGAAGAGATATATAAAAAATTAATATATAAAACACGAAACACAGTTTCGTACACGTTTTATACACCCAAAACATTTGGGAAGAGTCAACACAACGTTGCAGACGACAATGAAATACCGTCCGGCTATTATGAGACTTTTATAGTTTCTGGAACTACCCAGATAATCTTAACAATAAAATAATTATTCTAAGAATTATATTCAATGCAGGCAAACTAAAATTAAGTAAAAGAAGAAACTTACGTTGAAAACCTACACATTTTTTTATATAACAGCCGTTTACATATGTTTCAAGGTTATTGCCTATCGTCAGAAATCGACGAAATGCAGAAATGCCTATCGCAGAAATGCCTATCGTCGAAACATATGTAAACGCTGTTATATAAAAAAATGTGTAGGTTTTCAACGTAAGTTTCTTCTTTTACTTAATTTTAGTTTGCCTGCATAGAATATAATTCTCAGAATAATTATTTTATTGATAGGATATGTAGTTAAAAGTTACTATTTTTTTTAGACTAGATTGACTTCTTTGTTATATCTTGTTCATTTTAATTATCTAGTTTTGTATTCAACATTGATATTATTTTCTGTAATTGGGTGTTATACCTGTTGAGAATAAAGACATTATTATTATTAATATTAATGGCTCACCTATTGCATCTTCATGTAGAGCATTGATATTATTATAGTGTTTCTCGAATGCTCACCTTGGAATATATGGGAAATATGTTGTCAGCGAAACTCGTGCAAATATCTGCGTGGGGAGCTTGTCGGATTAATTCCGATTATTTCGAAATTTCTACATTTCCAATAAGTTCCATTGATCAACAATGTCAATTAATACTTGGAAAATTGCTAGAAAGTATGAAGTTTCAGTTTAAGGTCTACAAAAATAATTGATTCATACGAAAAAAAATTCGTGTTGCAAGTTCTCCGCATGAAATTGTTTCGGAATATCCGAATCATGGTATTTTGTTAATCATTTCTAAACTTTCGTCATAAGTACAGTGATAGAGAATGAAAACAGATTTTCAATTATGTTACCCCTTCAGAAAATGGAAAAAAGATTATTATGAAAGATCCAGCAGTTATCGGTTCGTTTCCATTGATATCATCAAGTCCAACCCTGACTGAGAGTCCATATCGATATCGACGAAAAGTGTCAGTAAAACAATTCAATGAGAATTGAAATGATGAAGGACTAAATGAAACCAATTTGAAATGAGATTAACAATGTAGAGTGGAGCGTATCGTAAATTTTGTAAAGTTAATGATTTGTTAAATGTATGGAGCGTAAATCGCTAAACAGATTATCGTCACTCTGACGAAGTGTATGGGTAAGGTTTTATTGCCTCCATGCAAAATCCCGGGTTGTTGAATTTGGTTTTCCGGTATCAGACATCCACTGAAAATTGTGAATATACAGTTAAAGTTCGTGGTTTACAAAAATGCGATACTCATAAAGCAATAGCTCTGAATATCAAATACTAGTTTCATTTTAAACATTAATTGACTACGTTATGCCGATATATATATATATATATATATATATATATATATATATATATATATATATATATATATATATATATATAAGAACGTGTATATCTATATATTACAAAATCACAATTGTCAGTTATACCATCAACTTAATGAAACATTGAGATCTGATTCTCATGTTGTTTGATGCTCTTAATACTCATGTGTCATATTACCAACATAAATCGTGTAACGTATACAACAAATGTTTTCCCAACAGTACTTATTTTCATCAAGATGTTTCTCCTCAAAAGAGTCGTTCTTTCATTCTTACTCCGTGTTCTGGGCTTGAATTTGGGGCGTGAGTTTTAACTTCATATTAATCCTACAAACAGTTGCTAAGGACAACATGTATTTTAATCTTCAATAAAGACGTATTCTGTATACAAATGAAGCAAAAATGGATAAAATGTAAGTCGTTTTAACACTAAGATATAGATAAAAATTTTCAACGATTTGAATCCATATGCAGCACAACAAAAATAGTATACGTCATCGTCATCATCATTCGAATTACAATTCAGGGAAATGAATGATGGGATATATCACTTTTGATGCACCTTGCTTGAGCACAGGTTTTACGAGAGGTACAATGAATTCAATCACCATGTGATTGAACTTCATCATAAAAAATGTAACAAAAATTGTTATTAATACAAAAATAGTATTTTTTGCAGACTTTTCAATTTTGTATTTTTTTTAATAATTCTCACTTTATTTCGAACTTTTTTTTTAAATTTATCCTCCTTTTTCATCTTCATCGTTTTTCCTTGATCTTTCATTTTATCTCTTCTGTTCTCTGTGTTCTGGGTTCATGTGATATCTTTCAATTCTCTCGTTTAATATTCTTCTTCCGAAAAAATTTTTTTGTTCATATATCAATTAGAATTTTCTTGACTCGTTCACGATTAGATGGAGCTCATGAAGGCGCTTTTCGCAGAGGTTTCACAGTACCTACCAAGACATTCTGCTATGTCTTCCGATATAACTGCAACTCACATAACGTGATGCATATATAAAAGAATTAATTGAAGAAATGTCTAGTGTAAAATTCGAATCTATTGTGATAGCACCAACTATCTGATCAACTTTCTTCACCACGTAATATTGTTTCTGGCTGAACTACTTTATACGCGAAAAAATTGAGATTAACATATTGCCTTAGGTGAATTGCATGCATCTAAAAACCACAGGATCACCAATATTATATATCAACTTATGTGCGTTTTTTATCATGAATTTTATTCTTCTCATTCTATATCTTTTGAATATACTCGTCTGTTGCTGTGGAATTTTTTTTAGTTTCTTCAATATGTTATTCTGAACATGTCTTTACACTTTTTCCTTCTACTTCTCTACTTCTTTCCCTCTGATTCTTCACAAACAAGAATAGGTATCGGTTTGATTCGAATGTGATTTGAAAACCTAACTTTTCAGCATAAGTTTATATTCCGAAGAATGACAGGTGTTTAAAAACGAACGTAGACTTTGAATATCCATTCCTAGTTATATTCATCATACGATACTTTTGTCCTTTCTGCTGCAGTGATTCGAAACATTGTTTCTATTGATGATTATACCACGTTCTCTACGAAATCATGCTCAAAAGTTGTAACTGATTTCAGAATATTTAGATATATTATAAAATGATGATATGCATATGAGACAAACGATCACGAACAAAATTAGAACGTCCATCTAATTCTCCACATACAATTCTCATGAAAGAAGGTTCCCAAGCACTGCGTGTGGCCGTTTTAAGTCCTAATTCAATGAGCACAGGCAAAATGAAAAACACATAAGTACTTCCTATTAATGGGATTCCACGAAGTGAAATAAATATATCAACTGGGCGTTTTATTTATTAATTATTTCTGTAAGGTTTTTGCTTTGCGATTTCTGATGAATATCAATCAAACTTATTGGTCTTTTTTTGAGACCAATAATTCTTTCTTGAGAACTTTCTATCTAGCTAAAACCGCACACTAGTGGGTACTTTTGAGGGATAACGGTAGAAAATTTCACAAACAAATTGCAATTTTTCAAGGGTGTAAAAATAGTTTGATAAAGCATATTATCAGGCAGTTATGAAACCCATATATAAAAAGCTAGTTATAATTCAATGTAGAGTATCAGGAAGTTTCAAGAAGTAGAAGATATTTCATGCATTTTCATGAAAATTGACTTTTACTTCTTAACAACCAAATTGTTGATTTCGTTTTTATAAATTTAAAGCTTTTGCACTTTCATTGCTTTTGAACTCAACAAGAGATTGAGAAGCTCCTAATTATTCTTTTTTTTGATATCAGAAGTTTCGTTTGAGCGCAAACTTCATTATTGATAAACGTTATTCAAGTACAATGTCAATAGATGATTACAAAGAAAAAAAAAATTGTCAGTGTATCCAGCCACTTTATTCTAAAAGAATAAATGAGTATTGAACATATTGTACACGATCAAACGTTTATGACTCTAGAATACGTACAAGCAGCAGGAATGCAACTGAACTGCTGTAATGAATTCAATAATGCAGAAAACTCAGGATGTTATGAATATTATAGTCAACGTATTGGCGTTAAAATATAGATCAAAACTAATAAGTTCTTGAATGTTCGCTGATCTCTTGGTGAAAAATTGTTGAATATATTGAATAAAAATACTTGACTTGGTTTCACAAAATTTATAATGAATACTTGAAAATTGTTTCGATATGTTGCCCCATTTTCAGAGGTTAAACTCTTCAGTTTAACTGATTTAAAATTATTATGAATTTTGTGAAACCAAGCCAAGCATTTTTTATTTCAATATAAAAAACTATTCAATCACGGAAAGAATTTTTCCAAAACTTCAAATAATGGCTCAAAAATATATATTCGAACTTCACGGAACGTCTGTGGTTTCTGATTTGCTTGTGACATCACTTGACCTATTGAATTCTCACTTAACTCTTAGTGAAACATAAATGAATATTCAATTAAATTAAATACAAGGCTTAATGCTACACAATTATATTTAACAATATCAATTCGTCAACATGTTTCGAGCGTGAGCTGATTTTCAAGATTCATTTTAGTCTTGAAAATGAGCTCACCTCGAAACTGGTTGACAAATTGATGTTGTTGAATATCATCGTGAAACATTAAGCCTTGTGTTTAATTTATTTCAATAATAAGCAATTATTAGTATTCAAGTATCAGTTTCAGATTGGCGGAGAGGCTCTTGCTTTTTTCATGTTTCTTTACGTTCAGTCGTTCGCATCTTTCTTTATCACTAAATGTGTACTTATTTCTCTACAATGAAAGTATTTATCGTCAAAGGAAATTGGTGATTCAATCATTCAGCCCAATTCGATTAGATTCACACAAAATTCAATTCGACGTCTTTTTCCATACGGTCTTCACTTTTTTTTTGGGGTTTCGCCGCTTTTTAGCAGTCAAATTTATGAGGACATATGTTGGGTTTCTACTTCGAAGTTCTCCCAACCAGACGCTTCAACTAAATTTTCTGGGTATTTTCGAACCTTTGAATAAATTTGATTTTTACGGTACTTACAGGTATATAAAGAAAAATTTGATTATTTCTATGAAATAAGTTATTCCGAACCCTCCCGCTACTCAATAGTTAAATTAATCACAAATTGGCAGCGATTATTCATAGTAATTCAGAACAAAATGATCTTCACGTACATTTTAACTGCTTTTAGAACCAACTGAATCACGCTTCATTAGTTTTTACATCACTTCTTTCTCGCTGTTATATGATTTCCTACACTATAACTAATGTGGTTTGACACATAAGAACAATCCATTATTTGTAGGCATTTTTTGAAACTTCTTATATTGAGTCCTAAACAGAATCCTAGTCGAACGCCTTAAGCAAATACACAACAATATATTCGTTCGTAAAATTCGAGGAAAGTGGATGAAAACAACATAATTATGTGTTTATTTCAACAATAAGAAAAAAAAAGTAGTTCGTTGAAAAACCGACACTTCTTCATTGTACTTTCTGCATAAATTCCTCCGTTTCTTTT
The DNA here is from genome assembly GCA_030704895.1 of Henosepilachna vigintioctopunctata. Classification (NCBI taxonomy): domain Eukaryota; kingdom Metazoa; phylum Arthropoda; class Insecta; order Coleoptera; family Coccinellidae; genus Henosepilachna; species Henosepilachna vigintioctopunctata. Next base: position 1,778,509 of record JARQZJ010000068.1, read on the forward strand.
GAATTAGTACATCATTTGTGTTGGTGAAATTTCATAATATTAATATTTATTTCATTTCAATTATAAACTTTCCACTTGTTAGTAAACCGAGCCATTGAATCTATTCTAATCTTGGATTATTACATTTTTTTTATTTGCAAGTAATATTAGAATGTTTTCAGTTCATAACGGCTGCCACACTGTATATGGACACAGAGAATAATAGATCTAAAAACAGTCCTCAAAATAATAAACCTAAAAATTTCGCACCTCTGAAATCGTTTTACAAAAATACGTGTAGAAGTTTCGGTTAACCAAACAATACCCAAATGTCCGGTGGTCCCTTTCCAAGCGTGTTCTGTAATCAAATAACATTATATTGAATTGTTGTCAGAGGCTATTTCAATTATCCTAGTGTGTTTGTTTCTCTAGGCGGTTTAATCAACTACAACAACGATGTGTTTTCCCTTCACCCGAGCTTAACAAAATTTGAAAAAAATGGTTCAACGGTTATATCGAAAAAATATACGAGGACTATTTACAAAAAAACTGAACACTTTTTTCAAACTTTATATTAAGTTTTATAAATTTTTCATGGCCTACTAAGCACTAGCTTCTTTATTCGAATAATTTTACTACATCTACTTCTTCCCGAAGTAAAAGTAGCCGTATTCAGCTTCACCTGAAATTCTCTTCAGAGTTTGGAGAGAAATTAACAATATCATCGTTGTTTCAGAATATATTTCACATACAACAATACCCCTACTCTGTCGACAATTATTGATCATTTATTTTTCGTTAGTCGGTCATTGAACAACTATAATCTCAATAAATACCAATAGCATTTATTGGAGCTATTTGAGTTTTTCAAGTTCTTTCCACAAGAACCAGGTTTTTGACATAATAGTTCCGTCCTTCTTCCCTTCTATTCTGAGTAACAAGAATTACCTACGAGATTATCCACTGAAACTATCCACTGACAAACTATACCAAACTTTATGGAGAAATGAAAAGCAATTCATATGCCAACAAAAAACATCGAAAACTTCAGAGAACTCGGAACTCAGGGCGTCGTAAGATAGTTGACGGAAAGGCAGAAATTGATGATAGAGCTCGCAAATACATAATACTACAATACAATACATAAAATTATCTCCAATGATTGAAAATGTCGCCTTAAAATTGAAGGAGTAATGGATGTGAATATTAATGGAAACTTGATACCAGAATTAACTAGTAGAAGAAAAAGGAATATTTATGCTCAATTTTTCAATTCGACGGAAAGTTCGATGGAATGATCTTAGTTAAACTCCAAAATGTATTGTTCGTTTTGTCACTTCAATCGGTGATAATACTATTATAGAAATTATCACTTCAAGTTTAGAGTTTTTGTGATTGGGTATTATATATGCATGTTCAAATGGTTTAAGTATTAGTAACAGAATAATTCTGTTAGCATCTGAAGAAGTCGTTTGTAACAACGAAACGAGTGATGCTATGTTGTCAATAACGTTTAAATCATAAGTTCAAGTTTTGAATTTTAGGTTATATTCAATAATAATGAATTTATCAATTCTTTTAGACATTACAAAGTATGCAGAGGATGAGTCGAAAGAAAAAGTCCAAAATTACAATGTATCTTGAAAATAACCTTTAACGCTATAATGAGACTCATACAACAGGAATTCCTCAACTTCTTATATTTACTTAAATGTGCAGATTTAACATGGCTAGGAAAATGATTATATAATTTAATAAATTGGCAAATGGGAGATAGTTCGAATTTAGCAGTTTTATGCTTTGGGAACTTTGGGAATATTTCTTTATTTCTAAATGAGAGGTATATAAATACTTGTCTGAAATAAAAGGTAAATAAATACTTGTCCAAAAATCACTGACTGAACAATTCTTTATTCGACCAGTTTCGCCTTTTATTCTTTCCATTCTTGATAATGCCGTAAAAGGCGAAACTAATCGAATAAAGAATTGTTTAGTCAGATATTTTTAGACAAGTATTTATTATTACCTCTCATTTGAATGTGAACTATCACAGAGTTGATTGATTGTCCATTGAATTTGTTCTTTATTTCTACTACTGTACTCCTGTGAACTACATAATTTCCACAAGTTATTTTCTTTTCCTTCGAAAAAAGCAAACCTCTGAAAATAAAAATGGAGGCAAATGTCAAGATCCCATATTCAGGGAATAAGGGCCTATATGAAGACCGGGCAGCAATATTGAAAATCATGCGCACATTCCTCTTCTGCAGAATGAAAACTCAACCTGCATCTCAGGAGTTTCCCCACAACTGAATATTATATGATAGGTGGCTGAAGACCAAACTATAATAGATGTTCAATAATGATTCAAGAGGAAGAGATTTTTTCACCCTGTTAATTGCTGTTTTACCTTGTTAAGTTGTTTACAAACAGCATCGTCATGGGTACTACATTTCAAGTTGCGGTCTTTATGAACTCCAAGAAATTTTGCACTATCCTTAGATGTTATGATGTTATCTGAATAGTGAACGGCCAACCGTCTCCTACTAACGTTACCCATTAAAAAATAAACACATTATGTCTTACCAATGTTGATTATCAGCGCATTTTCTTGACACCACTGAATGAAGCTGCGTACCAGAATCACGCACAACTCTTGAAGCTCCTCAGAGCTTTGAGCATTCATCGAATTTGAGGTATCAGCTGCAAACAGCGTTATCATACATTTACTCACGAATACAGAAAGAAGTTGGGCACATTATCCGCCATTGCTATCAAGTTCGAAGGGAGATCTTTAATAAACATTAAAAACAAGAGCGGATCGAGAACGGAACCCTGAGGCACACCTTATTTGACACTATGCTCAACAGAAAAAGAATTTTTGATTTTGATGGACATGGTCCTATCCTGAAGATAACTCAAGAGCCAGTCCAAAAACACTCCCCTGAAACCCAGATTATAACATTCATTTATAATAAATTTTAATGACAGACTGTCAAATGCTAGCGATAGATCAAAAAACAGTCCTGCGACAAAAAAACCGTCGTCCAGACTTTCGTAGGCATGCTCAATTAAATGGTCAAGTTGACGTTGAGCGACGAGACCTGAACTCATGTTGGGTCTCAACAAGTATGTGAAATTTGTCTAAATATTGCATAATTCTGTCGAACACAATCCTTTCGAAAGCCTTTGAAAAAATGCTCAGGATGGAAACAGGTCTGTAGTTAGCAATATCTTCTAGTCATTGTTTTTGAGAATTGGGATTACAATAGATTTTCTGTTAACATGAGAAAATACTCCCGTACTTATTGACTGATTGATTACGTGAGCGAACACTACCTGTACATTTTTTATTTTTGAGTAATTTAATGATCACGACCACTTCGAGCTTTGAGACTGGATAGAAGAAAAATTCGAATTCAACATGCGAGAATGCAATATATACCTACAGACAAGACGAAGCTCTGATAAAGAGCGGAAAAATTAAAAAAATATGTATTTGATGAAGAAGCCGCACAGCGTATTAGATAAAAGACTGTTTTGAATGGAGATGGAATTGGAGTGATGATTCATCATGGACTATCGTGATAGGGTCATAGCGAGAATCTGTTCTTCTTCGAATTATATCGGAATATTGAAAACAAGCTCCTGTTATTTATACCAATGTTATGATTATAAGGTTGTATTCATTTCATTGTGAAAATTGAAATCATCAATTGAGTTTAGTTAAAAGTTATTACTCCATCCATTGACTGTGAATTGTTGGGCTATACGAAGTTAGCCGGGTAAGCTAGTATATAAAGGATGTTTTTTTGTAGAGGTATAGAAATTTATATTGCAATGAAACAACGATGGATCATTCGATAAACAAGAATTTTTTTATTCGAAAGATAATCATGTGGCATTATATTTTCAAATTGATTTTTGGCATATGATCGCTACGGCTGGCTCGGATGTAGTCCAATCTGGACGTACAATTTTCGATGACCTTTTCCAACATTTGTGGTCGTATATCGGCAATGACACGGCGCAAATTGTCTTCCAAATGGTCAAGCGTTTGTGGCTTATCCGCATAGACCAATGACTTTACATAGCCCCAGTAGTCTAGAGGTGTTAAATCACAAGATCTTGGAGGCCAATTCACAGGTCCAAAACGTGAAATTAGGCGGTCACCAAATGTGTTTTTCAATAGATCGATTGTGGCAAGAGCTGTGTGACATCTTGCGCCGTCTTGTTGAAACCACAGCTCCTGAACATCATGGTTGTTCAATTCAGGAATGAAAAAGTTATTAATCATGGCTCTATACCGATCACCATTTGACTGTAACGTTCTGACCATCATCGTTTTTGAAGAAGTACGTACAAATGATTCCACCAACCCATAAAGAGCATCAAACAGTCAGTTTTTCTGGATGTAACGGTGTTTTGACATACTTTTGAGGATAATCTTCACTCCAAATGCGGCAGTTTTGTTTGTTTACGTAGCCATTCAACCAGAAGTGCGCTGCATTGCTAAACAAAATTCGATTATGAAAATCGGGAACAACGGCAATCTCGTTTTGGGCCCATTCGACGAATCTACGCCTTGCTTGATGATCGTTTGGCTTCAATTCTTGCACAAGTTGGATTTTGTAAGCACGCAAACAAAGATCCTTCCGCAAAATTTTCCATAAAGTGGATGGACACAGATCCAATTCCTGTGCTCGATGGCGGACGGACTCATTCGGGTCTTCCTCAATGCTACGCTCTACAGTAGCAATAGCTCCTTCTGTACGCACCGTACGGCGCGGCGTCTCTGGGAATGCGAGTTATCAATAAGAGTGAAAGTGGTGCGAAAACGTTCCATGGTTAATCGATGCTCTGATGGACGATTTTGTCGACGATAAAATGGTCGTAGTGCGCGATACGTACTCCGCACAGAACCAATATTTTTGAAATGAAATTGCACTATTCGCAAGCGTTGTTCAGGCGTGAGTCTATTTATGATGAATTGCCAAACCAAACTGAGAATAAATCACTTCTCAACTGTTAAATCGGTCGGCATCTTCAACAGTAATGCCAAATTTATATATATATATATATATATATATATATATATATATATATATATATATATATATATATATATATATATATATATATATATATATATATATATATATATATATATATATATATATATATATATATATATATATATATATATATATATATATATATATATATATATATATATATATATAACAATAATCAGAAGGAGTATTGCCTGGTAATTTAAATGTAATTGTGTGGGTTATAGGCAAATGAAAGGCCACTATGAATAGGTTTTATTCATATATTTCGATTGTGATTACAATCTTCATCAGGACTCTGAAAAACATTTACATACAATTATACTAGTGAAAAATTGTGTTTAACAACTTACGGCAAACTAAGAATAAAAGGTATGGCCAACAGCCATCCAACAGGAATATGTTATTTAAAAATAATAATAATAATAAACAGTAAATAATAAGCAGAATTTAAAATAATTAAAACAATAATCAGTAGAAATTAAAATTGTAGATATAAAAATGTTTCCATATGATAACCAAAATTAACGATTTGTAAACAATCGAATGAATTGACAGGAAGCACAGAGAACATTGACACCGAAACACGAACACAGAGGTGAGAGAATGGAATACTGTAGTCACAAATGTCATGTCTCACACGTATCAAATAAAAGTCTAACAAGGTTGAAGAATGTCTGCGAAGGTTACTTAAAATGATGTGAAAGTAAGTAACTGTAAATACAGCTAAGTCTGGAAACGTCCGTCTTCTTATTAATGCTGTTAGGGTTACTATTGATGTGGACCATTTCCAGAAAGATCCTTTTGTGGTAATTAGCAGCCACATCCAGTATCTCCACACTATCAAAGTAAAAGCGATGTCCCTGTTGTGAGGAATGTAGTGCTAAGGCACATTTATCAGGGCGAAGTCTAACATCACCCTTGTGAAGAGTTATTCTTCTTTTGATGGTTTGGGAAGTTTGGTTTTGAATATATATATATATATATATATATATATATATATATATATATATATATATATATATATATATATATATATATATATATATATATATATATATATATATATATATATATAAGTTCTGTACCTCTAAAAAAACACCCATCAGTTAATAAAAGTGATTCAACTAAGTTATTCAAATCATTTCTTGAATGAAATCATACTTTCGATTAAAATTCTGAAATTTCACAAACAAATCATGAAAGTAGACATTTACATTTATTTCAAATAGTGGAAATCCATAGACACAAAAATTCTGAAAATTTGCTCAATGCGCAATTGGATATGAATAGTTCACCATTGTTGACTCTTTTCATGTAAAGAACTCTGTTGAGTATGGAACGCCTTTGAGAATAGCTCTATAATTCTTTTCATTCTCAAAACTTATATTGTTGTTTAAAAATTTTGTACAGTCAGATTTATTGTTGAGTCATATTCTGTTCATGTTACTCATTTGAATACGCGATACTTTTCGAAGTATCGATAATTCAATTGTTCCAATTATCCCATAGTTATTTTATATATTATAAATTTGTACCAACTTAATCGTATTCAATATTTAAATTATATTGAAAAGTATAAAAATTATATTATGATTCCATTTTATGACCAAATGAAATCATTTTCTGGTCATGAAGTTCGAAATAGCGACTCATTATAAATATAAAATATGAATACTAGTACAGTTTATCTGTACGTTTCAGGTCAAGAAATAGAAAGATAGGATATTATTTGCAGATAAATTGCACGTTTTTCCATATTTATAATATTACACGTCAGATCAGTAAGTAATCTAAAGTAATTAATCAAAATTACCCTAAAGTAATCGATGCATGTGCGACACCCTATTATATATTCTATCGAGAATTTTTGAATAATACATTTCTATACGGAAGCCTATCCCCAATTTGCAATCGATTGTAATCAATATCCCTAATTTTCAATTTATAGTGTTGAATTTAAACGCCTATTAATAGTTCAACAAATTATGCATTCAATTTGAAATTTTTACACAAATAAATATAATGTATTCAAAATTGAAATGTGTATTAGTTGAATACAGGCTAACAACGTGTACTTCACAATTTGCAAAGGTAATTAGTTTTGTGTTTCCACTTAGAATTCATAATTCGTACAACTCTATCGAAAGCCCTATTTAGAATTAATTGATTAATTCAGAATAACCATTCAATCCCTGTATTCAATATCTTCACAGGCAACATTCAGCCACAAACTAAAAAAATATGTAATATTAGCGGTTATTGCAGATTAACAATTATATTCATCCACCATTTATTTCATTGCGCCCTTCGAAAAAGTGGATGGTGAAGTTTGAGTGTGTTTATTTCTGGTAGTTTGTTGAATTTTGAATGAATCGAAATTCAAAACTCATAGAATTATTTTTGATTCATATATTTTTCTCCGTATATTTTTCAGATAATCAAGGCTTTTTTTGCGTGCGTAGATTTTTTTTTGGTCATTATTTTAATTGGATTTCAGTGCAGCTTCTGGCCTCAGGTAAAAGTTCAGTTCTCAGTTGGATTTTACTCTGGAATATGTGAATTTGGTTATTGTTATCCAGTTAAGGAAAATAGGAAAAGATTACTACTATATTCCACGTAGAAAATCCATTTGTTTTGAAGATATTATAATAAGTGGCAAAAAAATTAAACTGAAGTTCTTTAATCGAAGAATAGGGTCGATAAGTCCATACTTTTTGTACATTTATAAGAATTTACCAGAAGAGTGAACTTAAACGCAATACCTTTGAATTTGAGAAGTTACGATTTGAGTTCAGCAAGTTGAAATTTCATTTAGTACAGACCTGATGTATTGACCATAATAAAAAACGGACCTATTTATTGTAATGAAAGTATAAAAGAGGACTGAAAGCAGACATCAATACCCGTACATCTGTTGCTTTTCAAACTAACATCTACCATTGGTATACAAAAAAAAATGAGAGAAAACAAAACATCATATTCAATTGTTCCAGATTATAAATTTATAAACTCTTTGTACTAACACTAATAACTTCAACGAATTAAAAACTTCAACAATATTTGTTTTTACAAAGACGAAACAGTAATTTTGAAAAAAGGTGAAATGAACGTTATTAATAATAACAAACGTTAAAATACTGTCCTAATTCTTTCGATGAAAAAGATTTGAAATAATTTGCGGCCAACACAGAATATTGGCTCTAAATACAATATAAAATTCAGATATAAAAAACTTTGAAGAAGCCATATGCGCTAAGTCTATAAAACAAAACATAATAAAAGTAAACAAAAAAGAAATTTCAACGATAAATAATCTAAGAAAAAAGATCAAGAACAATAATTTTACGATTTGCAAAGCAGGCAAAGGTAACACTATTACAATTATGACAAAAGACACTTACATTAAAAAACCGAAATCCTAATCAATAATAATTCATTTAAAGAACTTAAAGTAGATCCAATCAAGAGGTTTCAGAGAGAAATTAACACCATATCAAAAAGTTGCTCAAATTTGTTCGATTCAAAAAATATCAATTAATCACCATGAATCTTTTAACACCTGCCTTCACTTCCTAAAATCCTTAAGGTTGATTGTCCGATGAGTCCAATTGTGTCATATATGAACGCTCTAGCTTACAAATTATTTAAGTTCTTGAACGGTACTCTACCAAGTTTAATTTCACATAACCCAGAAAACTCTGTGAAAAATTCCGTAGATCTGACTAAACTTTTACAAAATATTAAAATTCCATTGAATGCTAAATTGATTTCATTCGATGTAGTGAATTTGTTCCCATCCATTCCGTCACATGAACTAAAGGGAATAGTCAAAGAACTTTTACTTTTGAACAACTTCCTATCTTCTACTTACATAGATGAAGTCATGTTAGCCGTAAATTTATGGATCAAACAAAGTTTTTCAAATTTAATGAAAACATCTATCAACACACAGACGGTTTACCCATGGGTTCTTCGTTATCTCCGTTTCTTCGAAAACACCTTATTCAATTCAGACAATAGTTTAACCAAGAATGTATTTTTCTGGAGAAGATATGTCGACGATGTATTTTGTATATGAACTGGTACAGATACGCAATTAACTTCCTTTTTGAAATCTTTGAATTCAATCTATCCTTCAATTAATTTCACCCTGGAATCGGAAACCAACCAAGCTATTAGCTTTTTGGATTTACACATAAATAGTTAAATGAGAGGTAATAATAAAAACTTGTCTAAAAATCACTGACTGAACAATTCTTTATTCGACTAGTTTCGCCTTTTACAGCATTATCAAGAATGAATACATATTACAAAGACGTATAAAGAATTGTTCAGTCAGTGATTTTTAGACAAGTTTTTATTATTATCTCTCATTTAAATATGAACTATCACAGAGTAGATTCATCGTCCATTGAATTTATTACATAAATAGTTCCCTTCATTCCCTAGTTTTTGACATTTACAAAAAACCAACTTATTCAGACATATTAATACACAACTCAAGTTGTCAGTCCCAAAAAATAAAAATGAGTGCCTTTCATTCATTAATTCATTCGCTTCCGTTGTCCGTTGAAGAAGAATTCACCTATTTGTAATGAACAGGTAGACTCTTCCGTGAAACCAGTTTTGTGTTCTGTGAATTAGGATATATAAGTGAAAGTTGTACATTTTGAAATTCAGTAATATTGTATACTCTTGATAATGGGTTAACCACCCGAAACATATGTAGAGTTTTTATTATGTTCTGTGAAATTTGTCAAGTGTGTTAATTTTTATTTTCACAGTTTTTAACATAATGTTTCACCAAGAGATAAGCGAAACCTCCGTGTCATTTTGTACAAATGCTACTTGTTGATGCAAAATGTTTGGCGTATAGTTCACATAATTATCATGGTTTCGTGATATGTAGATCAAAGATAAGGAAATGTTGCACCCATTGAAAGGAATAAAAGTAACTTTAAAAATTAACATTAAATGCATTGAATCGTTGCTATAATTCAATAATCAAATTCGTCATAGATTCAGAGTTATGTTATATAGGGTTTTTTCAACTCGTACTTCATTAAATTCGTTATCGAGAAATTCCCAAATCGTATTTATCATTCAGCTCAAAGATGCTTAAACATCTTTTTTAACGCTCGCTCCTCATTTGAAACGAGTTGTTCCAGTGTTCTTTATATTCTCACTAAATTGAAACATAACAGTATTAAATTGAGGAAGGCTATAAAAACACTAAATTTCTTATTCTGTTGTTCCACTTTCAATTTCAATCTAATACTAATAATTACACTTCACTCAATATTCTTGAGAAGCGAAGTTAATTTCAAGTAGGTAAGAAGAATGGAATGCGAAAAATCTACTGATATTACTGGAGTAACATGAATCCTCCGGGAGCTTCGTCGGTTCAATTTCCATAATGAAACAACTCCTGTTCGTTTATTTAAAATAGGAGAAAAATGAGTATTCGGAGCTCCCTAATTGGAGAAGAGGGCGGAAATGATTTTTCTTTTCATCGTTTCATTCTATGAGAAATTTTCACGTTGTCTTGAAGATTGGCGCTAATGCTGATTGTATCTCTGTCGAATTTGACTTAGAGCACTTATTTTTATTGAAAATGATTGTGTGGAAAAACTGATATTGTGAATGAGAAAATCTCCATAGCAAAATGACATAACTGAAAAAATATATTCTTATAAAAACAAACAACTTTTTTTATTGTTGTCTCTTTATTATTTAAATGAAACCATGCATTTCAACTATTGATCAGTTTTTTGATTTTCATTTTTATTCTTAATTTTTTGTAGATTAAGTTACAAAATTTGATACGATTAGATTAATCGTAACAAACTTACGAAAAATACGAAAAATTAAGGTAATTCGTCGACATTTGATTGGACTGCCTATTATAGTTGAGTTCTACATTAATTAACAATATAATTGATTATGAGATTCCAACCTAAGTTTACATTATGGATATATTTATTAAGTGCCTTCCTTATTCTTTGGATTGAAAATCATGGATGTTATGAGAATATGTGTTTTACAAGCGTCCCTTGCGATTCTCAAATTGCATAACGTTTGCCAAATCCGGAGAGTTCACGTGGAAGCCTAGCATTGGAGACTTCCTTTACAGGAATATTCTTTCATTGATGATTCCATCTCCAGGTTCGTACACCTTGAACTTGGCTACGCCGTTCTGAGGAGAGCCAATAAGCTCGAAACACGTGTCAACGGCTGCTTCCGATTGAGTTGCGATTTTTGTTCGAATATGAACACATAACGAACTATTAGTAAAAGAGAAAAAAATATAACATTGGAAAATATTGAAATTAATAACTCAATTCATCATAAATAATTGCCAATTGAAATTTAATGACTGATAAAAGACACTGATGAATAAAAAAATTGTTGTAATGCTCTTCTACTACTAGTTCTATGATGGTCGAAAAGATACCACTTCATTTTCTCTGAAATTCATTGGATCATTCTCTTGGTTCATTGGATCGCTGGATATCCAGCGATCCAATGAACCATGAAATCCATATTCTGTGAAACTCATATGGTACAAAACCGTTCTACCCAATTTACCAATCATGCATATTTATTTTTGGATGAATTTGAAATTCATCCAAAATTATGAAATGCTTATTGGATTTTACTAGAACATTTTATCAAATGGAAGTATTATTATTGATTTGTATGGAATCAACAATCATCTTACATGATTACATGTAGAAGAAGAATATTTCTCGTGATTATGTCAGTAATAGATTCGGAGAATATGAAACGGTATTACATAAAATACCATACATTCCATTACTTATGGAAATTAAATCTACGAAACTAAAAATAGGGTTCACGGAATATCATAACATCATCGAAGAAATTCAATAGCACAATTATTTTATATGGAAAATATACTTCTTCTAGCTATTTTACAGAAACATCTTCATCGATATTTCACCAGCATGCTACTCAAAATATACTCCTGCGAATTATACTGAAAACTTCAGCAACTTTTTGCCTCTCTGTTTTTCGCGGTCGACAGCGGAACCAAACGGATGAGATTTTTTGCCATCTGGATTTTACACTAATTGCACTTTTGGATCCAGCTCCCTGGATTTCAAAGAGTGAGTCGGACGAATCGAATCCACAAACGAGTTTATTTTCATATTTGACATTTGGATAAATGGATTCCTTCCTTCTCTCGCACCTGACAGTTCAGAATGAGCAGATTTTCCGCTACTTGGAAGAATGGAGAAAGATAACGAATGTAGATTTATCGGAGGATTCGAAGTTCGAAGAATCATTTGTTCTTCACACACGAGTTTCATCCTATGAAAAATTGTATTAAACAAACATAAGCGTTTCTCCCTTTTTAACCTTCATAGGAATTCAAGTGTTGTAACTCATATATTATATATATATATATATATATATATATATATATATAATATATATATATATATATATATATATATATATATATATATATATATATATATATATATATATATATATATATATATATGTGAAGGGAGTGCTGCCGTAATGATAATATTTTCAAAATATTTTTGGGTTATCGGCAAAGGTGGGCAGAACTTACTTTAACGACTAATCGTCAGTAATTCTATATTTCGAACGAATTTTCCTCAGGAATACTTAAAATATAGGCAGGTGTTAATAAATCAGTTACAACTTGTAAAACAAGGGAAACCTTCATCTGACACAAGTCAATAAGCCAACAAAAACGACACAAAAGGCATCAAATAATGATTATGATAATATCAAAAACAATAAATGCAGCAGTGTTAAGGACGTACGATATATAAATAGATGACATATGCATAAACTCCTTAATCGAGGTTAAACCATAAAACACATAGTAATACTTGTCAACGTACAAAACTGTATTGACACAGAAAACAATCAACAACAACCGATGATCCTAGCCATTGGAAATTTGGCCAGGCTCACCCAACCTTAGCAAGTAACTGTAAACGCTACTAAGACTCTCAGCATCTGTTCTCTTGATAATGTTGTTAGGAGTATTGTTAGTGCAGCACATCTCCAAGAAGATTATTTTCTTGTAGTTATATTCGATGTAGAGAATTTTTGGATCTTCAAAATCAAACTTATGGCCCAAAGAAAACGCATGATTTGTCAGTGCGCATCCTTGTGGTTGCAATTTGGCATCACTTCTATGGATAGCTAACCTCCTTCTTAAGCATTGGGTCGTCTGGCCTATGTAAACTGCTTGACAATGCTTGCAATGTATACGATAAATGCAGTCCGACATGGCTAGTGTTGGCGTTTTGTGTTTCAACTTGCTAAACAGGCCACGAACGGAAAATGGGTTATATCCGGCCACTTTTTTATTGCGAATACCACCAAGAGTATATGTCAACCTCCGTGTCAAACCATGAATGAATGGCAACGAAACATACCGGATGGAACTAGTTTCTTGAGGAATATCATCGTTAACAGAGGTGTCATCAGTAGGCCTAGAAAAAGCGGCGGCTGAATAGTGCTGATAACATTTCGTCACAAAGGATCTCGAGTATCCATTTTCCAAGAACATATTAAAGAGCCTGATTTCAGCTGATCTAAGGTATTGATGATGACATATAGATCTAACCCTATGATTAAGCGGATGTTACATATATATATATATATATATATATATATATATATATATATATATATATATATATAAATGAAGAAATTTACGGCATTTACCTGCAATTCATGTTGTTTGTTTTTGTGAAAGCAGTTTACATATGTTTCAAGCTGATTGGCTATCATCAGAACGACGTAGTTCAAGTTATTAGATGTTCAAACTTGGATTCTTAAATTTATTCATAAATTTCCTCATTTCTATTTTCATTCCTGTGCAAGCCTTTTCAAATTCATCTTATGGTCGGTACAAAATTTCTAGAAGGTATAAATATCGTATCACAGGTAGACATTGATTCAGTCTTCAGATCAGAGTGGAATAGAACTCCAATCAAAGATACTCAATTCAAACCACAAAGATGTCGATTCCTCACGTGGAATTTTGTGTTTTGTTTCGTTCTGTGTTTTTTTAATCAACATTCAAGTTTAAACATTCAATAACTTGAACTACGCCGTTCTGATGATAGCCAATCAGCTTGAAACATATGTAAACGGCTGACACAAAAACAAACAACATAAATTGCAGGTAAATACCTCAAATTTCTTCATTTCTTTTTTCATTCCTGTACAAACCTTTTACAAACCTATATAATATATATATATATATATATATATATATATATATATATATATATATATATATATATATATATATATTTTGAAAGTTTTTAGCATTAACAGGCTTTTTAATATGAAAAAGTTTATTTTTGTTGACGTTTCGTTGTTATATTACAACTTTGTCAAAACTAATGAATAATTATAATTATTATAATAATTATTCATTAGTTTTGACAAAATTATAATATAACAACGAAATGTCAACAAAAATAAACTTTTTCATAGTAAAAAAGCCTGTTAATGCTAAAAACTTTCAAAGTAAATATCTCAAACAGGCAATAAATCAATTTCAAGATATATATATATATATATATATATATATATATATATATATATATATATATATATATATATATATATATATATATATATATATATATATATATATATATATATATATATATATATATATATATATATATATATATATATATATATACGGTCTTCACTAGCTCATCCTATATGCGGTCGGATTAACCGGTAGAGACTAGGCCAAACTGGTCTGTCCTAAGGGCGATAGAAGGAACTTGTTTAACCTAGGAGGAACTAATTGAGCCTGATATGAATAAGTACACTTCAGGATAAACTAGTTTGGCCTAAAATATACTAACAGGAAATAATGAAATACCACAAATAATAAAATCAAGGTGAATTCATTAATTAGATCGAAATCAATTTCACTCATTTCTGCATGGTGTACTCTGATGGCATTCAGAGTTGCAAAGCACCATTTGGTTCTTGCATTTGCACCTGTTTGTCAAACAGTTCCTTACGCAGCTGCACCTTACGAAACCTTGCGCTGGACCAACCGAATATTTAGTGGCTGCAGTCTTCATAGATATTTCAGTGTCTTGGTCAACATTACATACTGTTGAAAATTTCTGAATACAAATATCGAAAAAAAATCAAACTCAAACAAATATCTTTCAATCACCAGAAAAATATATAAAATGTCGACAATGAATCGAAAGTATTATTAACATGGGATTTAAGAATACAGTGAGCAAAAAATCTGTATCTATATAATATATAGATACAGTATACAAATAGATATATTATATATCTGTATCAATATAATTTCTGCAATACACCATGTTGGGTGCCAACTTCATAAAAGCCCTCGTCATTTCTCTGGAGAAGAACCCCAGTGATATTTCTGAGATCACCTCTGTCTTTGTCTACGACTAGAATTGGTATAGTAACATTGTCTCCAATATTGGCAGGTGGATGGGATTTGTCCAAAGAAGCTTTCATTTTTTTTACTTGCTTTTCAAGATTTTCAGCCGCCGTTTTTTTTAGCATCTTGAATGTTTTGTGTGTCAATTTCCACAACACCACAATCACCATCTCCACTTTGGTTACTATTCGTATCATTTCCGATAACTTTTCTAAGGTCGTTCTCATCATGAATATCATTTATTATTTCTAGCGGAAACGATTAAGTCGAAAGTCCTACTCTAGGCTCTATCCCAAATAACTCATGGTAAGGCGATTGATTCATTCCTGAGTAAACGGTTTTTCATGAACTGGACACATCTTAAGCCTTCCGACCATTTCGTTGAGTTGTTGTCCGTCAACCAAGAACTTATTATATTCTCTATATCTTGATTGGCGCGTTTAACGGAACCCTGACTAAGACTGAGCCTTGGTTTTTCATGTACAATTTTAAGTTCTGGCAAAGAGTTGCAAGTTCACCAATCACATTATTGACAAATTCTCTACCATTGTCAGA
Organism: Henosepilachna vigintioctopunctata; assembly: GCA_030704895.1. Taxonomy (NCBI): domain Eukaryota; kingdom Metazoa; phylum Arthropoda; class Insecta; order Coleoptera; family Coccinellidae; genus Henosepilachna; species Henosepilachna vigintioctopunctata. Next base: position 1,794,589 of record JARQZJ010000068.1, read on the forward strand.
TAGGAGATTGCATGGCGCTCCTATAGTTAGAAGTATATCATTCAGGTGATAGGCAACTTCTGACGCTCTCTTAGATGTTAACGCACGAAGAAGAACAAATTGCATTGAATGGTCTTTGTAAACCATAATAAATTTAAAATGTTCATCGAGTCTGAAAATGACATCTGCTATTCATTCCGATTATCCACAGCGAAAAAACGGCTTTGAAACTAGTCCTCTCTTCTGTTTTGTCTTCTTTTGTTGACATACATCACACATTGATGAATCACCTATTTATTAGCACACCAAATAATTTTAGCAGTCTTTCTTGTAATGGTGTCCTTTTTTCCGACTTTTCAGCATCTTCCACTTGTTCAATCAGTTTCGAATACTTATCTGATAACAACACATTAAAATGAGAAGACTTTTTCATTTCACTTTCCGAAACTCCTGCTAAGAACTTCTTCTCTCCACTGTTTTAGATCTACTTGTCTACTAGATAAAGAAGGCTCAGCCATGATAACATAAAACAAAACCAAAAAAAAAATCACTTTCATCTTTTCAGAGCACGAGCATCAACTAAAACATCCTCAATTCGAAGCAGAATGATCGTAATTGGGCAACTGTGGACGGTGAGCGACGCTCGGGGCATGAGAAATACGATTGAGGGATTCCCTGAACGCACAGGTCTAAACACGTATTCCGCTCAAACATTTCTGACTGAGAAAATTAGTATAGACTAGACCGAACTATGTAGTTTATCCTGAAATGTACTTTCCATTTTAGGCTCAACCAGTTCGCCCTAGGTTGAACAAGTTTCTCCTATCGGGTTTGGCCGGTAACATACGTATATATATATATATATATATATATATATATATATATATATATATATATATATATATATATATATATATATATATATATATATATATATATATATATATATATATATATATATATATATTTATTATTATTATTATTTCGGTTGTTCCCCATGAGGAGAGCGACTGAACTTGAATTCGCAATCATTAGGAATTTTGCTTCATCTTTTTTGCCTCCCAAAAACGCTTCATCCTCTCTGAATGCTCTTTCTTCCGTTCATCTGTCCACTTTACTCCAGGTTGACGATTTACTTTTTGCTTAAACTTTATATGTGCGATTTTATAGAGGCATTCAGTGCGATCTTCGAGATTTTTTATATTGATCTGTTGTAGATCCTCTTGGACCTCTTTTAGCCACTCTGTTCCGCATTTACTATTCATAATTATATTGAGTACTTTCTTCGGTATTCTGGACTGTTTCATTCTGTAGACATGTGCATAGAACTTTGCTCGTCGTTTTCTGATTTCTTCCGTTATCGTATTTGTCTTTTGATACAGTTCATTTCGAGGTCTTTTCATCCAAATACCGTTTCTATTGATTGGCCCGTAAATCTTTCTGAGAATTTTTCGTTCTTGTTTTTCTATTTCTCTAATTCTTGAATGGCCGCCAATAACCATTGTTTCAGCTGCGTAGATTGCTTCTGGAAGAATCGTTGTGTTATAATGCCTCAATTTGGCGCCTCTCGAAATGCACTTTTTGTTATAGTGAGCCCATGTTAGTTTGTAGGCCCTTTGGAGCTTGGTTATTCTATGTTCATTAGCGATTCGGTTTAAACCTGAGGACTGTATAACTTCCCCGAGGTATTTAAAGTGGCCTTCTTGCAGAATTTCACCATGTTTTGTCATAAGAGAAGATTTATTTTTTGGTTTTCTTTCCATGTATTTGGTTTTGGTTTTATCATAAGAAAAATATATATATATATATATATATATATATATATATATATATGAACAGGCAATAAATCAATGTAAATATATATATATATATATATATATATATATATATATATATATATATATATATATATATATATATATATATATATATATATATATATTAATAATAATAACACTACTCTATTGAACGGCAACTCATTACAGTGTTTCCTTAAATATAAACAACAAACAGGTAGAAGCACATAAGCAACGGAAACCATTTCAAAAGGTGGTTAATATTGGCTTTCTCCAGTCTTACTATCAACCTTACTATCAAATATTTGCGTGAAACGGTTGCAGTTGTGTTTTTTCTTGACTGAAATTTTAAGTTATTTTATAACTATACATATATATATATATATATATATATATATATATATATATATATATATATATATATATATATATATATATATATATATATTTTATATAACATTTTTATTATTTATATTTGGTATATTATTTTTTGTTAATATCTCATTTCGTCTCGAAATGGGCTAATTGTGGTTCATTCTTCAGCATAATCCACTTTCTGATAGATCCTCACATTCAAGCAGTCGCGTTACCTCAAAAAAAAGACATCTTCCAATTCGATAAAATATATTTACCACAAATGCCATTGTCACAGGTGAAATTTTTCCGTTTTGATATTCGTGAATTGATAATTCTAAAAACTCTTGTTATATCTAGATAATTTGCTAGATAAGAAATCAACTCAAATCCTATTTTATTTTGCCTTCTTTATATTTTTGGAAATAATAAATTTCTGATTTCCCTCTCAATTTATTCAATATAATATATTGAGTGAAACAATTAGGTTACTGAATAAGTGCAATATGAGCAGCATTTAAAGAGAAGAATAAATATTTCTCCTTTAAAATCGTTCGAAACTATTAGTCGAGTAAGAAAAATGACAAACTCCTATATCCTCATAATTTCTCTGTGCGTTTCCTCATTTATATTTAAGAAGTTGATACTACAAAATTATGGCAAGTTATATTTAACCCGAAGATGTTAATGATTCAACAAGACAAAAGCTTAATATTTGTCACAATTGATTACCAACTGATTTTTGTACGTCAATGAAATCAAGATAAATTAGACACAAAATAAATTCACTTCAATTTATCATTTCTAGCAATTGAATAGAAAGTCTCAATCTGTGGATAAACTAATTCATTACCGAATTATCGAACAAATGGATTGGACGGCCAACCGAAAACAGATTCAGAAATTAATGACAGGAAAGGATTTTCTCCATCTCTTCTGTAACGCAGATTCGTTGCCTTCACAGGACTTTTGTCTAATGTCGTTAAACCAAGCAATCGCAAGATGTCAACGCTTCATTTATCAACTACCTTTTATTAGAAAACACAATGCTTGCTGGACATTGACCCACTTGCACTGACAGTTTTCTGCTATTTGTTCCAAGCAGGACCTTTGTGATTCTCGTAGAGTTCACTTTTGGAAAAAAAGAAATGAATTATTACAATGTTGAAAAATTTCACATGAAAAGTACGGATTTCAAACAAGTATATATATATATATATATATATATATATATATATATATATATATATATATATATATATAAATGAACACTAGAACATTCATTCTAAAAATTTTAATTAACCAAAAGAATGTTATAGTAGAACTTGATATGTGAACGTTTACGATGTGATGCCTCCATTATTCTGCAAGGGATAAATGTTAGAGAAATACTGAAATCGATGCCTCACCTGATGGTAATGCGAGACAGCTGTTTTGTTCTGAAGGAATTCGTCAATCTATCATGATACAGAAATATACTTTTAAGTGGTTATATAATACATAGATTACTGCAGATGTCAAATCTTAGAAATCAAAAATAAGTAGACTTCAGATAAGATACTTCATTTTACAACTCTAGATGTAAAATAAAGTTGTAAAAGTATCTAGTTGAATATATGTAAGATTGTTCGAAGGGATTTAATAAACGATTGATTTATGCTAGAGAGAAAATAGATTTTATTTACAAAATCAATAATATTTACAATTACTAAACTTACCTAGAAAGAAAAATCGATTTAAAGTCCTTATTCCAGTAACAATCTTAATGATAATAAATTTCGAATATTTCAATATAAATATATTCGTGAATTGAATTGACGGTATGAAAGAACGTTTTCAGGTTGTCTGTCCCTGGGATGAAATAAATTGCAACTAAACTCTGCCTTGATTTTACTTTCAAGAGTCACTATGTACCATGTCTTCATGCTTAGAGTTGTTTTTCAAGCATCTGTCTTACCTTCTTTCTGAGAAGGCGAAACCCCTCCGTTAATTCCTATGACTTGGCAACTTAAAATGATAAGATAGGCCTCTTATCATTTTACATATATATATATATATATATATATATATATATATATATATATATATATATATATATATATATATATATATATATATATATATATATATATATATATATATATATATATATATATATATATATATATATATATATATATATATAAGAAAATGAACACTAGAACATTCATTTGAAAAATTGAAATTAATCAAGAGAATGTTATAGCAGAGCTAGATACCATTATCCTACAAGGGATAAATGTTAGAGAAATATTGAAATCGATGCCACACCTGATGGAAGTGCGAGACATATATGTTTCGTTCTGCAAGGAACTCGTCAGTCGCACCATATAACATTCTATAACTGCTATAACATTCTCTTGATTAATTTCAATTTTTCAAATGAATGTTCTAGTCTTCATTTTCTTAAATATTTCATTCAGTGCCATAAGCACAAAAAATTTCATTTCCTATATATATATATATATATATATATATATATATATATATTTTCAAATTGATTTATTGCCTGTTTAAGATATTTTATTTTGAATGTTTTTAGCAATAACAGGCTTCTTTTAATATGAAAAACTTTATTTTTGTTAACGCTTCGTTGTATATCACAAATTTGTTTTCATTAATTTTGACAAAGTTGTGATATACAACGAAACGTTAACAAAAATAAAGCTTTTCATATTAAAAGTAGCCTGTTATTGCTAAAAACATTCAAAATAAAATATATATATATATATATATATATATATATATATATATATATATATATATATATATATATATATATATATATATATATATATATATATATATATATATATATATATATATATATATATATATATATAGTAGAGAATTTATGGTATTGGGAACAACTATGCAGACAAACTCAATTTAAATGCCGACGTTTCGTCTTATTTAATGACATCTTCAAAGGCTACAATCGAACAAGATGACAAACAAATTAATACATAAAAAGGTGCAACATCAAAAGTACGTACCTAAATTGATTAAACACTTTCACAATTACTCAGCATTATAATCTTTAGAAATCGCACAAAATTACATTCAACCTGCATTGGTCGATTGTCAAACATCATGCATACACACTGCGAGGATGCAACCAGACTGGCTCAAGAACTGGATGGCCATATGTAAATGAATAAACAAATAACGAACATACAAGCGCGATAATTCATAAACAATATGGTCAGAAATTTTAACATTGAAAACGAGAGGCAAACAAAAATCGATACAGTTAGTCTTAGTTATGTCAAAACTACTAAAATCGACGCAAAACTGAAATATTCAAAATATGGAACAGAGCATCCAATAATCTGCAGTCATTAAACACAAGGATATTGATCATGTAGAAATGCAATTACGCTTATTAAATCTAGTCTTCATTTTGTCAATCAAATCACTATAGATATTAGATAGATTTTTGGTATCAGTCTTGTTATTAACTGTATTTTCTTTAATTTTGATAAAAATCATTTCTTTGACAAGACGTTTCGAGAGGTTGCTCTCAATACTTAAAACAGTTGGGTTGAGGAAATCAAACTCATGATTCTCTTGAACAGAGTGAATTGTAAGACCTGTGCTGTCTTTTTTACCCATTTGTTTTTCTTTGTCAAGTTGCAATCAGATTTGTGTCCCCTAATTCTACCGATCAAATTAAATCTGACCAATATACTGACTTTCACAATTATTGCAAGATATACTATAAATGCAATTTGGAGTCTCCATAAACTTGTATGTTTATGTTGACGATTTGTTGTTACTTTTGCCAGATGACAAAATAGAGTTTGTTTTACAAAGTTTCAATGCCTATGATACTAATATTAAATTCACTAAAGAAGTAGAAATGGATTCTAAATTAGCATTTCTGGATTTATTGATTATTCGTAGAGACAATAGTCTTATTACCGATTTATATTCTAAGCCCACAGCATCTGGAAGAGTTGTTCATTACGATTCAATACATAATTACTCCCATAAAATATCATCTGTAAGGTCCACAATTAGTAAGATCATCAGGCTCAGTGATAAAACTTTCCGTAAATCAAATTATGATTGGTATATTAATTTTTTCCAAAAGAATGGTTACCCCAAAAACCTTCTAAACAGACTTTGGCATATGCAATGCAACGATCCTGATTTGAGATCTTCACTCTCAGACAATGAAATCGACCATAGTCCTAACATTTCTAGATATAAAATACCTTTCATCCCTAAATTGACGAAACAGTTATCACTAATTTTGAACTCCGATACGGAAATTGGTGTTCCATATTACCTGAAAACAGGGAGAAGTTTGTTTTCCCGCTTGAAGGATAAAACAGCTACATTGGAGACTCCAAATTGCATTTATAGTATATCTTGCAATAATTGTGAAAGTCAGTATATTGGTCAGACAAAACAGAATTTGATCGGTAGAATTAGGGGACACAAATCTGATTGCAACTTGGCAAAGAAAAACAAGGGTAAAAAAGACAGCACAGGTCTTACAATTCACTCTGTTCAAGAGAATCATGAGTTTAATTTCCTCAACCCAACTGTTTTAAGTATTGAGAGCAACCTCTCGAAACGTCTTTTCAAAGAAATGATTTTTATCAAAATTAAAGAAAATACAGTTAATAACAAGACTGATACCAAAAATCTCTCTAATATCTATAGTGATTTGATTGACAAAATGAAGACTAGATTTAATAAGCGTAATTGCATTTCTACATGATCAATATCCTTGTGTTTAATGACTGCAGATTATTGGATGCTCTGTTCCATATTTTGAATATTTCATTTTTGTTTTGCGTCCATTTTAGTAGTTTTGACATAACTAAGACTAACTGTATCGATTTTTGTTTGCCTCTCGTTTTCAATGTTAAAATTTCTGACCATATTGTTTATGAATTATCGCGCTTGTATGTTCGTTATTTGTTTATTCATTTACATATGGGCATCCAGTTCTTGAGCCAGTCTGGTTGCATCCTCGCAGTGTGTATGTATGATGTTTGATAATCGACCAATTCAGGTTGAATGTAATTTTGTGAGATTTCTAAAGTTTATAATGCTGAGTAATTGTGAAAGTGTTTAATCAATTTAGGTACGTACTTTTGATGTTGCACCTTTTTATGTATTAATTTGTTTGTCATCTTGTTCGATTGTAGCCTTTGAAGATGTCATTAAATAAGACGAAACGTCGGCATTTAAATTGAGTTTGTCTGCATAGTTGTTCCCAATACCATAAATTCTCTACTAAATAAACAGTGCGGAACAAAAAACTTGGTCAATGTTGATTTGGTTTTTGGAATATATATATATATATATATATATATATATATATATATATATATATATATATATATATATATATATATATATATATATATATATATACATAATATGGTAGAAGATCTGTTATCTTTAAGGTGTACAAGATCTTACAAATCTTGATGATTCCTACATCCGCTTTACGGCTTAGATCTATTGAATTTTGATGATGTAGCATCATTTCATCATTAAGTAAATGAGCAACCATAAATAAAATGCTGTATTTCAATAGTTCCATTTAAGTATATTTGATATGGCGAATTTCAATGAAATATGTAGATATTCTTCAAACAGAACATTTTTTCTCAACTTTTCCCTCAAATAATTCGGATGAATCAAAATTTTCTACTTCTTCATTGAAATGACTTAAAGCACATCAATTTCTCTCAAAGTACATCATTCATGAACAATGACAGATTAATCAGTTTAGATAAGCGATTACAGCGCTTGGAAGCATGAGCTCAAAAGGTCAGGATTTTCTAATAGATCTGGTAATAAACCCTTCCTCGTTGAAATTGTGTTCAACTGTCAGCTGTCATCATTCATCACTCCGATCCATCAAACGCAACACTTCTTGTTTGCAGGGTATATTTCTCCGATGCGCTACTGTTTCTACTGAAACTTTCCAGTTTGTTTTCAGAGGAACGTAATCAATTTCCCCGAAGATCTGTCGCAACTTTTTATGTTTCCTCTAATTTGTCTTGTCGATACTATATTGAAATTTTCTTAAAGGGAAGCTGGAAAGGTCTCGGGAGTTATCTTAATTGCGCAATTTAGAGTTCGAACGCTATTTATCTTTCTGCTTGACTTTGTATGGGTTATTTATGCATTCTTGAGCAGCAGTTCCCGTTATTGCAGGAAGGAGGTCATTGAAGACACTCAGTTATTTATAATAAGCAGAACTAGTTTTCATCGTCAGTATCAACTTGAATTGTAAAAATAAATTAGTAAAACTTAAATTTGAAAAATGAATCAATTGAAAAGTACCACGTTATATTGTTGGATCAAAAGGAAATCGGAAATCATAAAGGAAAATTGTTAGAAATTGGCTTCTAGATTCTAGAAGACCCTTATGTGGGCAATATACAGAATCAAATAGTATAATCAAAAACATATATTACTTGATAAATTTGAATAATTCTGCTGATAATCGAAACTGCACTACCTCACGTTTGTTGTCAAATGATGCAGTTTTCAATCAATTTGAATTAAGAGTTGGCACCTCAGAAAGTATCAACATAGGAATTATCAAACATAGGGAAAGAATAGCAGAATATATTAACATTTGCTTGGGCCCCTTACAGAACGAGTAGAACTGCTTCGACATTGTGACATATAAAAATTAATAAATAGAAAAATAGGGACACAGGACTTTGTTTGATCTTCAGATACAATACCAAAGAAACGGCGTCCAATACATTTTATATATATATATATATATATATATATATATATATATATATATATATATATATATAGAACTCCGGAATTCATGAAGGTTGGTTTCAAGAAGGGTGCTTCAATCCGGCTAACGAAAGGTATATACGGTATGAAAAACTTAGATGAGTTCATGTGTGAAGAATTCAAACGCCTAAAATTGGGTTCCCCTCTTTAATTGCCTTACTTTTGCTATTCATTACTCGGAGTTTTTTCGTTTCGTTATTTCCTAAGTTTATAAAAAAATTGAAAAAGGTCATACTTTGTGTCTTCTACTAATAGTTTGATTTTCCTACTCATTTACATCGAGTAAAATACCCAATCAATTCAAATAGTTCAATTATAAATTATGCTCTAAATATGGAATGATTGATTTATTGCAATTGAAATGGCAAACGAAAACATAGATTTTCGTGCAATAGAATAAAGGCTCTTTTATCCAACATCAATTGCACGTTTTTCATGTAAATCTAATAATTATACAAGAAGTTAGGGAGTAGGTATATATATATATATATATATATATATATATATATATATATATATATATATACATAGTTTCAATATTCACAGGTCATTTCTTACTAGTAAATACTGAGAATCTTAATCAAAATATCGAAATATTTCAAATAAAACTCTCAGAACAAATGTTGTCAACGAGAACGAACCCATCAGTTTCGAGAGTGAATATTAAGAGCGTTTCGAAAAATTCATCTATCTTGTAAAATGATAATAGGGTACAATTGGTTCAGAATTATTATGAATCATCAGTCCATATTTAATCTATCAATCAAGAATCGATGACTTTCAAAACGAAAATAGGTCCTATACCAAATTGAGGGGAATTTTACCTAGTGGAATATTCACGAAGGCACCCTCTATCGGAGAAAAGACGTATAAACTCTCCCTAGCGTTCATGATTCCTACTCATGACAACAATAGCGCGATGATTCATCGATCGACAAGATCGATGAATTTTTCGAAACGCTCTTAATATTCACTCTCGAAAGTGATGTTTTCGTTCTCGTTGACAACATTTGTGTAGACAGCTCCCTGAGAGTTTTATTTGAAATATTTCGATTAAGAGTCTCAGTATTTACTAGTATTGAATGACCTGTGAATTTTGAAACTAGCTATACTTTTGCCCGCCTGGGCGTGATCTGGAGCGATTAGGCATGGAATTGATTTTTCGTACACATTGCGGACAATTTTCTGTATCTACAAAGCCTTGCACTCGCGCTACTGTTGTCATGAATAGGAATCTTGAACGCTAGGGAGGGTTTATACGTCTTTTCTCCGATAGAGGAAGCCTACGTGAATATTTCGCTAGGTAAAATTCCCCTCAATTTGGTATAGGAACTATGATCATTTTGAAAGTCATCGATTCTTGATTGATAGACTAAACATGGACTGATGATTCATAATAATGATGAAACAATTGTATCCTATTATCATTCAATAAGATCGATGAATTTTTCGGAACGCTCTTAATATTCACTCTCGAAAGTGATGGGTTCGTTCTTGTTGACAACATTTGTGTAGACAGCTCCCTGAGAGTTTTATTTAAAATATTTCGATATTTCGATTAAGACTCTCAGTATTTACTATATATATATATATATATATATATATATATATATATATATATATATATATATATATATAAGTTACAAATGAGCAAATAATTCATAACTCCAGAGTTGATTACGGAATTAGAGTCGAGATGAGATCTTTTCAAATGAAATCAGCCACCGGTTATGAAACAAATGGTAGGCCACGCCAGAACAAAAACCTGAAAGCGCTATCAGCTTCAAGGATTATTAAGCAAATAATTCAAAAGATGTCAGGAGATGGAGGTGGTTCCAACCAGCAACTAAAGATTGATGATCCTTTTTCAGGAAAATTCTGTCACATAATTGTCTTGTCGTTTATCAAGGATAATGGCCGGCATATTCTTTCTACTATAAGGGTTGCATCAGGATTAATTCTGGATTAAAATTTGTTGTACTTTCCCTTGCGCAAACACTGCAGCTAACAGATAGGTAGCATTTTCTAGAACTTCAATTCTTTGAGGTTTATGCATATATATATATATATATATATATATATATATATATATATATATATTATATATATATATATATATATATATATATATATATATATATATATATATATATATATATATATATATATATATTATATATAAATTATTACATTAAAGATTCATGGAATATCAATAAATTCATAAAAAATGTAAAAATACCTGAATCTTGTATTTTATTTTCATTAGACGTCATTTCTCTTTTCACCAATGTACCTATAGAATTAGCAATGAATATAACAGATAGAAAATGGGAAGAATTAAAAAATCATACCGAATCACGAAAAAAGAATTCAAAGAAGGTGTCGAATTTCGTTTCAAATCAACTTATTTCAGATTTGAGACATCATTCTATTCACAAATTTATGGCACTGCAATAGGTTCACCCATTTCATCTACTATAGCCAACTTGGTATTAGAGGAACTAAAAATATCTGTTATAAACAACTTAGAAAATAAACCAGAATTCTTCAAGAGATATGTAGATGATTGTATAACTTCAATAAAACCTGAACATATTGAAGAATTAATGAAATCCTTCAATTCCTTCCATAATAAATTACAATTTACAAAGGAATTAGATGAAAACAACAAAATAAATTTCTTAGATATGAATTTAGTTAGAGGAGAAGATGGTTCAATTACTACTGACTGGTATAATAAGAAAACATGGTCAGGAAGATATCTTAATTATAATTCACTTGTACGTACGAAATATAAAAGAAGTGTTGTGAATGCTCTTACAGATATAGCTGTTAAATTATCCAAACCTGTAGTAAGACCTAAAAATATGAGAAAAATCGAAGAAATTTTAGAAAGAAACGACTATCCGGAAAAATTTTACATATCGATTATTAAAAGGAGATTACACCAAATATCTAACCAAACAAACCAAAAAAAGGATAATATCGATGTGGATGTAAAATACATTCGAATGGAATATATACCGGAAATATCCTATAAAATAAGTAATTTCCTGAAGACATATAATATAAAAATAAGCCACAAACCAAACAATATAACTGGTTCATTATACACCAAGTTGGAACCAAGAATTGAAATAAAAACGAAACTCATACTATATATTCAATAAATTGCATCGATTGTGATTCACGTCATATAGGCAACACAAAACAATACTTACACAGAAGATTATATGAACATGAATATTCGGTGAGAACAAACAAGAAAACAACTGTCCTTGCAAAACATGCAATCGAGAAATTGCATTCATTTGATTTTGGAAATACGAAAATTATCGGAAGGGAAAGAAATCAACAGAAAAGAAATATAATGGAGATGATAGTCATACAAAGGGAAGAGAAGACAACTATCAATTCAAGATCTGACACAAAGTATTTCGGAAGAATATATCATAATATAATCCACCATAAAGACTGGGACGAGATGATAGGAGAGAGAAGTTTATCATGTGACGAGACAAACGCGACACCTACGATTTGATTTATAACTTATGTAAAGATTGTTGAATTATAGATTAAATTGATATTAGATATTTTGAAAATGATGTATAATCGAAACGCGTAAATAAAAGTTTTTGTATTATTGGAGATAGTTATTAATTGTGAAAGTTATTTGATGACATTAACATAGTAAAAATAAACCTATATATATATATATATATATATATATATATATATATATATATATATATATATATGTATATATATATATATATAATGAGGGTTAAATGAAACACAATTCTCACAACTCCAAAATTTGGTTTAATTAGCTACCGGTTTCGCGAAGTATTATTCGCATCATCAGGCTTCAGAGGGCTGTGAAAAACATGTCAAGATGAAGAACAATGCAAGATACAATGCCATAAAACTTACAGTAGACCACATTGGTCAAGTATGAGGACATGTCAATTACACGTATGTTGTTATGTGGGTAAAGAATAAAGGACATCACCAAATGTGAAGAAGTTCTGTTCCAGACATATTTTCAAAATGTTAATTATCTCGTTGATTTGAACATTTGTGTAATCACTTGATGACAATTCACTCTTAATGAGACTAGTTACCTCAGTTGTAGGAATTGTAGGAATTCCTACAACTGAGGTAACTAGTCTCATTAAGAGTGAATTGTCATCAAGTGATTACACAAATGTTCAAATCAACGAGATAATTAACATTTTGTAAATATGTCTGGAACAGAACTTCTTCACCTTTGCTGATGTCACTTATTCTTTAGAGGAAGGCTTAAACATGGGTTCCCCTTTGGCTCCCACATTAGCTGAGATATTTTTATCATCCTTAGAAGATAACAAAATAGTGAACAATAATAGATTCACTCCGTACATGAAATTTTATTACAGATATGTTGACGATACTGTCATGCTTTGGACAGGTGGTTTGGATGTACTCCATGAATTTCTAGACTTTATCAATAGTATACATCCGAAAATCAAGTTTACAATGGAACTGTTCAACGAGAATAGAAGCTTGAATTTTCTGGATCTCACCTTGACGGTTGGAAAAAGCAGATTGGAGTTCGAAATATATAGAAAATCAACACAAACCTCCACTATAATCCATAACACATCGAGTCATCCCTTCACACAAAAAATCGCAGCTTTTAACTCTTACATACATAGACTTACAACATTGCCATTGTCAAATGCAGCATTCGACAAGGAAGTTTTAATTCTGAAACATATTGCCCTTACTAATGGTTATAACAGTCAGATAATAGATGAACTTATTATGAGAAAACAAAAGAAAATCATCCAACAAAATGTTTATATTAATAATTCACTACAAATAGATAGGAATGATAGTTAATATGTTTCATTAACTTATATGGGTCCCACTTCACACAGATTAGCCAATCTACTGAAAAACTACTCCAAAGTTTCATTCAGAACTACAAACACTCTAGGAATGGCTTTAATCAATAATAAAGACAAAATAGATATCCTTAATAAGTCAGGAGTATATCAGCTTAATTGTGCCACATGTTCAGCACTGTACATTGGACGAACTTTTCGCAGTTTTGGCATCCGTATCCGCGAACACACTAAGTTTCGGCATCACCGGTCTACGGGTTTCTCCCAATTTTCCCAATATCTACTCGACGAAGGCCATATATTCGACCTGCAGACTGGTTTTAAGGCACTGCACATTCTAAACAAGGGACCACTACTTCCACACATGAAAAAACTAGAAATAATGAGAGTTCAAAATGATATAAATAATATAGTTGTGAATTCCCAACTCACTTCAGATATATCTCCAACATTTGCAGTTTTGTTTGAGAATCCATCCTAACTCTGGTGTCTTTGTGGAATTGTTTACCAACTATGAGTTGGAAGTGACAGTCTTGTTTACCAGTTTCGTTTTGTACGTTCCGTCTACTCCTTGACAGTGTGTCAATGTCTGATTCGATTTGTCAGTTTATCGGCGCGAATATCGCGAAATCTACTACACTTGTCATTCAATTTCCATCATGTCTGACATGTGAATTTGAGAAGTCTACAGTGAAAATTTATAGTTATTTATTTAGAATATTTATTGAGTCAATAATATAGTTATTCATTTAGAAAATTTATTAAGTATTTGTACTAGTCCATTGTTATTCAACAACATACGTGTAATTGACATGTCCTCATACTTGACCAATGTGGTCTACTGTAAGTTTTATGGCATTGTATCTTGCATTGTTCTTCATCTTGACATGTTTTTCACAGCCCTCTGAAGCCTGATGATGCGAATAATACTTCGCGAAACCGGTAGCTAATTAAACCAAATTTTGGAGTTGTGAGAATCGTGTTTCATTTAACCCTCATTATAAAAATGAACTCACACTGGGATAATACCATTTCATATATATATATATATATATATATATATATATATATATATTATATATATATATATATATATATATATATATATATATATATACATATTTATATATTTAGAATAGAATAGAATAGAAATTTATTGGTCACATAGTAACAAAGTCAGAAATTCGAGAAAGTACAGAAATGAAAGATACAAAAATTGTTCAATACTTACATTTTTCATCTAAAAATTTGCCCCTTTAAATTCTTCCAAATTGTAAGGTGGGTTTGCTCTTAGGTAATCCTTCAGTGTTATCCGTAAAACATTTTCTTTCAGAGTTTTCCCTTTGTTCGGAAGTTTATTATAAAGTTTAATTGCTTCATTTCTTCTATCGCTAATTGTCAGTCTCGCCCTCTCTATACTAAGCTCTTCGTTAGATCTCATCTCGTACGGTTGACATTCCGATCTATTCACATAAGATTCTGGGTTCCTAGCAACACTCAAAACCAGCTTAAGCGTTAACTCAGCTATTACAGTTAATATTCTGAGTTTCCTGAATATAGGCCTACAGTGAGATGCCGAATCCATCCCTTCAATGGCTCTGACAGCTGTCTTTTGAGCAGTTGGAATTTCTCCTACGTGGCTGGAAACATCCCATAATTCAAGAGCATATACCATTCTGGAATGGAACAGGCCGTAATAAACTGTGAGTGCAGCTTGATTGCTGACAATCTGCCTTACTCTTCTGATTGCAAATATGCGGGTGTTCAAATTTTCCCTCAATTTTATACAAATGTTTCCCCATGTTAGTCGGCTGTCAAGAATAACTCCCAGGAATTTAACATCAGTGGAAAGTGACATTAGAGATGTGGTAAAAGTCATGAACTGAGTTTTATTGTCATTTAGCGACAACTTATTCGCCTTGAACCATTTGTCTGCAATTTTTCCATCCAGCTCATGATTCTTTAGTAATGTAGTTTCATCCTTATATCTTGTGGCAATAGTAGTGTCATCGGCATACAGAACTGTATGACAGGTGGGGTTACTAGGTACATCATTCATACAAATTATGAATAGTACAGGTCCAAGGATTGATGCCTGGGGCACGCCCTGCATTATATCAAGGACAGAACTGGTCTGTTGTTCACACCTCACAACCCTTTTTTCTGTCTTCTAGATAAGATTGAAAAAGAGTCAGAGCAACACCTCTAATATCATAGTATTCCATCTTATCAGTGCACACCTTATGTATCATACAGTCAAAAGCTTTTGATAAATCGCAAAATTGTACAAAAGTCCTCTAATGTTTTTCAAAACCATCTATTATGAAGTTGCACAAAGATTTAATTCCTTCAGTAGTTGTACGATTTTTTCTGAAACCAAATTGTTGTTTACAGAAAAGTTCATTAACATCTATATATGACACTAGTTCTTTTGCCATTATCATCTCGAATACTTTAGAGAATATGGGCACAATGGAGATAGGTCTATAGTTATCGATTACTAAATGACTTCCATTTTTCATCACTGGACAGATCCTCGCCACCTTCATTTTAACTGGAAATTTACCCTGTTCCAGGCAAGAGTTTATTATATCAGATAAGGAACACATCTGCCACGGATTTGACCAGATTGGTACTGATGTCATAGATATCCATTTCAAGTTTTGATGAGAGCTGCATTATGTAATCGAATACCTCCTTCTCCGTTACAGGTCTAAAAAACGAAGAATTGGCATGGCTCACAGCTACTCTCCTCAGAAAATCATCTGTAGTAACCAATGCATCAGTTATGTGTTCAGTAATATCAATTCCCACATTTGTGAAAAATTCATTAAAGTTGTTAGCTGAAGCTGCTCCGATCAATGTCCTTCTTTTCTCCCTACCAGTTTCAGTGTGTATGATTTTTCAGGATTCTTTTTGTATGTTATCAGCAGTAGCAATTTTTATTTCATTACAAATTCTTCTTTACATCTGAGTTTTTTGTAGGTACAGCTTTTCATATTGTTTGTAGAGGTTGAGGTTGTTCGTTACGGTTATTAACATAAACTTCTCTGATTAAATGTAATATGGATTCCATTTCCTTTAATTCTTGTGATGATTTAATACTCCGAGAATTTGTGACAGAGCTCAAAGGACAGCACTCATTGTACAGAAGGCAGAATAAATTATAAAAAAACATCAAATTTTATGTTGGCATCAGATATATTGATTATCTCTTGCCAATGTTCTTCATCTAATTTACCTCTCAGATTTTCAATGTGCTTATAATTGAGTTTCCTTCGTTGATATATGATGATTGATATTCCTGTATATTTGTGAATATATTGTCAATGCAAGATTCTTTTCCTGTGTAATGTTTTCTTGTGTTCGTATGTATAGTTCTATGCAAGCCAAAGTTTCCAAATAGATTTAGAATGTCCAATGAACTTGCATTTCGAGCATTTAAATCAACATTGAAATCTCCTGTTACAACAATGTCCACCATTGCATCATATGTAGAAAAGATATACTCCAAGACATTATGCCAAAAATGGAAAAAAATTTCGAATACTTCAGGTATATAGTAAGCAACTATAACCATATTATGTGTAAATAGATGAATTGCAGATATTTCATTTATCATTTCTTACAGAAAAATTTTTTATTTCTTTCATTTCCACGTAATCTAAGTCATCTGTCATCTGTCAACATCGATGCAGACTCCACCATGTTGATACTGACATCTCGTATAACATGCATCCAGTCTTTTATTTTTGAACTGGTATAAACTATTGTTGTTTACACTCAGCCAGTGTTCACTTAAACACATTATATCATTTTGAATAGTTATTTACATCTCCTAGAGCTTCAACTTTGTTAGTAATACCCTGGTATATTTAGATGCCTAATTTTCAGCTTACTGGAATATGTCTTTTCATTAGTTAACCCATTCATATTAGCCTTTATTTTTTCTGGAATTTCCGGACTAATCGGAATAAAAAAAGGTTGATACTACTACCCAGAGGTCAAATTATTGGACTTTCCACTAATTCAATTTCTTCACGTAGTACACTAATTCTGAAAGAAGAATATTTATCTGGTCGTCTTGATTGTAGTTTTACACATTACACGTCCCCGAAACCATTCTCACGAAGATAGTTTACCATTTGATTTACTGTCAAACTTGGATCAAGTTTACAAACGTGGATGTGTTCAAGTGATTTGATTCCTTTCATTAAAAGCTTACCACCTCTTTGTGTGTTTTCATCTGTTTCAGTATGCAAAACCAGTGGTGATAATCTATTTTTAATCTCTTGTTTTGCTCCTCCAACGCTAGTAGGATAAGTACTAATAGTTTTTTTTGAAGTTTGGCGAGTTTCTTTTGCAGCAACAGGGCCAGATGTATCATTTTCTAAAATAATGATAGCTAAGCTGGTCAACAGAAATTGTATTACCTGGAACTTGGTGTGGTTCCTTATGCAATTTTTATTTGGTAATTTTGATTTCTAAACAACCTCACAATATGAACTTTTTTTGAGAGTAAATGTTTTTCGTTTATGTTATTGAATTTCCTATTAAAGTTATCCTCTAGTTTTTGTAACTTCGATTAAATTTTTTTCTCGAATATCTGCAGGTATTCATTTGGTATTTCTTCATTGGTGATATCGTTTTTACTCTGATTATCATTTTTTGTTTTATTCTTCTGAGTGGATTCTTAATTAGCTGATGTTGTTTTAGTATAATCTTCCTTGAATCTTTCATATTTTTGTTGTAATTCTTCAAGTTGTTTTTTGTACTCTACAATTCTTTCCTCCGTGTTTTTTGATGTTTTTTTCATTATTTCATTTTGAATTATAAGTTCACTATTTTCTAGTGTCTTCGTTTCAACTTTCTTGCCATTATTTGTGTCGATCTCATCATTTAAATTGAGATTTCTGTTTGCCTTCATTAACTCATCCTTCGATTCCATTATTTGGGTTTCTAGTTTGTCTACGTAATTCTGCTTTTCCCAGTTTGATTTTCCGAAATCTTGTTTTTCAATATTCTCTTGAGACTTTGATAAAATCTCTTTTAGTTTTTCTGTTTTTTGCTTCATCCTACGATTTTTCTGTGCCAGACCAACAATGGTTCTCATTTCTTCACGGCATTTTCAGCAGAATACTATCACATTTCTTTTAGACAACGCAAAGCATTTTTCCTCGAATGCAGTAAAATCTCCACATTCTTATCGCCTTCTAATGAGCATTCCGTACACTTCATTTTATCATTCAAAAGGAACATTTCAGTATTTGTTCCGCCACTGTCTCGATCACTCAACGTTTATGGAATAAAACCATGTGTCATTTGCAACAAAAATCTGATTTATTTACAGTTTTTATAATTCTTACGTTTGCTGTTTTCACTCAACTATTAGTCTAATTTTCAGCTCATGTTTCAGTTTCACGTTACTTTTTGTGGAAATATTAAGCGCATAAATTTCTAAGCTACATTTTGTTATTGGTTTCTCAAAGTTTTTCACACATAAACCATAAATATTCAACTTTCACGCAGAGCAAAATTAACACAACCTCGCACTATGACACACAATTTACAATTATATTATATATATATATATATATATATATATATATATATATATATATATATATATATATATATATATATATATATATATATATATATATATATATATATATATATAGTAAATACTGAGACTCTTAATCGAAATAACGAAATATTTCAAATAAAACTCTCAGGGAGCTGTCTACACAAATGTTGTCAACGAGAACGAACCCATCACTTTCGAGAGTGAATATTAAGAGCGTTTCGAAAAATTCATCGATCTTGTTGAGCGTTTCGAAACGCTCTTAATATTCACTCTCGAAAGTGATGGGTTCGTTCTCGTTGACAACATTTGTGTAGACAGCTCCCTGAGAGTTTTATTTGAAATATTTCGTTATTTCGATTAAGAGTCTCAGTATTTACTAGTATTGAATTACCTGTGAATCTTTGAACTATATATATATATATATATATATATATATATATATATATATATATATATATATATATATATATATATATATATATATATATATATGCACAAGGAGTATTGTCGTGGATTCTAAAGGACTGAATAAAAAGGTGGGTACTCGGCAAAGGTAAGGCTGGATGATTAAAGACAACACTTGTCGATTTTCATCAATATTTCGGTCCTATATTGGGTCCTTCTTCAGGATGCTAAAACATTACAGCGGAATAGAACTCAGGCATTCTTATTATAATTAACAATTCAATTGTTGTTAAGTACTTACATTTCAACTAATTGTACATAATATATCTTTGAGGAACAACGAGCATTATATTACAAGTGAGGTTAAGGTGTTCGAGTTTCTGTGATTAGTTACCGGCTTTGTTGACATTCTGTTAAATCTCACTTGTAATATACCTAATACTCGTTGTTCCTCAAAGATATATTATGTACAATTAGTTGATATGTAAGTACTCAACAACAATTGAATTGTTAATTATAATAAGAATGCCTGAGTTCTATTCCGCTGTAATGTTTTAGCATCCTGAAGAAGGACCCAATATAGGACCGAAATATTGATGAAAATCGACAAGTGTTGTCTTTAATCATCCAGCCTTACCTTTGCCGAGTACCCACCTTTTTATTCAGTTATATATATATATATAAGAAAATGAACACTAGAACATTCATTTGAAAAATTGAAATTAATCAAGATAGATACCTACGGGTATAAAAGATATGTGAAATTTCGATGCTTGGTGACTCTGTAATCTGAGAGAGGTGTTTTCTACTGATTTCTATAGATGGAATTGTAGAGTATTCATTACTCTACGATCTTCCATTTGAAGTCACAAGAAGATGCTTGGAGGTTGAAATCGTTGCCTCACTTCGATGGACGTGGTGCGACTGACGAGTTCCTTGCAGAACGAAACATATATGTCTCGCACTTCCATCAGGTGTGGCATCGATTTCAATATTTCTCTAACATTTATCCCTTGAAGGATAATGGAGACATCACATCGTACACGTTCACATATCTAGCTCTGCTATAACATTCTCTTGATTAAGTATATATATTATATATATATATATATATATATATATATATATATATATATATATAATATATATTATATATATATATATATATATATATATATATATATATATAATATATATTATATATATATATATATATATATATATATATATATATATATAATATATATATATATATATATATATATATATATATATATATATATATATATATATATATATATATATATATATATATATATTATTATTATTAAGATTGTTCCCCATGAGGAGAGCGACTGAACTTGAATTCGCAATTATTAGGACTTTTGCTTCATCTTTTTTGCCTCCCAAAACGCTTCATCCTCTCTGAATGCTCTTTCTTCCGTTCATCTGTCCATTTTGCTTCAGGTTGACGATTTCAATTTTGCTCAAACTTCACATATGTGCGATTTTATAGCGACATTCAGTGCGATCTCCGAGATTTTTTATATTGATCTGTTGTAAATCCTTTTGGACCTCTTTTAGCCACTCTGTTCCGCATTTTCTATTCATAATTATATCGAGTCGTTTTTCCGGTATTCTTTACTGTTTCATTCTGTAGACATGTGCATAGAACTTTGCTCGTCGTTTTCTGATTTCTTCCGTTATCGTATTTGTCTTTCGATACAGTTCATTCTGAGGTCTTTTCATCCAAATGCCGTTTCTATTGATTGGCCCGTAAATCTTTCTGATATATTTCGTTCTTGTTTTTCTATTTCTCTTATTCTTGAATGACCGTCAATAACCATTGTTTCAGATGCGTTGATTGCTTCTGGAAGAATCGTTGTGTTATAATGCCTCAATTTGGCCCCTCTCGAAATGCTCTTTTTGATATAGTGAGCCCATATTAGTTTGTAGTTAGTACAAAATGTTAGCCGAATACTTCAGCGCCCTTCTCAACTGCAATCCACCCCAAGGACTTAAGTTCGACTTTTCGGGTTTTACGCATCCAGACTCGCAAGCATCTGATATGGAAGAGATTACGGCAATTATCAAGCAACTCAAAAAGGACAAAGCAGCAGGGGAAGATGGAATTATCAAGGAATTCTGGAAACTCAACGATACTAATTTGACACAAAAACTTCATCATTTAATATCAGAAATCTGAAGAACGGAACAGATACCACAGGATTGGAAATGCGCACTGATACATCCATTACACAAAAAGGGGGACAACTCATGAAAATGTTATATTTACTACTCAATTAAAAAATTAAATATATTTCTCGTAAACGATTGGAATTTCGCAAATTGTACGATATTAAGGAACTTCCGTTCAACCTAGTTTTCCAACAGTACAATTTGAGAAAAAATGTGCGTTATCCCATATGACAATGGGTTAGTCTTTTGATCTGAATTTGAAAATTTGACAACATTCTTTCACTTGATTTAAATGCAGTTATAACTTTCAACAGAGCAATAATGTAAACGATTTCTGCCAATATTAATCAAACAGAAAATCTTATATATCATAGATAACCTCAAAATATGACCTTGTATAACGCGTTTGATTTTATAAAATATGAAATTGCATCACATTTCCGCTCAGTAGTACTGATTATGTTGGAAAAGATGAGATTCCTAATTGATAAAAAGATTTCAAATCAATTCTTAATATTCAGATAATGATGAAATAAAATAGATTTATGTATCATCTATTATCTTTTCATTTTCAAATCGATAATGTCAATATAGAATTGAATTGCTTTGCTATCATTGCATTATGAATATTGAATTCACATTGTTCAATTAAAGTTATCGATTCTGCGAATGTAGTCTACAAAACGAATAATTGGACACCACTTTTGGCCACTATAAGACTTTTTCATATATTCAATATGAAAAATGAAGGATTTAGAGAGGACAGTTCAGCTGAATATCTCGTATACAATAATATCTGCTTTTTTAGAGAATCTAGTTTCAATACAGATTTGATATAAAATGAATTTACTATAGGACTTTTAGTCACGAACTTCAAAATTCCGAAGTTTTGTTCAATTTATTTTACTTTTAGCCATGCATTTTTTCTAGTTTTGGTCGAACAAATAATGATTGCGTAATAAAATATTGCAATTCATATTCATCATTAGTAAATGAGAGGTAATAATAAAAACTTGTCTAAAACTCACTGACTGAACAATTCTTCATTCGACTAGTTTCGCCTTTTACAGCATTATCAAGAATGAATACATATTACAAAGACAACCTATAAATATTTTCCAGATCTATTCCGACCACAAACTACACCTTAAATTCTGTCATACAGGTGGGGGTTTCCAAATTATCAGTGATTTAACAGCGGGGAGTGGTTTAGGTCCAACTGGTCATTGAGAAGATTGTATTTATCGGATTTTTTAAGTTTATTTATTTTCATGGCTTCCAGGTAGTTCATTATCATTCCTTTTTCAGAGTAAAGAAGAATATTAGGTTCAAAACAACGTGAGATCTTATGTCCTGTCGACTCTAGATGTTCCCGAAAAGCAGATTGTCCGTTTTTTACGTGTTCTTTTAGCCTAGTTTCAAAACATCTTCCGGTCTGGCCAACATATGTTGACTTACATTCTTCACAGTCCAATCTATAAATTCACGACTTCTTCATTGGCTCGGATTTGGACAATTTGTTATTAAAGATCATTCTATCCAATCTGCTGTGACTTGAAAATGCTATATTCAAATTATTTTTTTGAAGAATTCAATGATTTTTGAAGAGGGAACACACACGTTGCCTCTGTTCAGCAGAAGTGTGGAATTTATAGATTGGACTGTGAAGAATGTAAGTCGCCATATGTTGGCCAGACCGGAAGATGTTTTGAAACTAGGCTAAAAGAACACGTAAAAAACGGACAATCTGCATTTCGGGAACATCTAGAGTCGACAGGACATAAGACCTCACGCTGTTTTGAACCTAATATTCTTCATTACTGTGAAAAAGGAATGATAATGAAATACCTGGAAGCCATGGAAATAAATAAACTTCAAAAATCCGATGAATACAATCTTCTCAATGACCAGTTGGACCTAAACCACTCCCCGTTAAATCTCCTATGATTTGGAAATCTCCACCTGTATGACAGAATGTAAGGTGTATTCTGTGGTCCGAATAGATCTGAAAAATATTTATAGGTTGTCTTTGTAATATGTATTCATTTTTGATAATGCTGTGAAAGGCGAAACTAGTCGAATAAAGAATTGTTCAGTCAGTGATTTTTAGACAAGTTTTTATTATTACCTCTCATTTAAATATGAACTTGAATATAACTTAAATTCAAACACTTGAACTTATGATTTACACTTTATTGACTACATAGCATGACGCGTTTCGTCGTTACAAACGACTTCTTCAGAAGATTACAGAATAATCAATCATTATTCTGTAAGAATCTGAAGAAGTCGTTTGTAACGACGAAACGCGTCATGCTATGTAGTCAATAAAGTGTAAATCATAAGTTCAAGTGTTTGAATTTAAGTTATATTCAATTATAATGGATTTACACCAAGTAAACGCCAACACTATTAAATAAAAAAAAATGAATAAAAAAAAATAAAAAAAAAACTGAATAAATATGAATTATCACAGAGTAGATTCATCGTCTATTGAATTTATCATTATTAGTGTTTACAAATGAAGATCGCATAAACATTATTTCATCGATTAGAGTGGTTTCATTGAAATGAAACTACTTGTTGAACTTTCACTGCTTGAAAAACGTTTTCGGGAAGAAAAACCTACAATTAAAAACTATGTTACATGGATTTCATGAAATTTGATGTAGATGATATATTTGAATATACTGAAAGCCATAACATGTTTTGGTAGGTCCAAGGTACTTTTCATGGTTTAGTCTATCAGACTGAAGGTCTGAGGCATTTATCGCGACGAAAAATTAAATCTTTTTCGTGGCCTAACATGAGTAAATATGTTCAGCGCATTCTTGATATAACTGTTGACTTTATAGAATTTTAACGAGCCCAACGATTTCATTTATTTGTCTGATCACTAGGTCTTTAAGAAGAGTGGTGTGATGACTAGTACCTGTGAGCTACTGCAATAATTTTCAAATTTCAGTACATAATAAACATTATTATCTTAAGGTATTTCCAATGAAACCGTTTAAGTTATATAACTCAATTTTTTCCGATCTCTTAATTTTAGTTGCTCAGTAGTTCTCATTCTGATCAGTTCTAAAAAAGCTTCATTGTTACATACTGCATAGTATGTAACAATAAAGGCTCAAACCTTTAATTTGAAAGCCATATTGAGGTAGTAGTAAAAAATATGCAATCCGCCATTTTCTAACGACGGTCATTTTGGATTTGAAATGATAGAGAATTGTATTGTCATGAAAAATTGAGGTGTATAGCAAATTTCAGATTGGTATGAAAATATTAGATCAATATATCAACAATATCTGAAGGAGATCAAATTTCAGTAGAGCACTTAATTTGATCTGAATGAATTATTTGAAATGAAAGTATTTCGGGATGAATGAGGCTGTTCATCCAGCTTCTAATTAAAGTTAGAAATTACAGAAGTACCGTATTCAAATCAATCAAAATATCTTTCATAAAAATAAAATTTTTTCCGGAAAGAAATGCAACGTGAAAATTATGTGTTTCAAGGAGAGACATAATTTTTATATTTTCAAGGAAAAGATCAGTTTTCACTGAAAATTCATAACTTTCTCAGAATGACTATGTTTTTTTCAAACTCAAGAAACAATCACAAAAACAGTCATTTTATTTATTTTATATTCTTATATCCTTTTCTTTAATTTATATTTTATATTTATTTTATATTCTTATATTTTAAACAATTCATTTCTTTCGATCTCATGAATGAAAATCTCATGTAGTAGTTTCTCTCTTTTCAATGCAGCTAATTAATTGAAATTTGATTCAAGATTCAATTTGGATAATAATCTTATAATATATTATCATATAATACAATGTTTATTCAACATCAGCTATTACAAAATTCATGTATGTTGTGAGTCAACATTTACGTTTGATACTTTTTCCTAGTCAATCAATTAATATATTCTGAAATGAACTCAGCTAATTTTCGCTCGAATGTCTTGAGGCTACTCACAGTCTTTATAGAGGTAGGCAATTCATTGTTTATGCTTCGAATCCTGCATAAAATATACTGTTCTAAGATTGAGAAAGCCTATTAACTTGCATGCAAAAACTGCGTGCATATTACTGACACATGTTTCATTTTTAGATAGAAGTATATAATAAAAGTGTACAATAGAAGCATAAAATATTCTCTATGGAACAGACATGAATTTTGGGCAAACTAACATTATTTTCATCGGAGTATATTCAAAGCAGTTCGCATAGCACTAATCTGCAACTTTTGTTGGTGTGGAGTTTTTTCTTCACTCAAACTGAATAACAGAGTGGAACAATTTGAAGTCAGCCATTTTTATCAACCTGAACAATACTACATGTGCATAAATAGAACGGCCTGAAGAGATAAATTGGGACAAAACGTAACAGTGAACAACTTCAATTTCGAGAGAGTAAGAACGCTTCAAGTACCTTGGCAACACAATTACAGCTGACAACAACGTTACTGAGGAAATCAAAGGAAGAATCCAGTCTGCAAACCGTTGTCTCTTCGCACTCAATAGCCTTATGAAGTCGATAAATCTAACAAGGACCTCAAAAATCAGAGTGTATGAAACCATCGTCAGACCCATCATAACTTATGGAAGCGAAACGTGGACAATGACCGAAGCAAATGAAGATAAACTCAGATGCTTCGACCGAAAAATCCTGAGAAAGATATTTGGACTCCACCATGATCCGATGACCAACCGATATCGCATTAAAACTAACACAGAGGTCCAAGAGCTGTACAACGATAGCAACATGGTGCAAGAGATCAAATCCCAGCAATTAAGGTGGGCAGAGGATGAATGACGAAAGACTGGGGAAACAGGCATGGGAAGAGACCCCGACAGGCAAAAGACCACTCGGACGCCCCAGAATGCGTTGGAGGGACAACATACGATCAGACCTCCGAAAAATGAACATCCCTTTTGATTACACTTTGATGGAAGACAGAGTTCTCTGGAAAAAGGTTGTACAGTCAGCCAAGACCCACCCAGGGTTGTAGGGCTATATGATGATGATGATGAACAACAATAACTTTATACTATTCCTAAGATTTTTTTCAATTCGTTTAGAAAGTTGATTTTTTTTTGGAGATTTCAGACGATAAGTCAATGTGATTAGGTGTGTGAAGTCAACTCACTTCACTTCTCACATATTGCCCAAATATTAAACAACTTTTGCGCTTCAAATGGTTTGGCCCGCAATTTTAAAACTTTCCAATATTTAAATAAATTTTCCACTAAAAATATTCTGAAATTTCAATAAAAATGGTGAAATGTTAAACAAGCCAGCTGTACTATCGGTGTAGGATATCCAGTCCTCAACCAAGCCATCGCTATTGTCCCTGAAACATGATATCCCATCTAAAAGCTGCCGTAACTCGTCCAGAATTATTTATAGGTTAGGTCAAACTATTCGATATAATGGAGGATGTGCAATAATACCAGAAGCTCAATTGTTTCCGGCATGTTATCTATAATTACAAAATATGAGCGCCATATTGAATTGCGTTTTAGCAGTTACCAATGCAACACAATGCAGGCAATCATGTTCTTTCAGCGACATATTTTAAATATTTCGAACAATTATACTTCTCTCATGCTCGATTTTTTTGATAAAATGTTAATGCATTTCCTCCAAATATGACGAACAAGAAATTATGCATTTGGTCGAATTGAAAAAATAGAAAATTACTAATAATTTTTATATTGATGATTAATGAGGCCGATACTTGGAGAAAATTAATATCCATAATAAAACAATATTTAAAATTTTCTCATAATTCAATATAAAATACGCATAACGACGTTTCGAAGTACTACTTTTTTATCAAATGCTGGATTAATACTGATCAATACTTAGTATTAATCCAGCTTTTGATAAAGAAGTAATACTTCGAAACGTCGTCATGCGTATTTTATATTGAATTATGAGAAAATTTTGAATATTGTTGAATTGATAATTATTATGATAATATAATAAATATTATGAAAGCAATCGTGAAACATTGAGGCAATTATTTAAATTATTAGATAATATAATACTCAATTCAGTAATTTCTGCTTTGAAACAAATTTTCATTATCCACTAATACAATTGCAAATAGCCTTTTTTCATGATATTTCCTCTTGAAAGAATTCGAGACTTTTTTTCGTTTTAGATACTTTATTATTTTGCTGATTGATTCTACAAAAAAGAGAAATAAATTCAAATTTCATTTAACTGAATCAATATTACCTCCATGAGTCTTCTGAAATCAGAAGAAAATATGTAGAGACATGTTACATCGAATCGTTCAACGAATAAGAATATATTTACTTCCAGGCGTGAGGAATCAGTGCGAATCTATTACTGAATGAATTTACTGGATATAATTTGAAGAAGTGAACACAAACGAAAATTTATTTATTTATTTATTTGAAAATACACCACTCAACAGCTTGGGCCAATTACTGAGTGGAAAAATGCAATATAGTTTGCAACTTAGAAAAAAACTAGAAATAACATCAATAATGTTAATATACCTGAACGAAAACTCTGTGGGCAAGCTGACATTGAAGCTCACCCACGATATATAGAAAAAACTAATATCTGAAAAACTTATAACTAAAACTAAAAAAACAGTCAGGCGAGAGCTCGTCTGATATTGTCAGGCACGCATGCAAATATGTCGATGACGTCATGAAACGGCTCAAAGTCACCACAAATTGTATGGAGTGGTGAAAAAGCCAGAACATTATTACGAGTCAGAGGTGGATAAAAAATGTTCATATTTCTACAAGAAATTCTCGGGACATGGAAGTTCCTGTGACATCGGGGAAAGAAGGAAAGAACAATCAACAGAAAACCTTATCAGCTTGTATAGGAACATTATTCCCAAATATTTCCTACGTGTTTCAAGTGATGAGACAATAAATCTTGTAATAAGTAACTCATGATTTATAACTCGTTCTGGATACACACCGTCGCAGCAAAACCATAAATATTTCAAAAATCTTCTTTGCACGGATTCAAGATTCCTTATATTACACAAGGATCCTGGATTCCAAACGACACTAAATTTCTAGTTTTTTCTAGTTGCATATTCTAGTTTTGAACGTATTAAGGTATTGTATAGGAGCATAGTTGATTCAGATTGAAAGAGCTATTTAGAATTTCTTATTACAAAACCTAATGTTCTGTAACAACTTGAAACAATATCATTAATTTGAGAAAAAAAGTTAATTTTGTGTCGAAAGTTACTCCTAAATCTCTGAATTCGGCAGATCTATTGATTTTATTACTATTTACACTGTAGTCAAAGTGAACTCTACTTTTTCTACGAGAAAAAGACATTATGTTGCATTTAGAAATATTCAGTGTCAGTAGATTTCTTTCACACCACTGATTCAAATTTGAGATATCCTCTTGAAGAATGTGGCAATCAGTTACTGTGGAAATTTCGCGAAATATCTTTCAATCGTCCGCATATAGAAGAAAATTACAGTTCTTGTTGGAGGAAATGTCGTTCATAAAAATATTGAAAATTCACGAAAAGAAATCCACACTTTGTACCTCCTCAATGAACATCTCTGAATTTTTGAACTCGATCATTGTTTGACAATGAGGCGACTTTTAATCCTTATTTGGGATGTACCAACTTCAATAAAAAACATGAATAAATATTCACGAAAAGCAATCGATTATTAGTGGCTTCTCAATGAAGTTTTCATATTTTCATATGTGATAATTTCATCAGTATGTGATAATTCATGAAGAATGGAGAAAGATATAACTGAATTTGCTGTTTAAATTTTTTTCTCTATCAACCATAATGAAGTACAAACATTGTCATTCCGGGAATGACCATAAACTTTACCGCATTGAACACTCGAGAAACTCAAGAGTTTGCGAATTAAAGGAATCTGTATACATAGACAAAATAGGGTCAGAGTGGATATAAAGTTTCAGTAAAACTCCTCTACTGAGAGTTTTCTCTGAGTTTTCAGAAACGTAGATAGAACTGAATCTAGACCGTTGTATTTTATTGCTGAGTATTTAGGATTTCCCATAATCTCTTTCTAAAACTATTAGATCGCTTTTGCGTCAAGATTTTCTGATTATCTACGGACAGATAGTTGAAACTTTTTCAATTAAAGTAAATGATCCGAATTCATCCCAACAGAATTAGATGTTCTTTCTCTCGGAAAAAATTCGGGATAAAACGGCACAACTTCGAATGACGTCATTGCATGAATTCAAAAACGAATAAGATAGTTTTCTGATAGTTCATGAGAATATCCACAGAAGAAACGTACTTTCCTTTCATCAAATTCACATGAAGCAGCTGCATCATTTTGTTTGACATTCAACTTCAACTTCAAATTTCCACCCCTCACCAATCATTTCTCATTTTTTATTTGTTGATTGAAAACTTAGTTTTTGTTGGCAAGATTGTTTTTCATTCTGTTTTTACTTAGAATACAAAATTTCATATTACTCTTAATTTTGCACCCCTCTACGATCAACCCCTATTTTTATTAGTTGATTATTAACTTCAATTTTTTTGGCAAGAATTTTCTTTTATTTTGTCATGACTTAGAATGAAGAATTTCATATAACTCTCAATTTTTCACCCCTCTACGATCAACCTCTATTTTTTATTTGTTAATCATAAACTTTAATTTTTTTGCAAGATTTCCTCTATTTCCTCATGACATAGAATGGAAAATTCCATATTACTCTTAATTTTCACCCTTATACGATTAAACCCTATTTTTCCACCGCAATTTTCATGTTTTTCATTTTATCCACTGATCCGCAATATATTCGCGAGATGGTAATCGATCATAATAATTGTAGTACGATAAATTCTTATTCAGAGTTTATCATTTCAATTTCCTTCAATTATCAATCGATCAGTTATTCCCGCCAGATGTCTACCGTTGTCACCACTCATCCAGCCAACATCACGGTGAAAGGGTGAGGACGAAGCCGGTCTCTTGTCTTACTCACTATAATTCTTTCAGCCATTTTTTTCGTTTTATTTGTGTATCAATCGTAGCAGAGACTGTTAAACGTTTATTTCAATTTTTCTGTGCAGTTCTAATGTGGATTTTACTCACATCGTAAATTTATCATTAATTTCAATGGGTTAAATTTGAAAATTCAACAGTTGTTGCCTGGGGACTTGGTGTCATAGAAATCTATCTATGCAGTTTGCGATACCAACGAAACTGTGAATTTTTCAATTGAGTTTTTAATTTCATTGGATTTGCCAGGCATGCCACCAGAACATTTACACTTGAC
The DNA here is from genome assembly GCA_030704895.1 of Henosepilachna vigintioctopunctata. NCBI lineage: Eukaryota > Metazoa > Arthropoda > Insecta > Coleoptera > Coccinellidae > Henosepilachna > Henosepilachna vigintioctopunctata. Next base: position 1,825,938 of record JARQZJ010000068.1, read on the forward strand.
GGTTGGATCTTCGATCATTCTGCTTCGTAACTTGAACCCACTACGACCCTGTAATGGCACATGATTAGTAATAAAAAAAATTAATGTAAATCGTAATTGAAACCATCCTTTTGAATGGCAAGTTTCAAGGCGAAAATGTGTTTCTGCCACGAATCCCTATGTCTCACCTGATCGAACAAGGACGAAACAGCTGTGCAACACAGCTGTTTCGTTCTACAAGGAACGCGTCACTTGCACCACGTCCATCGAAGTTCGGCAACGATTTCAATCTCCCAGCGCTTCCAAGTGCAGAACTTTCAAGCGAGGAATACTTTACAATTCCATCTATAAAAATCGATGAAAAACATCTAATATGATATTATATAATATTTGCTCAAATATTCAATTCAGTGCCATTTTCACGAAAACTATATGTCTTTGTACTGACTATGTATATGTACTAACTGAACAACAATATTTTTTTGAATTTTTCTAATGAATGTTCTAGTAATCATTCTCAGGAATTCAGTGTCACTAGCATAAAAATTATATGCATGTGTGTGTGCACATATACAATGTATATATATATATATATATATATACATATATATATATATATATATATATATATATATATATATATATATATATATATATATAGTGTGTGTGTGTATAATCTTACACATATTTTCTTATACAATATTCCTAAACGTATATTCTTAAACAGTATTTTATTGAGTTCGAATCCGACAAAAGAAATTTGACATAAACGTTTGAATGAGAAAGAGATTTTTCATTTGATAGAATTAAGAACATCGTTCGCCTAAAAAGAACCAATGGCTTCAATCTAACTGAAATTCGGACTAGATCGATGCCCTAAAGAACAACGTCTGCCTAATTCAATTTCAAGTGAAAAAGATTTTTTCGCCCTCCTAATTCCAAATGACATTGGATGATCCTCGGGAAGGATTTGATCCATTTACCTGGAGTAACTTCCAATTTTTAACCCAATTTTTCTCAGATAGGTCCTTTCGAAATATTTCTATTGAATCATTCCTGTTTTGCTTTTGAATGATCTACAGCAGTAATTCAATGAGCTCATTTAATGGACCATCCCGAAGTACAAGTAATATCAAACAATTATCATATGCTTCAATGAAGCTGTAATAGTAAAACATGATAATATTTACTCTATAATCACATATAAACAATTTAGGAATTTGAATCTCATTTATCATAAATTAATATCATAATCTACCAAATTTAAAGTTAACACACTTAACTTAAGTTTCACTGAATATATTAAAAACTCAGCATATGTTTCGGGTGGTTAACCTATTATCAAGAGTATACAATAATACTGAGTAATATTGATTACTTGAGTAATATTGTATACTCTTGATATTGGGTTAACCACACGAAACATATGTAGAGTTTTTGATATATTGAGTGAAACCCAAATCGAGTGTGTTAATTTTTAATTTTATAGTTTTTAACATAATATTTCACCAAGAGATAAGCGAAAGCTCCGTGTCATTTATATCATAATGTTGATGTTCTGGAAGTTTTCGTTATTGTAATAGATGGTATGCTATTGTCCGCTCAAAAGTCTACTAACATATTTTGAGAACTTAACCAAAGTAATATGAAATTTTTCATTCAAAATTAAATATATGCATAAAAATAATAAACAATGGTTTCAAGAAATAAAACCTGATAGTGAACTGTGAACTTGAGTATGCAGACCCAAAAATATTTATTTTTTTCCACAGTTCTCTAACACTTCTTGAAGTATTTTCCAAAAATGTCCAACTATTCGTAAAATGAAAATACTTTACATTGTTTAAATATGAACTTTCAGAAAGTGAAAATACGAATCGTATGACTAAAGGAGTCATGAATTTTTTAAATCAAGGCTAGATGATTCGGTTGCCAGTTTTTTACCGATTTTTTTCCTTTTGAATTATTGATACGACTGGTTTCAGAAGAACTGATATATTTTTTCACCGTTTGATAGGTAAACAACACTTCTTTCAAATAACTCATTCTTCTGTACTTTCTTAAACATCTGTGGGCACCCCAAAAAGTGGTAAAATTCAAATATATGACCCCCTATTGCGACATAAAAAAGCAGCAGGTTACTTCTTCTCAAAACAATTTAATCTTCAAATTATCATATTCGTGGAGTATTGGACAAATTTTATATTCTCAACAAAACTTCATCAAGGAATATCAAGAGAAATGCACCTCTATTTCTTAGCACCTCCAATTCGTTTTGCTTTTACTGAATTGTGAAAAAATTTCGAAAAAATCTTACTATACTCCGTAAGAAAGCTTCACATGAAAAATTATTCAGATGGAAAGTATACATAATCCTTTCATTCAGCGAGTATTCAACAAGGGAGAAAAAACAATTTGGACACATTCGCACAAGAGCGAACGAATGCATTATAAATACAATCGAGAACACAACGCGCCTAGAGTCCGCTTTTAGGATAACTTTTTACTCCTGTGGATGTCAGTACTTCACATCTGTTCTGAGTAAATACGCCACAAAAGTCTTAATTTTTTCTTAATTAATATATATATATATATATATATATATATATATATATATATATATATATATATATATATATATATATATATATATATATATATATATATATTTCTTGGAATTGATTTATTGCCTGTTTTGAAAGTTGTAATATAACAACGAAACGTTAACAAAAATAAAATTTTTCATATCAAAGAAGCTTGTTATTGCTAAAAACTATCAAAATAAAATAATATATATATAAATATATATATATGTATATATATATATATATATATATATAGTAAATACTGAAACTCTTAATCGAAATATCGAAATATTTCAAATAAAACTCTCAGGGAGCTGTCTACACAAATGTTGTCAACGAGAACGAACCCATCACTTTCGAGAGTGAATATTAAGAGCGTTTCGAAAAATTCATCGATCTTGTTGAATGATAATAGGATACGATTGTTTCATCATTATTATGAATCATCAGTCCATATTTAATCTATCAATCAAGAATCGATGACTTTCAAAACGAACATAGGTCCTATACCAAATTAAGAGAGATTCTACAGAGTGAAATACTCACGTAGGCTCCCTCTATCGGCGAAAGGACGTATAAACACTCCCTAGCGTTCAAGATTCCTACTCATGACAACAAGAGTGCGAGTGGAAGGCTTTGTAGATATTTCATTCGAACACAATAGAAAATTGTCTGAAATGTGTACGAATGATCCCATGCCTAATCGCTCCAGATCACGCCCAGGCGGGCAAAAGTGTAGCTAGTTCAAAGATTCACAGGTAATTCAATACTAGTAAATACTGAGACTCTTAATCGAAATATCGAAATATCGAAATATTTCAAATAAAACTCTCAGGGAGCTGTCTACACAAATGTTGTCAACGAGAACGAACCCATCACTTTCGAGAATGAATATTAAGAGCGTTTCGGAAAATTCATCGATCTTGTTGAATGATAATAGGATACAATTGTTTCATCATTATTATGAATCATCAGTCCATATTTAATCTATCAATCAAGAATCGATGACTTTCAAAACGAACATAGGTCCTATACCAAATTATTATCTTCAGATTCTTGATTGATAGATTAAATATGGACTGATGATTCATAATAATGATGAAACAATTGTATCCTATTATCATTCAACAAGATCGATGAATTTTTCGAAACGCTCTTAATATTCACTCTCGAAAGTGATGGGTTCGTTCTCGTTGACAACATTTGTGTAGACAGCTCCCTGAGAGTTACATTTGAAATATTTCGATATTGCGATTAAGAGTCTCAGTATTTACTAGTATTGAATTACCTGTGAATCTTTGAACTTTTATATATATATATATATATATATATATATATATATATATATATATATATATATATATATATATATATATATATTCGACAAATTCGAATAATTGCCGGGAAATCCCTTAAAACAACCCATTTATTTTTTCCATACAAACGTTTTCTAACTAAAATGAATAGTCAACGGCTGAACCAATTTCACTATTTTTTTTGTTGTGTTTGTTATTGTCAGGAAAAAATTGCTTATAAAACTTTGAAATTTAAGAATACTTAATAAATAATATAAGTAATAAATTATTATCAATTCTTGAAAAGAGAATGTGAAAAACTGTGAATGTGAATATCTTATCGGTTAGTTCAAAGCAATCACGACTAAATTTACCGACGTAGTTTAAATAGACAACATACATGTTACTAACATAGCACGTGGTGTATTTAATTGTTGAGAAGAATACATGGTTTTCTTTAATTTATAGTGGAAATTGTACTTCATTCGATATTTTACACATCCTGTAGCTCTGAAGGTTACAAATAGATTTTCAAGCGTCCGCTAATAGGATGTCGCCGATTAGGGTAATTCTGTGCATACACTCGTTCTGCCAAAACACAATTCTCAAAACATTTACTGATGACTAAAATCATGTCAATTCTTTCTTGTATTGAATAATAAATTTTCACAACTTTTGTGGATACTGGTTAACAAAAAACAAGTAAACGGTCTGAATAAATTCAAAAAGTGATTCACTTTAATTGACAGCAGCCTACTTCAGAAAAAAAGAAATAACTGACAGCCTACTTCGAATTCTCAAAAATGCGGAACTCTGAAAAAGATGAATACTCAAAAACTAAATAGTGATCTAGAGCTCTTCAAGAAACTGATGAAACATTCAGAGGTGAAGACGGTGTGAAAAGTATGCAATAATCTTTTTTTTTGAGAAAAACCACTCATCCCTCCGCATGTTGAAGTGACAAAATAGATGAAAATAATTGACCATTTCACAAAATTTAAAATAATTCTAAAACTAATAGAAATAGACATATAATACCTCTATAACTTTTCAAAGAGACTGTAATTTGGTACATGATGGGTTTGAAAAATACAGTGTGTTTCACTTGAAATGAGCATGATATTGTAGTTTGAATATGTTAGCAGAGAAACATCAAATTTGGGACACCCTGTAGAACTTTAAGTGAATGTGAATTCATTAAAACTTTCCGTAATCGCTCTTTTATTCACACAAAAAATTTAACTTCGCTAAAGTCAATTGTTTCGGAGATGTTATCTTTTTTGTGGACTCTCCAATTTCCGAAAAATCGAAATATCTCAAAAACTATAATTGTTAGGTATATGACATATTGAAGAAAGTACATCTTATTTATTACGTAAAACCCAAAAAGGTAGTTAAATACGTTCAATAAGAAAACATATAACTTTGGTATGTCAAACATTTCTGGAACATGCTGTATGTATCAAATTATTTTCAGAATGTACCCTCGATGAATCCCCACATGACTGCGTGGTCATATTATTATAAAAATTAACCGTTTCGTAATAAGAAGCCATCGCGTCTACCTTGACTCACGTTGTATATAAGTATATATATATATATATATATATATATATATATATATATATATATATATATATATATATATATATATATATATATATATATATATATATATATATATATATATATATATATATATATATATATATATATATATTTTTTCAGTGTTTAATTGGGCATGCACTCTAGGACAGGAGAATAAGTTACCTCTTTAGTACTTTCCAAGCTTTCGAAAATGATTATTTTCTCCTTCAGGGCTATAATTGTACATTACTAACAGTTTATGAGAAACAAGGCAGTATTGAGAGTTTTCCTTACGAATACTGTGAAGTTAGTTCGAAGATGAATTTGTATCTTGAATTTTAATTTTGTTCAATAATGAGACTCTAAATCGAAATATCAATATATTCCAAATAACTCTCAAGGAGCTGTCTACAAAAACGGTAACTATCACAAAATTAATTGTCATTAACAAAATGGAAAAATGAATGGTTTACAGCGACTCATTCACGTGAAAAAATTGAGAAAGATGACATGAAATAATTGTTTTATTCTCGAAAATCAGAAAATTATCGGTTATTCGACTCAGGACTTGAGATTTTCTGAATATTTTGAAGCTGTACTTTATTGATCAATTGAAAATTATTCATAAATTCTTTAATAGTAATCGGACTCAATGGAAACTTCATAATATCAAGTAACTTTTTCAACTTCTCTATATTTATGTATTATTATCAAATCCATTATCATTCTTCAATCATTTATAAGCGACAACTTTGTTCGGATAATAGAATTGTGTCAGACCCGTGTGTTGAATTAATAGGTTATATAACACCGCCCATTTTTCCTCTTAAGAAAGCATTTCTTCCACATTATGTTCGGAATAGTTCATTTTAGGTATATAAATCCATGACTCGTTCGACCCTCATTCCTGCACATATCCTGAAGATCGGCAAAATCCACCCTCCCTTCGAAAGCCAGTAAGGGCTGATGAAATAAATCCTGCCGAATCATAAAAAACATCTTCCGTTCTGGCCTTCATGTTGTAAATCTCTCAGATGTATGCCGATGACTGGAAGAAAACTTAGTGGAAATACACCGGAAAATTTGTCAATTTACGACGTGTAGAATTTTTCCTCATACTCCATCAGTTCAGTAATTCCTTGAGCTCATCCTTCTTTACAGTTTGGAAATGTTTTCGTAGCATATTTTCATTATGCAATATTTTACAAACGAAATATAATAGTGAATGAATTCGATTTTCTAACGCTTTCTAGCACTTTCGTATTAATTCGAGGGTGCTAAACTAATTCCATTTAGTCTAGCACTGAGTTATATTACACTAAAATGAGCTTTTCTCTGGAGAAATGTCAGAACTTAACAAAATCACCAAAGGGTTTAAAAACTGAGTTGAAGAAATATATCTAATAATAAAGCTGCTTCATCATAGAAAAAGACCCTCTCTATTTTTTGGTCAGGAACACTTTTGAGGAAAATGGAATATACTTTCTAAAGCTTTCAATATATTCATCAGATTTCTTCACTGTTCCATCAAATTGTACAGTTAATCTAATATATATCATGCAAAATAATTTATATCAGTGAGCATTTACAGACTACTTCTTGAAAATCTTTGTTGATTAAATAGGTTTCTAGCTGTCAAGATTTTAGATGTTCCGATGTTTTCAGGCAGTCCATATGCTATGGCCATCAGCACTCAACTGGTCAATATCTCTGGAAGATTGACTTTTATTTAGTCTTTTCATTCGAAGAAACTAAACAATTTGTAAACTCTCATTTTCTATTCATTGAAAGTCATCTGCGATGTTGATATCGGAATATCTAATTCGAGCAAGAAATGAATAGATTTAATAAATATATTCTCCTGAGATATATCGGTAATCATTTTGTTATCTGACAAAGAGAGGATCCGGTTCATACATCGATTGCAGGACACATTCAGCCCCCTAAAATATTGCGTATGCGTCAGACATTCACGTTACTCCAGTATGTAGAACCAACGACCATAGAATTCAGAGTTGGGTGATTGATCATTTATTGGAGATTAAGGTACATGAGGGTAATAAGGCCTAGCTAAGGGAAAAAAGGTTCAAAATATTGAAAGAACAACTTAATCAACTACATTTATTGGTTATGAGTCGTTTATTTTTGGTACTACAAAATAGAACAAAAAAATAGCAACTTCTACTTACAATATACATAAAATTGAACTTTTTTTGAAACACACAATAGGCCTTATTATAATTAGGTAGGATAATAAGGCCTATATTTTATATTATATAAGTAATCAACTTAGACATTAAAATTTGGTTCTTGAGGTCAGTAATCCTTATACATAATAGCACAACAATATACTAGTATTCTAATAATAAAATACATGGTCTCTTTTAACATCCAGCAGGACATATGAAGTCATCACAATCATCCACTGACAAACCGAAGCACTCCTCATGATACATACCGCTTAGAACATTGAGAGCACTCCCTCATGTCATCCATGTGGTCTTCTTAACAGGCATGATAGTACCAACTCGCTTGATTGCCTGCAGTGTTTTTGGTTCTAGTAGATCCGTGAGAAGACGATTTTGCTTTAGTTGCTTTTGAAGTGAATTTAAGTTTTGAATACCCTGGGTCCCTTTACTTTTCTTCTTTTTTCTTTTTCTTCTGTACTATACTTTTCTTTGCTGCATTGTTTTTCTTACCTTCATTGAATTAATCGAGAAGATCTTTGGAAACTGGAGCAACTCGGTAATTGATAGCCTTGTGTCGGACAATAGGTGTTGCTTCTTGAATTTTAGCAGGTGGGGGCATGAGATCATCAAACCCAGATTTTATTTAAATAAGTGGCACATTCTCGAAGAAGTCCCATAAATTTGGCAATAATAGCTGCGTTTTGCGGTTGGTTGGCTTAAGATCTGCTGATTTGGTCATCCTTCTGATAGCAATTTGGCTGTCTATCTAAAACATGTATAAAGTTCAGGAGCCAAACAGGAGTTAGGCCGAGAATAATCAGCAGGTGGCACATTCTCTTTTCCGACATCAGGTGCTAATATCTTTGGAGGATTTGACAGCAACCTACTATCAGCTTCTAGAGTCTTTTGTCTAGTATAATCCACATGTGACACATTTTCATCTACGAGTTTAGGAGCTTAATGCCTCTGTCAAAATTGATGGTGATTCGCGTTCTGATACCACAATTATCAAGAGGATCTATGTTTCCTTGTTCACCATAAGCAGGCGTTGGTGAATTGACTTGAAAAAAGAATAAACAAGAAGTATAAAAAACTAGAAGTATAATAAGGCCTACTTAAAATGTTCATAGGCCTTATTACCCATGGGTAACGTATTTAGGAAAAACGAAATAAATGAAATTGGTATTGTACCACTTTATTTATTTAGACAGTATGGGACAAGCGTAAATTGACACAAATACAGACAGTGAGTGTAAATAGATAAGTATAATAATAACACTAGTACTTACGTTTTACCGGAGCCAATTTTTATTAAATCGTGACTGGACACTACTTCTGACAACGTTTGGCTCGCCCTATGCAGAGCGGCAGGGAAGGAAGTCAACTTTTGCCGTGTAATATACTTGTACGTGTAATATGCATGTGTGAGTGTTACCTTCAGAGCGAAATCGTATTTTAAACAAGATCTTGATCGTTTAGGTGTTATTAGCCGACAGGCCTTAATACCCGCATGTACTTTAGTGGATCATAATGATTCTAAAATATTTGTGAACGATGAACACTGCACGCACTCTTCGGAAGTGTATAATTTTCCAAGGCAAAAATATATTTGAATGATATGATTAAAGGAATGACTTACCAATGCTCCCATTCGAATATTGCTTTTGGAAAACTCATTCTTTTATCAGAATTCGCAAACATTTTATATGAAAAGTAAAATAATGCACTTTCTAGAAATTTTGATAAACAACTGAGCTTTTCATGAACCTCATATAATACTAAAAAATACTTAGTGCGACCATATTACCAGACACGTACAAAGTACTCTCAAAAAAGTATTTGAATACAAAATGCAAATACTTTCCTTAATTCCGTATTTAAATGCGAATTCAAAATACTTTTGCTTTTTTATTTGAATACTAAATGAAAATACTTGTTTTCAAAATACTTCATTGAAGTAAAATACTTTCTGATATAATTACTAATATTCATTATTTGTTTTCGCATTCACAAGCTCCTCAATCAAGCGTATCATTTCAACACATGCATCCCTCGCTTCAACACTTTCTTCATTGTTCGCTATGTCTTGAGAATGGACAGACTTGTCGATCAGGCAAATCTGAAGCGTTGAACACAATACAGTAAGACTCACCTTTTTGTTTGTTTTTTTCTGTTGATGTTTGTTAACATGTGCACTTTATTAATATTCTCGTTTCATTCTGCGCACTGTTCTAAAAAATTCAATTCTTTCACATACAACTTGGCACCCACTTTAACTTGAAGGAGGGTTATGACTCTTCTGCTGATATACTGTTTTGGCGAGAATATCGTATAAGTTATATTTTGCGAATCGGTTTTGTTTCATTGTATCAACTAAAGCAGCACAATATAGTATATTGTCTTGCGTCAATAGTTTATAATTCTGCAAAGTTTCGAGAAAAATTTTAGAAAAAGTTTATAATTATGCTCCGCCTAAAATCAGAATTGAATCTGTGAGTTTAAAATTTGTTTGGAAAGAATGGATGCTACCTTAGCGAGAGGAATTTACTGCCGCAATTTCAACTTTCTGTTGTAATTCGCTTTTTGTGATATTAATGCTCAATTTATAGTTATAATGTTCTAAATTTCAATTTCTAGTTGTAACTTCGATTTTATAGGTGTGTACTCCTAGTTATATTATATATTGTAAAATATGTTGAATTTTTGTAAATGTATTTGGAACGCGGTTGAGCAGATCAGCAATGCTGGATATCACCGAGGATTTCAAAAATAAAAATTTTTCATTATTATTATTCTCATCATAAAAAGTTCAACAGTGCTTGCATTCTATACAATTATGGCTACAGCCATCCATGAAAAGTCTCCTCGTCGCCTTCTAAGCTCCGGATGGCTTCAGCTATAGGCTTAACCCTGCTAATATATTCAATCAAAAACCATACTTCTATCTCCTTGAAGACAGTCAATCCTCATTTTCGGTGTATTAATGTCGTTACTGATTGAGAAATATTAAGGAACCGTAGAAACTTTTTTCTCTAACCTCATTCCAATGAACTTTTTGAATAAATATTTGAGTTCATTACATTTTGCATTCAAATCAAAACACCAATGATATTGGCCAAGTAATCACTGATTGATATAACATAAGAGCACCAAATCCAAATCGATATTCAATATATTTTCGGTAACATACACTATTTAATAGATAATAACGCACGTTTTATTACATCTGGCAATTTGCACAGTTTTGGAGTTTCAGAAGTGAAAACGTATTTTATATTTTACAAATATAGAATGCAAAAATAAATACAAAGAAACAGATAATAAATATAAAAATAGAATACAAAATACTGTTCAAAAAAGGTAATTTTGAGTACAAAATATCAAACAGGGTTTTCGTATTTTGTATTTTGATTTTAATTACAAGTATTGTAAATAAGTCAAAACTCTGATATTCACTTCCGATAGACTCGTATAGGTAACGAATAATGCACGTGGTAGATTTAACCGACAGAAAAAAATCTGTCATTTAAAGATCTTGTATTGAAAATCAAATGGCTATGGCATATGGACATTTTGAAGGTCTGGCCTGTGATACTACCTGAAAGCTTACTTCAGAATATTGTCAATATAAGTATCCACAGAAACACACATATGAAACTGCAAAGATCTGTTATATGAAATACCACTCAAATATCGAGAAAATTTGTTTGAAAATGATGAAGGACCACAATGCTCAAGATGGTTCTCATAATTCAATATCTGTGATTTTCTAGCACTCTATTGTGAAATGTCGAAATGCCATCGAGAAAGTTCGATGGCTTCATTTCTGATGCCATCGAAGGGTCCAGCACTGCTGATCTACCTAACCGAGAATATCATCATAAAGATTATCATATGACTTGGGAATTTATATACCTAAGTTTTAAATGTACTTTCGATAATGGTTCCATTACCAGAAATCAATCTTGTGGAATAGTTTGTTTTCCACAATTTGATTCATTAAACATTCAAAGTGAAATTAGGCAAGAGAGTGGAATGCAAAACTTGAAACAAGGAAGTTTGTACTTCCAAGTGTGAAGTGAGTCCGATTCTAGTTGAAAATTATTTCGAAATAAAATTGACTATAATAGTTGTTTATGAGGGAATGAGCAGAGGGAGCTTGTTATCTGTATTATTCGTTGGATTCAACTTAGAAGTTTGAAATCATATTTTATGATGAATAATGAAAGTAGTAGAACAAAGTACTATAATAAGGTATTTGTTGATTGAAATATTCACTATAATATTTGAACTTCGTTAAAACCTAATGATTAAATTTTTATATATGTATTTTCATGCATAACGCCTTCATTGAATTCAATTACAATCAAGGTTATAAATGCGGTTGATATATGATACATTATATCATATATAATATAATTACATATATATATATATATATATATATATATATATATATATATATATATATATATATTATAATATATCATATATATAATGATATATCAATAACATTTGATATATGTTACATTGCGATGAAATGAGCACAATAACTATAGAATTCATTCTCCTGTAGTAATTTCTTCATATTTTCACTAGCCCCTTCCTTAATGCCGACTTTCTGACAGGTATAAACAAGCGTTTCTATTAGCGCAACCTAAATGGATTTAGTTCCTCAAATTGAATTGAATTGTTAATAAACTTGAGTAGTAAAATGTAAAATCTGAATTGATGAGGACGTGGGAACTTTCAAACTTAGATGAAATAATTAATTTCATAACTCCCTAACATTTATCTCTTCAAGGATAATGGTAGCATCTCATTGTACATGTTTCACATTGCCAGCTCTAACATTCCTTTGATTTTTTTTATTTGAATTTTCGAATGAATATTTTGGTATTCATTTTCTTTATATATATATATATATATATATATATATATATATATATATATATATATATATATATATATATATATATATATATATATATATATATATATATATATATATATATATATATATAAAGGGAAACAACGAACTGAACAACAAATCAGATAAACAAAATAACCCGACCGTGGTTCTTCTTTATATCAAGGGTGTAACAGACAAAATCGGACGAATACTTACGAAGCGTAATATAAAACCGATTTTCAAACCATACAGAACAATACAGAGTGTGATGAAAAATCCGACAGATAATATACCTTTAGTAAATCAAGACGTTTGATCAATGCTCTTCCTGTGAAAAAGTATATGTTCGACAGACAAATAGAAGAATATCCACTCGAATAGAGGAACATAAGTTAGCCGTTTCAAAAAATTTGAAAACCTCAGTAATAGTGCAACATGTCGATGAAACAAATCATAAAATCAATTTCGAAGAATCAAAAGAAATCTGTAGGTAAACAAATTATAATAAAAGAATCGTGAGAGAAGCCGTTGAGATACAACAGCTTCCTAATTTCAATAAACGAGATGATGCTCTAAATTTACCGCAACCATGTGAAATTGTTCTTCACAATTCTATCAGGAATAACATTTCACGTACAGTGTAGCAACCACAAGATCGTGTGGGCAGAGTCCTCACACATTTGACCGCACTAGCCAATCACAAACGTCGTTACAACCTGCGCGAGCGTAAGCTATAAACAAAAGAAAGCCTCGACCAGCTAGAGGACATTCCTTTAATATAATGATAACGCTAAGTTCAAAATAAAACCGTTAATCGATACCCGTTAGGATAAAACTTAAGATAGTTCGCGGAAACATCGTAGTGCGCGAAAAAGTCACTTGTGCGCGAGTTAAGTGCGCGAAATTTAAAATTTCAACAAGCACAATCATATGATACCAATTGCCATTGTACCAACGTAAAATAATAATAATAATAGTAATAATAATAATGTAAAATAACATGAAATAATTAAGAAATACTGTACATTACGTGGGTAAAGTTTTCTGTGGTTTCCTTTACCATCAGATGTCAGATGAATTGAAAGTCGGACATTTGACCGAATGGCACGTAATTAAATTAAAAACAACAAGAATGAGGGCCACAGCTATTATTGCCCTAAAAGTAAATAAAAATAATAATAAGTTTATTTAGCATGATGCTAATACAATAAAATTCAATATTAATATTTATTCACTTTTATCACAGTACAGTGTTTCGAAATATGAATAATTTCAAAGATCTTCTAAAACTCCTCAGCAAAATACAATTTCCTACATCAGCAGGTGTATTGTGGATCTATGCATTAAACCTAAATTATGTTTTTCTACACAAAAGTCATCTCTATGACGAGTTTCATGCCCATGAATTTCATTGACGTATCTCAAATTTTCAACCAAATAATTTGGCAACAACCTGTTCTTAATTTTATAGATAAACTATAATGTCCTGAAGGTTATCCTCTGTTTTACGCTCATTAAATTCAATATTTCTAACATTAACTTAGTGGGTGTTCCCTTTTACATTTTAAAATTAATCTCATTCCTCTGTTCATAATTTTCTGGAGTTCATTGATAAATGCTTGCTGAAGATTGAATAAAAGAGACTTACAATAGTCAATATGTGGCAAAACAATTGTTTTAAACAATAATAATCTGTATGCGTATTCAATCTATAACTTAGTCTAGCCATAAAATGCACTTTTTTGACATCTTGTTGGCCATGTAATCAGTATGCAACTTGAAATTAAGATTTTCATCTAACATGACACCTAAATATTTCATACTATGAACTCTTTCTATATAATCATCATTGATTTTTATTTTAATACCCTCTGAACGTGTATTTCTCATTCTATATGATGTTTCCCACCATCATAAATTTTGATTTCTTCATGTTTATTTTGAGATTTTTATCACATAAATATATAAAAATAATTTTTTTTTCTCTCCTAATTTTTTGAAAAGATAAAAGGAAAATTAAAGTTACACGTGTTGAAGAAGGTTGCAAAAGCTTATAGCCTCCCGCCCTTCGAATATATATTGTTGAAGAACGATTTATTTAACAATATGTATAGTCAACATGTTTCGAGCGTTAGCTCATTTTCAAGACTAAACCGCAATGCTGAAACGCTGAAAATGAGCTAGAGCTCGAAACATGTTGACTATACATATTGTTAAATAAATTGAAACAAAGCCAAGAGTTTAATTTATTTTAATATTCAATTATGTTTCACCAAGAAACAAGAATTCAATCTCATTCTTTGAATATATATTTACCAAACAATGTATCCCAAACCAAGAACATAATAAACGTATTTGATTTGATTGCGAATTGCTCAGTCTGAGTTCATGATTATTAAACAAACGACTGGCTAGATAATGACCTAGATCAATGAGACCTTGTCGAAACGTCGTCCTAACAAAGATTTCCAACGAAATCCGCGAAACAACACACGGAAGCAAACCCGTAAATCTTTAGAAGCATATATATATATATATATATATATATATATATATATATATATATATATATATATATATATATATATATATATATATATGTATATACAGCGCATGTGTATAGTTCGTGGAATATTTAGTCGAACTTACCGAATTCGCAAAATCTCAAAAACGCGAGTTTTTCCTCTCAACCAATCCCTATCCATATATCATTGATTTAAGGGTCATTTCCTCATTCTCTCGATTATCTTCTGAACGAAGTGCCGTATTTCAGATACGCTCACTTCATTTCGCAATGAAATATTGGATGATCTAACTCAAATGATACCTACGTTTTAATTAGTAAACTGATATATGCCTTATGAATATTGAGATAAATTTGCTGGTTTGAGGAAAAATTCATTTCAGATTTGCTCAACCTCCATTGAGTAACTGCAGCAATCGGAATATAACGTAGGATACGAGATTTCAATTTTTCGAATGAATGTCTATTCAATCGAAAGTTTTTCACCTATCGTCGAGAAATCTTTAAGAAGATAAATTTGCTTTTAAATGCATAATTTGTTTTCTTCACGATCTTATCAATGTAATTATGTTCCATTGATACACATTCCATTGATATCTAATGATGCCAATATTTTGGAGAACGAATTGTTATGTGTCAACAATAAATACAAAAAATCTTGTAACTAAATTAGTTTTATTTACAATATGGTGTTGGATTTACATCAAGTAACAGCTGATACACCTGATTTAAATATATAACATGCCTTAGATGTACATAGATACAGAGTGCCTTTGCTGTGAAGCATCCTCCCACTGAATGTCCGCAGTTAATTAACCAAATGAGACAATCCGAACTTTCAAGCACCCTGCCAGAAATTCTCCTGCCCAGTTCATAGAGTTCATCAATATTTGAGGCATATCAATTTCAGTAACCGAAATTGAATGAATACGTACTCTACTATTCTTATTGTATCAGTGTCAATGACCTCAGATGCCGAGACACATTTCTTTCTCTTATTATATTAACGTAATCATAAAATTAACATTTAAGTCAGAACGCTGATGAAGAAATCTGAAGCTGATTGATTAAAATCGATTAATAGGTATGTGATTCATTGAAGAGATAAAGAAAAATTATAAGAAATATATAAGAAAAAAGAGATATATCCAGAATGGAAAATAATGAATGAACAGACAGTTCTACAGTATAATTTAGTGTGTATTGAGATATTAAAGCATAAGGTTTTTATTATTTATTCCGATAATGATTCTGAATTTGAAATATCATTATATTATTCGTGAATCACAAAGTAATGAGTAATTGTGCCATATATAAAATTAAATCACAAAGTTATGAATTATTTACTAGTGAATTGTAATCAATGAATTATTAATTTATTGAGAAACATTCTTTACATTGTAGAATTACATTCATTCCAATTGATACAATAATTACAACTAGGAAGAATGCTCTCAAAAGGACTGAATTCAGTTTTGATTCTGATCTTCCATTCAGCACTCCAGCAAAAATATTGGTTCAAACAAAAATATTGATGAAATATTAAAAAACAGAAAAATCGCCTCAGAAATATTAAACATTTGAGACAATTTCACATGGTGAAGAACATTTGTGTTAAAAAAAATATAAAGACATATGATACAAAAAACTGATTCATACATTATTGCCTACATTCGAATCATCGGAATACTCTGCCACACTATAGTATGCCTTTGTTAAGAGCAGAGATTTAACTATCCTTTAAACAAATGAGCTTTCAGTACTTTAAAATTCGATTGAAAATTTTAATACTCTGATAATAAAGAGAGTGCTCAAATTTATATGTTTTATGCATATCCCTGTTTCTTGTTAAATACTGATGATTATTATTCAATTCAACAAACCCATCTTCATTTTCTGTAACATATATCAAACATGTATAAATATATGAACACGGTAAGGTGAGTATGTAAGTATTGATGAAGATAGACTTTTATATTTTTGAAATACAAATATATCAAAAATATATATATAAAAATATATTCAATAGTGTTGGCGTTTACTTGATGTAAATCCATTGAAATTGAATATAAACTTAAATTCAAACACTTGAGCTTATGATTTACACTTCATTGACTAGATAGCATGACGCGTTTCGTCGTTACAAACGACTTCTTCAGATTCTCCTTCATTATTCTGTAAGCATCTGAAGAAGTCGTTTGTAACGACGAAACGCGACATGCTATGTAGTCAATAGAGTGTGAAGTTCGAGTGTTTCAATTTAAGTTGAATTCGAGAATTCAATTAAGAATTCAACAAATATATCGATATATATTTGTATTTCTTTCTCTTTCACTGAGGGGTCATAAGAAAAATAGTGCTTATGCATCTCTCACTCATAATGACATTTTAGACACTTTTATTAATTATCACATCCGGTTGTCCATGAAGCTGTCATTGAATCTCCGTTGCTTAATATACTTATAAGTATCGAAGAATGGAATTTGAAAATTATAAACATTTTTGCAGGTACTGCCTCTAAAATGCTCAAAACATCATATAATGATACTAGGGTTTAACTTGAAATTCTTATCGACAATGTGGGTGGTTGCATCATTCCCTATGGAATTAATTCCTAATTCCAACTCTGGCATCAATCGATGAAAAAATACGCCAATATCGTCCCGAGCTGAAAATCCAATTTAGCAGCGATATCGCTTGTGGTGTTCAAAAGTTTAATGTAGCGAATCAGATGCTCTTCGACTAGATAAACTCTAATCCGATACTCTAATAAAAGTAGAAGTTGGAGATGTCATTGCAATAACCTTTCCGAACAGAAACGAGGTGAAAATCAAAATTTCCATCTGGATAAATTCTGCTATTTCGATTTCGTGATACTAATTTCATGTTTCATTTCAGTTATACAAAGTGAAACATTGAATCAAATTGTTCAGAATCGTTTTTGATATCTTCAAATATTCATCTTCTCTCATCCTCTTCTCTTTATAGAAATAAAGCATTCTCAATGCTGCATTTATTTTCTGACAATAATTAGAATTATTTTGTCGTAATCAGAAAAATGAAAAAGGTTACTGGGTGTTCTGCGTTCAGACAAGATTATTTAGTAATTAAAATAAAATGAACCGGACAAAAAAAAGGTTGATGAAAATTATTCAACTTCATATATAGATTATACTGAAAGACAATTGCATATGATTCTCTCATAAATAGAAAGAATTGCTCTCAAGTTAGTCACAAATTTTTTTTAGTACTGTATATGAAAATATTCACCATCACGGTTATCATTCTAGTGCACTCTACTTTCTTGTATTACGAAGATATAAATTGAAAAATTGTGGAAACAAGTACCAGAAGCAACAATTTCTTCTAAATATCAATAAATATAGCAGTTGAATACAGAAAATATATGATAAAACATATAAATATACTTTTGAATAAATGAGCAACTAAAATGAACGCGAACTGATCAGATAAGAATACCGTATAAGGAACCATTTCGAACGACTTCATGAAAACAACTCAATGACAGAGCATGCATTCTTTTTTAAATAACCCTTTGGCACACACAATAACCACAAACATACCTACTTGAAAAAATCGAAATACCGATAAGAACAAAGGAAATGACCTGTCGATGAATATTTCTAATGATGTAAATTTTTTATGATGTATGAAAAAACATCGAAACGTTCATATGTCTTCTTTTATGAAGGTGCTGGATAATACAGTCTTCTTTAAATTTCCGAAATTAAATTGTCTGCATTTCCAACAGAATTAGAAACGAACGTGTAAAAATTATACAAAACACTGAGAAATAAAATACATATTCAGGTGAAATAGATGATTCCAATCAATTTAACTGACAGAATTTTTATAAAATGAAAATTTTGAGTGATGGAAATGAAGCTGATAGTGCAGGCGCCAACGGAAGTTGAGTATGCAATAAATGAGGACCGGCAACTAAGCTCAGATTCGTTATCTTGAGACATCAGATAACAAGAAAACTCATGTTTCCAGTACTTGGCTGGTCCATTTTCCTGTTATCGGCCCCCTTCCCTACGCAAGCAGGATAGTGCGCCGTAACGCGTGTAATCACAAGTAGAGAATAACTGTTTTTCAGGATAGTTCATTTCTTGGTATTTACGCAATATAATTCGAACTTTCTGGTACTTGAGTGATTTACTGAAAAAAACGTGAACAATATCGCTACAGTTATAAAGAATGGCGAACTCAAAGGAATTTCGTGTTTGTTTTATGATAAAACGAGTATTTTGATGAAAACCACAACCAAAATAGTTTATAAACATTCAAAGAACGTCAGGTCGAAGAAATCATGATTTTCGTATAAAGATAGAAAACAATACAGACTTCACTGAAGTCGATTCCCTCAAGACCCAACGCAGTGGGTCTTGACTTGACTTTAGAGCAGACTCAGAACAGATCTTCTTCTGTGACTGGAGGTTTGATCGATAATACTCAACATGAAAATGCGATGTAAAGATACCCGCTCATATATCCCTCCAGAAACAGCATTAACACGACTCTTTCTTCATCTCTCGGAATACAAACTGACTCTTCATGTGACATTAATTACCCTATTAAATGGTCGCAATCCAGGATCAATAAAGGTAAAAAGGATATTCAAAATTTTGTCAAGTAATTTAATGCTTGCATCCCCACAATGTCAACTAGCAGTGCCCTCCTCGAAATATTTACAGGGATGTACTTGCTGATAAAGCCTCATCGCAATGTTTCCTGTGTGGAGTAGAAAATGAAGAGATCGTGTTGAGTAATTTCGGAAATGAGCGATTAGTGCTGAAAAATTTTTCCGTTCCAATTGAATAAAAATAATTTTACACCTTTGTGAACAATTCTTCGAAAGAAGGCAACAGTATATGAAAGTTGCATCAGAACAAAAAAAGTACAAGAAAACAGTACCTACAATTGCAAGATATAACGGATACAAATTTTTATCAACAGGCATTGATATAGTCTAATCAGCGTGGATTTGAAACTAGAATTGTAGCATCTTATTATATTCTGGATTACTGCAAGTTCCTCTTCGACCAGAAGGATTTTACGTGAAATCTTCAAAATTGAAACAAGCTGTAGAAACTGCAAATAATCACAAATATGCTACAAACACGCATCAAGATATATTTATTAGTTTGGCATTCTTTAAAAATGTATACCATGGATGTTATACATTTTGTTTGCTTGTTATTCGAGTTCATTCGAAAAATTTCAACACATTTGGCGATTTTGCTGAGTCATTTAATCAAAAGAGTAATGATAATTAAAAATGTAAAATGAATAGATATTGTGTTTGACAGATGTGATATTTCGATAAAATAATATAAACATAATAAATAAAAACATAAAAATGAGTGTACGGAGTAAAGGCCGAACAATATTGTGATTTCAAATAATCACATCAAAACTCCAACAAATAGCAGATATTTCTTTTTAAATACCGAAAATAAGTTACAGCTCGTTGGTTTCTCTATATATTCAGAAGATTTGATGATTCCAAAAATTGATTCATGCACAAAGCTCTCCATTTATCGAAGTACTTGACTTTAATTCGAATCCTTCAGAAGCTGATTGCAAGATATTTATCACATATTTCATTTCTGCAGAAGACGAGGACGTTTAGTTATCATGAGAAGAAATACACGTCAGGATGCAGTTTGACTGCTCTATCCTTGGCGAAAACCTTTGTCATATTTTAAGCATTAGGTGGTTAAGATGTACTAGCATATTGTGCTGAAGAAAAGGTTAAAAGCTGCATTGTTAGATTCTGCACAAAAAGGTTTAGTACATTTCGAAAACCTAGACCTAAGTATCGAACAATTTGGAGAATTAGAAACCATGGCAGCTTTAGTCTTTGAAAGAAGCAAATAACTGCTGATGAACTCCGGTAAAAACAAATTTCTCAAATCATCGGATTCGGCTTGAATAACACAAGCATAATTTCGGCACAAACATATTGGATATATGGAACATATGGATGAATGCCGACCAATTGATTTTAAATTATTAGACTTGATTGAATGTTGCTGATCTCATGGTGAAACACTGAATATTTTGAATATAATGAATAAAATACACTGGTTTTTTGGTGAATTGGTTTCACAAAAATCAAATTGAATTAATTGCTAGACAATTCTTTCAAGGTTTTACCCTTGTACCCTTTAACCCTTAATATCTCAAAACAATTGTCAAGCAAGTAATTTAATATCATTTTTGTGACCCAGCCAAGTGTTTTTTATTGGATATAGGTACCTTATTAGGCTATGAGAAGAATATGGTAAATTATACCCACGACATTTGACATTTGACAAAGTGGTCTTTACCAGAATTTTTTTCTCAATCTTGAAAATATTGATCACATGCCGGAAAAAAGCCTGAGCTTGCAGAAAACTACCACTTAATTCTATTACATTAGGCAAATGTATCAATAGTATCTGTACAGAAATGTAGTTACAATGGCATATCAAAATCCGTTTGTTCATGAAAACTATTTTTGTTATGAGTAATTAGTTTTCATCCTTAATTTCTTTTTCTGTATATATGTTTAAACTAATTTTAAATTAATCATTTCATTTAGATTTGTTCGTCTTCTTGCAACCCTGGTTAGTTACCCGGAAGTAATTACTTCATTACTTCAAATTCCAGAATTTTCGGATATTTGAAGTGTTTTACGCAGTGACGACCTGAAGGTCGAGAGAAAGTTGTGAAACATCACATTTTACAATTGTTCATTCAATAATTTATATCATTTAACATATCAAAAATATCGAAATAAATTCTTTATACAAATACAGTTCTTAAATGACTTCAAAATCGTCCCCAGGACACCATTCAATTAATCTATTTCAATGAATAGTAAAACTATTGAAGATGTATTATTTTGATATTACTTCCTGACATGAGAAACTTCCATATAAAAACACCCCAAAAATATTATCAAGATTATACAGGTATTTCAGTTTGAAATTTTCGAATCAAATCATGTAAATAGATAGAATTATTAACAGTTCGCTTTTGTTCCAGCTCACCTTCGACGAGTTCAAACTAGGCAGGTATGAATCATCAGCTTTGGATGGATGTCCAGATGGATACATGCAACTTAGCGAATTGGGACGCCCGTTCACCGGTGGATCATGGTGTGGAACTTCTTCAGGGCCTGCAGCGTATTATAGTGAAACTTCTACAGTAACAGTTACAGTGAAGCTTTTCGGGTCCCCACAGCTGCCATTCAAACTCAGTTTAAGATATCGTTTTGTAAGCAAAAGGGAAGCTGTTGTACGATTTGGATCACCAGCAGCACCTCTCGAGAGAGGGCAAGTCGCCCCAGGAACATATTGCACACGCAAGTTTGAAGAATGTTACCGACGACCTTGCAAACTCCAATCTCCAAATTATCCAGGAATGTATCCAAGGAATGTGTCGTGCTACTGGAGCCTTCGGCAAAAATTTGTACCCAAATGCAAACATGCAATGATTGCTGTTAGGCAAGAAGCTGCTCATAAAATGCATATGAAAAGATCGATAAATGTTGCAGGATTGAATAAAACTGCTAGGGCCTTGAGGGCTTGGAGAGATTGTACTGGGGAGAGAGACCATTTGATTTTTTACGATGGTGGTTCTACAAATGATCCCGTTCTCGCCAAATATTGTGGGGGAGACTGGCTACCTAGAGTAGTATCGAGAGGCCCAGAAATGTTGGTTGCTTTCCATTCTTCGCCTTTCAGTATACCACTGCATTCCCCGCAAGCGCATTCTCCCTTGAGAGGCTTCGAACTCGATGTAGATGTTATATTTGCTGATTCAGATTCTCTTGATTACTCTAGAACACCAATTAGATGTGAATTTAATGTCAATTCTACAAATCCAGACAGTGATGAAGTTTGGACAGGTCGAGGAAGAAAAGGACGACTTGTGAGTCCAAAACATTCCTTACCTCCAAACACAACATGCACATACAAATTTATGGGATATCCTGGCGATCTTGTATGGATTAGTTTCATATCTTACAGTCAACGCGCTCTGTTAGTTGGAGAAAGCACTCATGCGCTTCTAGGTAACAGTTCTTTGAGTGGTGAATGTTCTGCAAGACTTCGAATTTGGGATGGAAACCTTCTTCTTGAAGACAAATGTGATGAACCTCCAAAACTATGCGATCATAGTGCTTTGAGTAATTCTTCACGAGTCACTAGACCATGTAGCTTAGAAGAAAGTTACTTGTCGACAGGACGCAGTTTACTAATTCAACATTTCACACAAGATGGTACTGCCCTTCATCCAGCTTCATTCAAATTGAAGTACGAGTTCGTAGACACGAGACTCGGAGGAGAACCGTGGCCTATACAAGATGAATCTAAACGATGTTACAGAGTTTTCCGGAGAGCACATCAAGGTGAAATTACTTCACCGAAAAATATTTTTTTATACGGACGAGGAGGAGTTAGAAATATTGAATGTGTTTATAGATTCGAGTCTGATTATGATGAACGTGTTAGGATTATACTAAATAACGCTTCATTCGGCATGAATCCATCATGTGAGACGACTATAGATCCACATTCTAACCGGTTAATTTGCGACCATTTCAATAAAAATCGTATAATTGAGTTGAGTGTTCTGGATTTACCTTGGACAGACATTCAATTGCAGAAAGCATGTCTTTGTGATAATACATCTTTAAGTGGCAAACCATTAGTATTTCTCTCTTCGTCAAGATATTTAGAGATACGTTTCACTGCCAAAGACATGAATATGACGGAAGATTTCACAGTCCTTCATTTTCATGCAACATTCGAAATCATCAAAATGCCTCATTGTCCCAGAGAACAGAGAGTGAGAGGCTATGGAGGAGATGTGCAATTCAACACACCTCCAGCTGATAGATCAGAATTACTATGCAGTAGCCTACCTTGGCTAGTAGAAGCTAGGTTCAATAGAAGTTTATTTCTTCTTAGTTGGGGAGCATTTCTTTCATTGAAACCGCGACCAGAGGAACCTACTAGATGTCCTACTACCAACAGAGTTTTAATTTATTCAGGAAAACCACCTAAACTTGTAAGAGTTGTATGTCCAGCTGAACCTGGTCAGAGACCTTTGGCAGTCCATGTATTCAGTGAGGAGTGGTGGGGAGAAGATGTTCACATACAGCAACGTCCGCCAAATTTCCTTGTTGAGTGGATGGGGGCTGAACCTGGAATATCTGCGTTCAGCTGGTTGGAAATATCGAGATCAAGGTCGTCGTTACTCCAGCAGCTGCAAGTTCCTGTTAATATTAGTGTCAACGATACTGACTTAGAATGTTCACACAAGTGTCCAGAACTAGAAGCTTGTATCAATCCATCTCTATGGTGTGATGGCAAAGATCATTGTCCTTCTGGCTGGGATGAATCTGAAACTCAGTGCGGTGCAACATCTAAACTCCTAACTACTCTACCTGGTGCTGCTCTAGCAGCAACTGCCGCAGTAGTTAGCACACTCTTATTTTTGATATGTTTCACACTTCATCGGTTGAGAGTGAAGCGAAGAAGACGTCTTGCAAAAAAAAAATTACTCACAGGTCCTCGATTGCTCGATAATAGTTTGAATTCTTGACATAAGGGAGTGCCAGTGGAATATATACATGTGGACCGAGAGACTACGGTATGAGATCGGTTTTAGTCGGTTCTTTCCGTCCCAGTGCTCACTTTTTTTAACCTGGTGCCTTCTAGTGATTTTGAAACAATTTCAAATGAAGTGTTAAATTTTATTCTATGTTTCTCTTCATCATATGATTTAATTGTACTACACTTGGCAATCCATCTATTTGCAGCTTCATATCTGGTGGACAAGTGAGAATATGAAATTTGTCATGATTTTCATCAACACAAAAACTGTTTCATCGAACAAATATTGAAATCGATATGCAAAACATATATTGTCTTTTTTGGATAAAGACAAATAAGCTTTCTCGAACCTAATGTGTGAAAATTGATTATTCAAAATAACGCTAACTGTTTCCAAATTTTCAATTTAGTTTCCAGAAACTTTTAAAATCATGTTTTGCAAAGAATGGAAACTTAGGTTATCTAGTAGAAAATGCAAAATACATTATCACCATACTCAATGTGTGACAATTTAGAGTATATGGAATACAAATTCGTTGTTGATGAATCATTAGAATTCACTTCAACGACAGCGATATACAAAATGCAAATCCATAATCGACGAACAGTAACGTAAATTGAACAGTAAAGGGGATTTTCATTTCACAAAAAAATTTCAATCTGTCCGAAAGTTAATCAATTTTTTAATTTCGTCACTTAATTCATTCTATGTCTGGTATGAATTTTCATTCACCTCTTGTTTGGGAAATTGAAAATTAGCAGTGTTCGGAATTGGGTTACTATTGATCGGCGTTGAAAATAATTGAAATTATTGCCTTGGCTTCTCCAATTTCTATTTTATTTTTACCGGATTATGTTTCACAATTAGTTGCAGGGGTAAGGTTTCTGTCGAATAGTATGAAGGTATATATTTATCATTTCATTTCGATGTTGGTGTTATCGTAGATTATGAAATTATAATCCATGTGAATTATGGTTTCACGTACATAATACATAGGATTAAATAGAATCAGATTTATTTCTCTCAAGAATTGCAAACAAGAAAAACTATTGAAAATAAGATATCCGCAATAAGTAGAGAAAACGGAAAAACCAAGTTTCAATTATTTGCATCGCTACATCTACAACTGTACATTATCATTGGACTTCAATTTCAGTGGGAGCATGTAACGCTCTTTTTTGAAAGTACTGATTTCTGGTTTGCTCCAATGAATCTCGAAACTGGTTTGATACCTTCATTTCCCAGCAACTGGTTGACTTATTGGTCATAGTTTACCTATGCATGTACATATAGAGAAGTTCTGTAAATGAGTATGCCAAATAAAGTAAGAATTTTATTCTTTTCGAAAACTCCACGGCAGGATCTCCTTGAGACAATTCCAAATACAATCCTCAGGGAAAACTTGTGACACCAATAATTCATTTGCATAAGGCTAGCTCCAAAAAATAATACCTTAAATAATCAGCCAATTATAATTCCCAAAATACCACACTTTCAGGACAGCATCATCAAAATGATCCCTCATGACTTTGAGTGAATCAAGCTCTTTATACACCTCAACACCTCGCAAACATGATTATTCAATGATTGCAGATGATATCTGAACTCTAGTATTATCGGCATACAGGTTGAAGAGAATCACTGATATTGAAAACAAAAAGAAGAGGCGCCAATATAAAACATATTGTTAATAATCTGACACATTCTAGACTGTTTTGATTTTCATACGGGATTATGTGATATTCGAAAAATGGAAAACCCAGAACTTGATCGCAGTGACACCTACTGGGTCCAATTGCAAATCTTAATCATTCTCGAATTCACTTGAACACAAATAAAAAATTTCAACAAAATCCTTGGAGTCGTTTAGGAGAAGTTCATTGACATACACACAACAAAATTACAACAAAATTATATAGATGAATATATATATATATATATATATATATATATATATATATATATATATATATATATATATATATATATATATATATATATATATATATGATTTGAAACAAACACTGGTCGATTATGCTAGTACTATAAATACACGTGATTATACTAATAAATTACATAAAGTTTGTATTGTTAACATGGTGCAATCTAGTAGATAGTTACTCAATGAAGTCAACGAAGTACCTCATAATGCCATCTGTTAGAATCTAATCAAACTAACAGAGTAAATTTAAGAAATCAAACTCTTTGTTAATAAACAAATAATTGGCAATAAAATAATAGGAACATAAACTGAATATAAACCGTTCTACCTTTCAAATTGAATGAAACTGCACACTTTGTGGAATATTTCATTTGAATCGGTCAATTAGTTTAGGAGTCTGTTGTGGACAAACAACGTGATAAAAACTTATATAGGTATATTAAGATAAAATTCATATTCTTAATATTTATTTATATTCATTCTCCTCTATAATTTCTGAAAGTAATTTGTGTCAATATATTTTCTGGATATTGAAATTTGAAACTGTTCAGAATGAGCCACAATTTTGAGAATATTTGAAGCCTGTGGGTGAGCAGAATTGTATTGATCGTATCATATATCGTCTACTTTCCTATCAGTTCATATTTGTCAGACTTCCAACAGACGCATTCGTTTGTAACAATAAAGCAATCTTAAATTAATTTTTCATCTAGCGAAAAGTAGAAAGTATCATATAGAAAGTAATTGTCTCTGTTTTTTATGATAATTATAAAAATAATAGAACTTTATTGGTACTCCATTACAAAATTTATACATACATGGTGTTGCTTACATTTTTGAACATGCTTTATTCAAATTGCACTATAGAGTACTAAGAGGTGGGATGCAGCAGGAGCTGATTAATCCCACCCAAATAAAACAAAAAAAAAACTATTTCTCAACAATTTTCTGCATAATAAAGAAAAGAAAATAATGAAATTAATTGAAATGAATAACACAGGTATGGTGTAGAATACATATTAACCACATGCTCAATATGAAGAAAAATTAAAAACCGCACGAAAAAAAAAACTACCTAAAAAACAAACTCAATTATTTTCCTTCAGAAGAAATTGCTTACATTTTTCTTTGAAAGCTTTCGCTATGTAACTGAAGAATTTCTTCGGAATACTACTCATTAAATTTGCAATTGTATAGGAGAAAGAACGTTCAAATAAGGTTCTATAAAAGCGAGGAATAGTAACTTATGTCTGAACCTTACAGTGAGATAATGCATGTCTAAACGAAACCTGATTTTCCGGTGTAAATAAGATGGCTTTTTAGTTACCAAGATTTTATGATACGAACAGAATATATGTAACTTTCCACGTTTGTCCATATTGATTCATATTCACATCCTCCATATTTATTCATCTTTATTTACCTTATATTACTACCGTGTTGAAAAATACGTTGGATGAAACTAGAGAATTAATGAGTATATCGAAATTGACAAAATTATCCATAACTCCGAAAACAATTTTGTAAAAATGAAATTTTTCACGTAAACCAAGCACTATATGGTTATAGAGCAGAAAACAGAAACTTTTGTCTTTCCACAAATTCCCCCATTACAACAGAAAAAAGATTTCTCTATAACGATCACAATATATGAGTAAAACATCGTCGGTTAGAGAAACAACTATGTTAACGCAAAAATGAGACGTGAAAAATGTACCATCTTTCAGAAAGACAGGTAAACTGTAGAACTTCCCGTTGGAAGCGTGCTATCAAAAATTTATGACGGTGTATTTCCCAAAGTACGAACCCGTCCACGGCGATAACGATGAAAAATGTGAAGCACATTGAAATTTGTCGACGGATACAAAACAACATATCAAATCCCATCGTGCGAGGTAGATGAATTTTCCCAATTTTTCTTCGAAATAAAAATTAATTTCTGGATTTAGTGAAGATTTTATCAGCAACAAATTTTAAGAAACTTGCACCTCCAATTCAGTAATTCATGGAAGTTCATTATTGCATTGGTGACCACTTCTCACATTCGTAGCAAACAGTTACCCGTAAATTATTTTTGGTAAATTGCCATTGTAAAATACGATGATAGCTTTTGACTACATCTGTGACCCACATATATATGCATTAGTCGCAGTTAAATTCGTAGTTATATTAACTTAGGAGTATCATTGACACTCAGAGATTCGCTGAAAATATGTTATAAGTATCATAACGCTTTAGCTGCTTAACGACAATCGAATAATTTCATCTTGAAAAAATTATCGATGATGGCTTATAATCAATGAAACGACGGTTTGAAATATCCACACTCAGTGGATCCTTTCTGTTCACCCAATCACAACATATAAAAAAATGCCTTTAATGTTCCTTTAATTCGTCTTCTTGAAACCGTCATCTTGTTACTCACGTATTATATATCTCTCTCACAATAGGAACAGTGAATTTCTTCCTAATTTGATCTCATATTTCTATCCTGAACAAAATCATTAAATGGCTTTTCAATTATCCTATCATGAATACGGAATATTCCTGCCACCATTCAAGATAATTTCAGAGTTATCTAATGAATATTTCACTTCTTAGAGAAAATGTTCCGATTTAAAAATCCAAGAGAGTTATTGTGAACTGAATTCGGGTTTCAATTTCATTCAATTTTTTTATTGAAAAAATAGTTATATACCCCAATTTGTTATGAATTTGTGATTAAAACCTTCGTCAAAACTTGCCTCTTGAAAGATTTATTTTTGTGCTTCATACCGAAATATTATTAGGCCTATTATTAGTTCTCCATTTCATAGTGCCGATTATTATTTAATCGTAACAGGCCAAATTGAGAATTTCAATTCAAAATATAAACCTCTATTACCAATATATTTTGAACTCTATGAAATTGTATATGAACAAAAATTGAAGTGACTTGAGAAGAAGAATTTTTCAAATACATATCATCACGAATCCTAATGTTTATGCTTGTACAGAATGTATTATAAGTTCTCTTAAAAAATAATAATTATATTCGATTTTGCACATCATTTACGCGTGTCGCCTTTACAGTTCTGATCTCTTCTACAAATGCTTTCTTCTGAGTGTTGTTTCAATGTGGGAAGATTGAAGGTATGATTCGCTTCAAAAAAATGTTTTTCAGTGCCTGTGGAATTCATATATTCATACTTAGGTGGAAACGACATCTCATCAGCACAGATTATGTCATTGACATTCCTTCCTTCAAGAATCTGTGCTTTCATTCAATGAAGAAAAAGAAGACAAAACAAATCTCCGAGCAATTCGTATCATGTCCAATGTTACAATAAAACTCCCATTGAATCTCATAGTAATTTCAGTGCAAACAATCAACCATTTGTAAACATGGAATAGTTTCCCAAAGTGAAATTCATCATTTCAAGATGAATATTCAGAAATTTTTTGTACCCTCGACTATGGTCTCGAAGGAGAGAATGAATGAACTGTTTCAAAGAATTTCTCAATAACCTAATCTCTAGTTAAAAACTAAATTCAAAACCACATACTTGCTTCAGTGTAGACAATTGCATCAAAAACTCATTCGTTTCAATCAACCAATTGCCGGTGAAATTCAAATCGAAAGGAATGTGGAAAGGAAAGTTCCAAAGCTTGTAACAATTAAAAAAAAGGTTAGGATCAACACAATGTACAAACACGTAGACTACAAATATTTCAATATTATTCCAGATAATTATGCACTACTCTAAACACTCTACAAATTCTGATAATAAGAAAGTATATGATGCTTAGTACTTTAATTGATGCACAAAAGAGAAAAACTACTCATTTTCAATGAAGATGCATATTAATGCCATTTATATTCAGGATAAAATTAATATTCTTGACGGAAAGAAAATTGAGCATATACAATGAAATGGTGATGGTTAATTAAAATGATAATTATTTTTTTGTCCTATAGAGATTATCCACTGAACTTGACGATTTATGTACTTAGTATTCTTGAAAAATAAAAATTCAATTATAAAGTAATCATTTGCGAATGAAGAATTATAATAACAAAAAAATTATCGGCATGATAAAGTACATAAATATTTAATTGCCGTGTTCTCCTTAGTGTAAGTTGTATATAAGAAAGACAACACAAGCCGAGATGTCATTTTTCTTTTAGTCTCTTCTTTTCATTCTTCTCGGTAAACAGCTAGAAACGTCTTCATTGGACATGAGAATAAATACGATTGTGTGGAATGAAACAAAGCTTTGCCGTTACTAAGTCGTTAAGTGCTGCGATTCGATTTTTCTTATCTATATATTCCTTTCACCTTGTTTCGCTATCACAATACAACCAATATTGACAAAGCCAGGATAGAGCCCCTCTACAAAGCTATTTCACGCTATAACCTACAGCTAAGCGCTATCTAAACTACAAGAAGGAAATTACCTCACACGAAATGAAGCTTGCAGGAACATTCTCAGTTACTAATTAGAATGCCGAATACACTGCTCACAAAAAGTCAATTCGTTTTAGTAATATGTATACATATAGATATTTATTTATTTAGCGTATGGCATACATGGATTTAGTTATAATTAGTTAAAATTGTACACATTCACATTACGTCAAAAAACATATAACTGTATATCTAAAAATGGAAAAAATAGAAATAAAAGCATAAACATAAATATAAACATAAATATAGCACGATTTGAAGTTAAATTTTAAAATCGAGGCCATTAATCCAGTCCAGCACAGAGTCAGTGGCCTCGTAGATTTCTCCTCCGTATGCAGTAAGGGGGCACTCCATTGCAATATGGTGGACAGTCTGGCGAGGCTTCCCGCAGTCACAGGTTGGTGTTTCGGTGAGTCCCCACTTATAGAATGAGTCACGGCAAATGCCGTGAGACGTTCTTATCCTGTTAAGTGTTTTCCAGTCGTGGCGAGGCAGCTCCATACCTGGTAGGGACACTGTAGGATCAGTTATATGTACAGCCTGGGCTGGTTTCGAGGCTTCCCAGTATTCTCTTCATTTATTGGCCGCATTGAAATTATCTCTCACAAGTTTTTCTGCTAGCAATATTGGGGGAGATCTAGACTTCAATCTCTGCAGGCCGGTTTCGGTAAGGTCACCATGTATTGGAAGTAGGGGATTTGTTATTATTTTATTATATTCCCTAACTAGGCTCTCTTGTCTGCGGATGGAGGGAGGTGCAATATGGCTTAGAACAGGGAGCCAGGGCAGAGGTGTGCTTTTTAGACAGTCACTAATTAGCCTCATTGTCTCGATGTTCTTTACGTGGCTGCTGTTTATCCAGACTGGGGCGCAGTATTCAGCTACTGAGTAGAGAAGGCTGAGCGCTGAGGTTTTAAGAGTGGATGCGTTCGCGCCCCAAGTAGTGCCGCAGAGTTTGCGGATTATGTTGTTTCTGGTATTTATTTTAGCTGCGGTGTTCTCTAAATGTGTTTTGTATGGAAGTGTTCGGTCCATTGTTACGCCTAGATATTTTGGGCAAGGATTATAGCGTAGTAGATAAATATTGAAATATAGTTAAAATAAAAATAGTTATCGTATTTGTCTTTTGATACAGTTCATTTTGAGGTCTTTTCATCCAAATACCGTTTCTATTGATTGGCCCGTAAATCTTTCTGAAAATTTTACGTTCTTGTTTTTCTATTTCTCTAATTCTTGAATGGCCGCCAATAACTATTGTTTCAGCTGCGTAGATTGCTTCTGGAAGAATCGTTGTGTTATAATACCTCAATTTGGCGCCTCTCGAAATGCACTTTTTGTTATAGTGAGCCCATGTTAGTTTGTAGGCCCTTTGGAGCTTGGTTATTTTCTGTTCATTAGCGATTCGGTTTAAACCTGAGGACTGTATAACTTCCCCGAGGTATTCAAAATGGCCTACTTGAAGAATTTCACCATGTTTTGTCATAAGAGAAGATTTATTTTTTGTTTTTCTTTCCATGTATTTGGTTTTATCATAAGAAATTTGTAACCCGGTTTTCTGCGCAATTTCATGTAGTTTTTCCACGGCGCCAATGGCTTCAGTTCTGTTGTCTGTGATGATAACAATATCGTCTGCAAATGGCGAGACATTTGACATTTATTCTATTTTCTTTTTTGATGCCCACTTGTATGCCCTTCCGAAGTTCCTATAAAGAACTATAAGTTCCCTTTCCCTTATGATCTTTTCTAAAACAATATTGAAAAGAATTGGCGAAAGTCCGTCCCCCTGCCGCACACCGGTTTTGATTTCAAAGGGATCTGATATTTCACCCATAAATTTTACCTTGGAAGTTGTACCTGTAAGTGTCTGTTCTATAATTGTTCGGGTCTTTCGATCGATTCCAAATTTTTTCATGATTTCGAAAAGGGTTTCGCGGTCTACCGAGTCATATGCTTTCTTGAAGTCAATGAATGTGATCACTGTATTTCTACATTTCCTCATCTGTAATATCGTCTTCAAAGTCCAGATCTGTTCAGCACATGATCGGCCTTTTCTGAATCCAGCTTGGTATTCCCCAATTAGTGGATCCGCTTGGTGTTCTACTCTGACATATATATATATATATATATATATATATATATATATATATATATATATATATATATATATATACAATTCAATTTCTCTGCTTAGAGCACCCTTGGAGGATAAATGGTCGCCTCACAGGCGAAGTAATTTTCCAAATCTCCCAATCTGGAGAGTACAAACGCTGTGGCCTAAAATGTGTAGACTTCCTTTAGAGGAGTCTCCGTTTTCTCGGTATTCTTGTTTTTCGATCTCCAGGTTCGTACAACTTGAACTTAGATGCACCATTCGTATGAGAGCCAAAAAGCTCGAAACACGTGTCAAGGGCTGTTACCAATTGCGAGATATGCCGACAATGTTTTATATTAATTTTTTGACTCGATAAAAAATTTAATGTCGAATAGCTTGAGATATTTGGATCTTCATATAATATTATGCGTAGGTTTGTGAGTAAAATGTAAAATATTCAATTTTATTTCGAAGATATGTTTGAACACAATTGTGGTAACCGTATATTTTTCGATTATTCGAATTGATATATATATATATATATATATATATATATATATATATATATATATATATATATATATATATATATATATATATATATATATATATATATATATATATATATATATATATATATGTATATACGACCAATAACAATTTTTTATTGCTGAGTAAGTCCTAAAGCTAAACACAAGCAGATGAAACAGTTTTTTTCCCACAGAAACTTGCATGTCCACCAAACTTTTCGATATTTCTGTACTTGTTCGATGTTCAATCGATTCTTATTGCGATAAAAAATTCACATTTCTCAAGGCATTGACAGTTATATTTGTATTTTAATGGATGAAAGTGTTGAATTGTAATGATCGGTTGTTGATTTTGTCACAATTACTCGATAATATGAACTCTAAAAAGATATGTGAGAAAAGTAATGATTGATAAACAAATGCGTAAACTGCAGATTGTAAATATTTGAATGTATATATAAAATATTTGTAGATATGTTTATTTTAAGCGTTTGAATGTATAGTTGAAACTGTTAAGCAATTTTAGATATAATTATGTAAAACACCAGTTTATGACAGCATCTCTTTTGTTGATAACTATAGTAGAAAATTGTTTATATATCTCAATTCGTCTATATATTCTTCTGAAATAGTTTGAGCACACCTATTTTGATAGAAACTACATACCTATGATCGAATCGATGTTGTTTGAAACAACGATTCAAACTTAGTCTTCCTTACTTATTGTTGAATGATTTAGGAATAACCTTTACTATTTCATCTAATTTCTCTTGTTATTTTACTGTAATTATTAATTGTTATACTGTTATAATTTATTGTTATATATCATATTGAACCTCATAGATGAATCAATTAATACACAAATACCAAAATTTAATCTTCACTATAATATTTCAACTCATTTTTCATTCTATTACAAATTTGAAAAGTGTAAAAATTAATTTTTTTCTCGGTACCCTGAGATTTATTGTGCTAATACAAATTTAAAAAATATTGCACAGTCTATTCTATCAGATAAAACTTATCTCATAATTTTTCTGTTTCTTCGACAGTTTCATTGTATTTGTTAGACGATAAATACATAAATAGATGAAGCTAAGGAAAACTCGTTAATACTTATCGGAGATAGTCTATAGGAAAGATTTTTCATAAAACACACCTCGTAGAAAATTGCCATGCGAAAAACCGTTAGTTATGTAACAAATATGTAAATGAATTTAGTTCCTTGAATATATTTGCCATGTAAAAAGTGCTATAGGTTATATTATTCGAAGTAATGACTGCCAAAATGGAGGGTAGTAAAATCTGTTTACGTCTCCTTTGTACATAAAAATAATTAGATGAATTAGTTGTCTTGATAGATAGAAATCTGCACTTTGTATGGTAAGCGTCACCTAAGGAAAACATAAAGAAATATTGAGATTATTGTTCGCATTCATTTTTTTCATCCTTTCCTTCACAACAATATAGTATATATATATATATATATATATATATATATATATATATATATATATATATATATATATATATATATATATATATATATATATATATATATATAATATATGAACATGTTCGACGCAGGAAAAATTTCAAACAAAAGTGGGCATTGTCAGCATATTCCGCAATTACTAGCAGCCGTTGTCACGTGTTTCGAGCTTATTGGCTCTCCTCAGAAAAACGCCGTAGCCTAAAATGTGTCGACTTCCTGCAGTGGAGTGTCTGTCCTCTCTTGTTTTTCTATCTTCAGGTTGAAGGATGGAAACAACTTGAACTTGGCTATGCGTTCTGAGGAGAGCCAATAAGCTTGAAACACGTGTCAACGGCTACTACCAATTGCGGGATATGCCGACAATGTCCACTTTTGTTTATATATGTATAAAGATTTATATATATATATATATATATATATATATATATATATATATTTATATATATTATAATTTTATATATGAATATATATATATATATATATATATATATATATATATATATATACATATATATATATATATATATATATATATTATAATTTTATATATATATATATATATATATATATATATATATATATGCTTCTCAATACTTCTTCTAAACTTTAATGACTTTCCTAAAGGAAAGCTGAAAACAAATTATACAGGATGAGCTGAAAAATTAAATTTCATAACATAAAACATCATCTCAATTCACAAAAACATGTAGCTGATGATCGTCTAAACCAGGAAACAATTTCTGTGCGCCTCCTTAAGTTTACACAAGAGCAAATCATTCGCACTGGGTGTTAAATTATGGATGTCAATAAATACCTCAACAAACATTTTTTTTTTCAAAAATTAAAAATGGAAAAATTTTATATTGTTGTAACTTTAGAATAATTGAATAAACTTCATGATATTGCATTATTTTATAATTATGTTGATATAAATTATTCCAGAGTTACGGCAATAATAAAATGTTTTACATTTTCCATTTCTGAGTTGATCAAAGGCGTTTGTTGAGACTTTATTTTTCGTGATTTTTTTGTTAACGTGCGTTTTCAGCGTGCTTTGTTCGATATGAATTGTTAACTTTATAACAGTTGTGTCCGAGATGCCTTGAATGTATCTGTTGCGACGGTGACTATCTTGATATTTCTGTGAGTTGATAATATTTCATTTCATAAGATATTGTTTTTCGTCTATTCTATATGATTTGTTTTAAGTATTCTCTTGAAATATTGGGGAACATGAGAACGAATTCTTTTCTGTTACAGACCGATTTATTATCAGTATTACTTTACTATTTCGTTGAATGATCCAGTCGATTATTTATAATTTTTAACTGTATATTTATATATATATATATATATATATATATATATATATATATATATATATATATATATATATATATATATATGCAATCAAGTTTTTGTGCTTATGGCACTGAATGAAATATTTAAGAAAATGAACATTCATTCGAAAAAATTAAATTAACCAAAAGAATGTTATTGTAGAGCGAGATATGTGAACGTGTACGATGTGATTACTCCATTATACTTTAAGGGATAAATGTTGGAGAAATATTGATATCGATGCCACACCGAATGGAAGTGCGAGACATATGTTTCGTTTTGCAAAGAACTCGTCAATCGCACCACGTCCATCGAAGTGAGCAACGATTTCAATCTCCAAGCATGTTCTTGTGACTCTAAATGGAATACCGTAGATTAATGAATACTCCACAATTCCATCTATAGGAATCAGTAGAAAACATTTCTCAGATTACAGACACACCAAGCTTCGAAATTTCACATATCTTCCATACCCGTAGGTATCTACTAAATTACAATGTCTATTTGACAAATATCATCATATGGTGTTTTCAAATGTCAATAGGTTGCATTAGTAGTATGCTCGGGATTCTTCCCGTATTTCAGGGGCCTGTACGGCGATATTTCCAAGGAAATGAGGAAGTGAAGTGAAGGATGGCACTGAATGAAATATTTAAAAAATGAACAATGAAACATTCATTCCAAAATTTCAATTTAGTTATTAAATATTTAATAATTAAATTATTAATTCGAATTTTTCGAATGGATGTTCTAATGTTCATTTTCCTAAATATTTCGTAGATACCTACGCAATTTAGTAGATACCTACGGTTGTAGAAGATATGTGAATGTTCGATGCTTGTTGTGTCTGTTATCTGAGAGATGTTTTCTACTGATACCTATAGATGGAATTTTGGAGAATTCATTACTTTACGGTATTCCACTTAGAGTCACAAGAAGATGCTTGGAGATTGAAATCGTTGCCTCACTTATATGGACGTAGTGCGACTGACGAGTTCCTTGCAGAACGAAACATATGTCTCGCACTTCCATCAGGTGTGGCATCGATTTCAATATTTCTCTAACATTTATCCCTTGAAGGATAATGGAGACATCACATCGTACACGTTCACATATCTACCTCTATTATAACATTTTTGAATTTTTCGAATGAATGTTCTATGGTTCATTTTCTCATATATACTATATATATTATATATATATATATATATATATATATATATATATATATATATATATATATATATATATATATATATATATATATATATATATATATATATATATATATATATATAATATATATATATATATATATATATATATATATATATATTCATATATACTCTATCAAAGTACACTATAACTTTCTTTTGATAATTTTGAAAAACTATTCAAAAGAAGATTATAGCAATATAACAATGTAAACAATACATTGCTCGTCCTCACATCCGTTCCATTACAAATCAGCGGCGTACAAGAGTATGATACATAGACTG
Organism: Henosepilachna vigintioctopunctata; assembly: GCA_030704895.1. Lineage (NCBI taxonomy): Eukaryota > Metazoa > Arthropoda > Insecta > Coleoptera > Coccinellidae > Henosepilachna > Henosepilachna vigintioctopunctata. Next base: position 1,863,989 of record JARQZJ010000068.1, read on the forward strand.
TTAAATATGCCTTGATCAGCAGATAATTATACTCAAGAATTGAACATCATTGAGCAGATCACACAAAACAATGTATATCATCATTGTTTCGTGGATAACATTTCACGAAAAAGATGATGTAATATGGTCATTTCTCCAGTATATCATAAAGTATCAGATATTCACAAAAATTTCAGAACATTAACGTATTTAGGCAACCCCGTATCAAAAATCTTGAAGTTTTTATGTGATAGAAATTTAACGATAGCTTTCAAAACCCAGAAAACTGTGGGTAGATGCATCAGAAATGCGAAAGATAAAATTTCGCCTGATGATAAATCGGGTATCTGTGGGTTGAGTTGTGGTACTTCTCCCAAAGTATCTGTTGGCCAAACTAGCAGGAATTTCAGCCTTAGAATATCTAAACACCAAAGATGCTTTGCAAAAAATAAGACTGATTCTACAGATGCAACACATCTTTTAGAAGAGAACCATGCGTAAAGGTTATATACTTACCCTGTTAGAAGCCATGGAAATTAATAAGAGGAAGAAATCAAACAGTTTATCAAATGATCAAGTTTTAATCAATAATTCTCCTTTATTAAATTTATTCCAGTGAAAATGCAATCGAAGAAAAGTATTATATGGTCATCCTCCACAATTCAGAAGAAATATGTTCTATAGTCATTCCCCTACAGAAGAAGAACAGTGTTCTATGGTCTTTCCCTTGCACTTCAGGATATATTAAAAAAAGTCCACAATGTAATAGCTCAGTTTATCATCAATGCCTGATGAAGCCACTGTGTTGGCAAAACGATATTGTCATGTTTTTGAATTAATTATAGTGGAAATCGAAAAACTACTCAGTTTTCCAAATTATATTCATTCATCACACTCGACTTAAATTCGAACCATTAAAAAGCTGGTTTGGAGATATTTAGCCACATATTTCATTTAAGCAATAAACTAGGACGTCTAGGTTGTTAAGGTCTATGATTCTACGGTTCTTTGTTTTCACGAAAACAAAATTATTTCTGGATGCCATTTGACTGATCAATTCCTTGGCAAAATCCCCTGTCGTATTTTTCCAGCATAGCACTAAATGAGGGGTAGCGATGCGACAGGCAGATTGTGCTCGAAAAAACGTTTTGATAGCTGCGTCCTTAGAATTTGCACATAAAGGTCTAGTTACTTTTAGGTTACATTCAGAGAACTCATATCTAGGTGTAGAACAATTAGGAGAATTGGAAACCATGGAATTTATCTTTCTCGAAGAAACAATTAACTGCAATGAACTGTGGTGGTATAATAAATAAATTTCTGAAAGCATCGGCTTCGGCTTGAATTTATTCGGAAAAATTTTAACTCAGATAATATACATTCACATTAGTTACCTTCAGCACGAACATATTTATGGATATATGCGGACCAAGCAATTGATTTGCTTGGTTCCATCTAGGCTCGAATTGATTTCACAAATATTATATTGAAATAATTGATTGACAATCGTTTCGGTTTGTTGCCTAAACTGAAAGCTGTTTACAGTGCTGAAAATAATTTAAGCTTTTGAAAATGGGGTCATACCTCGAAACAATTGTCAAGCAATTATTTCAACATAATTTCATGTAACCAAACCAAAGGTTTTTTATTGAATATCACTTTCAAGGTTATGAAAATAAGATAGCAACTTATACCCACAGCGTTTGAAGAAGCGGTCTTTATCAGAATTTTTCATTTAGTCCCGTAACTTCAATCAAATTGTTGAACAAAAGTATATGCCTTCAGAAAATTACAACTCTATTCTATTTCATTGAGCAAATTTATCAATAATAACCGTACATAAATGTAATAATAATGGCATATTCGCTAGTTTATGATAAGTTAGTAGATAGTTTATGATAAGAGTAGTTAGTTTTCACCCGTATCTTTTTTCTATTAGCTTACGAGCTAGGAGGGTGTGGTAATGACGGGGAGTAAACGGGCTTCTTGAAAAAAATCAATATATAGAAAGATTGTATATCCCATTTTGTTTCACTAATTCAATTCAAACCTTTTGACTCCCACGGGCCCTATTTACCTCCACCAGCTATAGATCTCATATAATAAGGAAAAATTGGATATTATCCCTGATTCATCAAAATAGATCTAAGATATTCATTCGATCGATTCACACGATGTCTCAGAGAGGGGGCGTTAAAAAAACTGGACCCGAAATGTTTCCGGCAACAGCCAGATTCGTAATTGTCCAACTTTTCTGAGCGTAAAACAGTTGACAGAATATGATTGTCATATTTGCCACACTCAACTCCCTCACTCCTTGAATAGTCAGACCTAGCGGAAGACACATTCAATTTGATATTTTTGAGTTTGATGCCATATATTCACTACTTTCCTCTTCAATTGGTTAATCTTGAAGTGAATGCGATATTAGTTCATTAAATGTTATATTTAATTGTTGATGTTGATGATGGAATGTTGATACTGAGGTTAATTGTAAATCCAAAATATAAATTCAGAATTTTATTATTGATGTTCAATCCGTAGAAAAGCAGATTTACAATCTTAATGAAAATATTGGAGTTATCTCCAAGTTACTGAAATTGCTTTATAAATTGGCTAACGACTGACTAAAATCTCATTTAATAGACGGAAAATGTGTGATAGAAGTGCATGGTGCACAATAGAATAGAGGTATTATTGATGTTGGTGTGCCACAAGGATCCATTTTGGGTCTCCTTTTGTTATGGATCTTTGCAAATGATCTATTTTCACGAGAGACCGGCTATTCATATTTGCTGATGATAATTCTTTTCTTTGTGATGATGATGACGTTGATCGATTGGTAACAATTTTGCGTCATGTGCTCAATGTATTCAACATTGAAGACAAATTACCTATGTCATTTATTATTCAACAAAAATAAATACACTTCTCATGAGGTTTAAGCAGATCTGGCATTGATGTGAGCTTCTTGGTCCATCTATTGCTTAAGTTGCGGAGACTTGGCTCTTGGGTGTTTAAATAGATGATGCTTTCAGTTGGAATGCTCATTGCGATCAGCTGTGGTATAGACTCAGTCCTATGGTCTTGGGTTTAAACCAATAGGGCGCAATTGTTCATGGGAATGTGTTTCTTTCGTATTGTTATTGTCAATTCGTCAAAAGAAATGAATGTCTGTTGTTTGAGTATCGTAGCTATCCTACATGGAGAGGATATTTCTAATTCAAGGCAGAGAATGATACATACCTGTAAATATTGGTGGTACCTATGTACTAGTATGTGAAGGCTAGTATTGGCGATTTTACTACCATGGGGTACTTTCAAAGTTATATTGCTCGAAAAAGAGAAAATTTCAAATTTTCCCCTACATACGATGATGCTCTATGAAAACAGTTCATTATACAGTGAGTACATGAAGTAAGGAAAAAATTCATTATCAGGAAAAAAACACTCGAAATAACCCCTGGACACGTCAACTTTTATTCTAGATGCCCTTTTTTGATGTTTTAATCGTATTCATTACTTCATTGATGTTTCGGCTATGACGTTATTGATCTTTTCGCAACTGCTATTTCTAATTGTCACATCAATTTTTTGTCATGTAACATAAGGAAATATTCGAGATGATTATTATTGATTCATTGATTTTGAATTAATTTATTTCAAACAGTTGATTGAATCAACTAATTGATCAAATGTTCAAACTGAAGTCCGTCGTCTGCCTGACAGGATCCGAAATGATCAATAAATTTTCGTTCGAACTTACTGACAGTTTGTTGAGAAATATCGTTTCATTCATTTGTAATTCTAGTTTTCAATTCCTCCATATTATATGGTCTATTTTTGTACACAACGTTACTTAGATGACCTCACGGAAAAAAATCTAATGGTGTGAGGTCCGGAAGTCTTGGGGGCCATTCAATAAAACCACACCTTAAAAGTACCATCAGTTTTTATTTGTTATAGACGAGCTATAACAAACGAGCGTTAGGAAATGAGGTATCCAGACTAGGTATAACTTAATCATGTAGGAATTGAAGGTACTTTGGATAATTTATGATTTCATCTAAATAGTAGGGTCCAATAATTCTATTTTCTACAATTGCCGCCCTAAACATTTATTTTTCGACACTACCAGCAATTCTGCTGATTCACTGTTCCTGTTAGTATAAACGTAGGTTCATCAGCGAAAGCAATATTTTTTACTAGCGAAGGTCAATATTGCACATCATTAAGGACAGATCTACATTTGTTGGTCTAGATCGTCCTGGAAAGTTTCCTCCATTGCTAATAAAACGTTCAATTTGACTTCCTCATTGCTTTTAGGACGACCAGTTTTGAGAAGTTCATTAACACTGCCAGTTGCACGAAACTTTCTCTCAACCTTCCGAACGCAAAGTGACGTTCGGGAAGGAAACTCTACAAGGCTAGGAAGGAGTCCTAGCTTTGTGAGGTCTAATACATCTACAAAACTTTTTGGAACACTTAATTGATCAGTTTGTTCAATTACTTCAATAAAGAAATTTAACTCGAAATCCATAAATCAATAATTGCTCATGACAAAACTTTTAATCTCTTGTGTGCAGGAAAATATGTTCTTTCGAATGGTACTATCAAAAATAGAAGTTGAAATTTCAAAGAATATGAATTACGTCATAGCCGAATCATCAATGCCAATTAAACGTCAAAATATGCATATCTTGAAGTAAAAAGTGAAGAGTCCGCTGGAATTTCTTAAGAAAATTTCTTTCCAAGAAATGAATTTATTTCTTATTTTATGTTATCAATGTTTATGGGTATAAACAGATTCAATGAGTTACTTCAAACGATATCGATATTAGAGGGCAAAAACAGTTTCACAAGAACTGTCCGTAATGTTTTATCTACAACCGTTTTTATAACGTAATACTCATGTATTTTGATTCTTGTATTTTTCATGGATATTTTATTTTGTTATTTCATCTTTTCCAAATTCCTTTATGTTATATATTTTCAAATTCTATATATTATGCATTTTGAAACTATGTTAACTTAACATTTTCCAATTCACTGTTAGTGGTCCTGGGAATTAAGAAAGACGTTGAAATCATACTTAAATAATAGACTACAAAAGGTCAAATAATGAGTGGTCGAAGTGCATTATGACAGAGTATGGTGTTCTACAAGGATCTGTACTGGGACCTTTATTGTTTACAGTATAAATAAACGATATAACTCAAATCTTTCCAGAGGGATGCAGTATTAAAATGTTCGCAGACGACATAGTAATATACACAAAGGCAGATAGTAGTGCAGAAACGGAATCGAAATTGAATACAGTATTACCCACAGTTGAACATTGGATGAATATAAATAAATTAAAAATTAATTCTTCCAAAACAAAGTATATGATAATGAAAAGTGTACCAAAGGAACTCGAAAGGAATACTATATTAAAATTATTAGATGGCACAGAATTGGAACGCGTGGAAAATATAAAACATCTTGGAATTATGATTGATAGTAAACAACGGTTTGAAGAACAATGTGATTAAATGTAGAAGAAAGTAAGGAAAAAAATTAGTTTTCCAAATAGAATAGGCAACGATATATCAGCGTATACTAGATGCACAATCTGTAAAACAATTATAGCACCACATTTCGAATATTATGTGACATTATTGATAAATGTGAGTGAAACGCACATGTCAAAATCACAGATTGCGCAAAATCGTGAAATGAGAGTTATACTACAATGTACAGCTACGTATACAAAAATAGAGAGAAAGTTGGAAGCGCTACAATTTATGTCTATAAGGAAAGCATTATATTACAATATATGTACCTTTTATTTTATAAATGAAATGATATCTTAACAGTTGAGTAATAAACAAGTGTTCGTAGGTGTTCGAACACCTACAATAATACAATTCCGACAAGCTAAAAATATTATGATTCAATTTCGAGAAACAAGAAGTGCTCAGGAAGGTGTTTTTTATGAGAGAGTAAAAATGTATAATGATCTGCAGGGGGAGATAAGAGGATGTCTTTCAATATTTGGGCGTAAACTAAAAACATTATTGTAACAACAATTTATTGTATCAAAAATGTAACTTTTTTAGTGAAGTGCAATACTATATATTTATATATATATATATATATATATATATATATATATATATATATATATATATATATATTATTATTATCAAAAAGTTCCCTATGAGGAGAGCGACTGAGCTTGAATTCGCAATTATTAAGACTTTTGCTTCATCTTTTTTGCCTCCCAAAAGCGCCTCATTCTCTCTGAATGCTCTTTCTCCCGTTCATCTGTCCATTTTACTCCAGGTAAACGATTTGACTTTTGCTCAAACTTCACATGTGCGATTTTCAGCGACATTCAGTGCGATCTTCGAGGTTTTTTATATTGATCTGTTGTAGATCCTTTTGGACCTCTTTTAGCCACTCTGTTCCGCATTTACTATTCATTATTATATCGAGTAGTTTCTTATGTATTCTGGACTGTTTCATTATGTAGTCATGTGCATAGAACTTTGCTTGTCATTTTCTGATTGCTCCGTTATCGTATTTGTCTTTTGAAACAGTTCACTCTGAGGTCTCTTCATGCAAATGCCTTTTCTATTGATTGGCCCGTAAATCTTTCTGAGAATTTTTTGTTCTTGTTTTTCTAATTCTCTAATTCTTGAATGACCGTCAATAATCATTGTTTCAGATGCGTAGATTGCATGTGGAAGAATCGTTGTTGTATTATAATGCCTCAATTTGGCGCCTCTCGAAATGCTCTTATTGTTGTAGTGAGCCCATGTTAGTTTGTAGGCCCTTTGGAGCCTGGTAATTCTCTGTTCATTAGCAATTCGGTTTAAACCTGAGGATATAACTTCCCCGAGATATTCAGAATGGCCGACTTGCAGAATTTCACCATGTTTTGTGATAAGAGAGGATTTATTTTTTGGTTTTCTTTTCATGTATTTGGTTTTATCATAAGAAATTTGTAACCCGATTTTCTGCGCAATTTCATGTAGTTTTTCTACGGCGAGAATGGCTTCAGTTCTGTCGTCTGTGATGAGAGCAATATCGTTTGCAAAGGCGAGACATTTGACATTTATTCTATATTCTTTTTTGATACCCAACTTGTATGCCCTTTACGTGAAGCTACCATTTCCCAATGGTCTTTTCTCAAACAATATTGTAAACGATTGGCGAAAGTCCGTCCCCCTGCCGCACACCGGTTTTGATTTCGAAGGGATCTGATACTTCACCCATAAATTTCACCTTGGCAGTTGTACGTGTAAGTGTCTGTTCTATAATTTTTCAAATTTTTTTAAAGATTCCAAATTTTTTCATGATTTCAAAGAGGGTTTCGCGGTCTACCGAATCATATGCTTTCTTGAAGTCAATGAATGTGATCAGTGATAGCTCCATTTCTACATTACCTCATCTGTAATATCATCTCCAAAGTCCAGATCTGTTCAGCACATGATCGTCTTTTTCTGAATTCAGCTTGGTATTCCCCAATAAGTGAATCTGCTTGTTGTTGTACTCTGTTCAGGAGTGCTTTGGAAAGTATTTTGTACGCAACCGGGAGTGAGGAAATTCCCCTGTAATTATTGATATCCATTTTGTCCCCCTTTTTGTGCAATGGATGTATCAGCGCGCATTTCCAATCCTCTGGTATCTGCTCCGTTCTCCAGATTTCTGATATTAAATGATGAAATTTTTGCGTCAAAGTAGTATCGTTGAGTTTCCAGAGTTCCATCAATAATTTACTCTTCTCCTGCTGCTTTGTTGTTTTGAGTTGCTTGATTATTGCAGTAATCTTTTTCATATCAGGGGCTTGCGAGTCTGGATGCGTAGAACGCGAAAAGTCGAACTTAAGTTTTCTTGGGGTGAATTGCAGTTGAGAAGGGCGCTGAAGTATTCGGCTAACATTTTGCAGTTATTTTTTGTGTTAGTTTCCAACGAGCCATCGAATTTTTTGAAAGGAAGGCTAGGCGCTTGGTATCCTCGCAAGTTTTCTCTGAAAGTTTTGCAAAAATCTCTAGTATTATTATTGGTGGAATCCTTCTGTATTTCGTGACACCTATCATTATCATATCTCCATTTTTCTCTTCTAATTACTTTGGAGGCATGTTTTTGAGTTATAAGGAAGGTCTCCCAATTTTCCCCATTTTTATGACCGTTAAATTTTTTCCATGCAGTTATTCTCTTGTCGACTGCTTGGTCGCAAATTACGTTCCACCAGCGGTGTTTCCTGGTGCGAGGTGGTTGCCCTAGTGTAAATGGCTTTCTGGATATTCTTTGTAAGGATTTCCCATTTCGTCGATTCTTTGTAACGTGTGAATTCTCCACGCAACCGCCGCCACTGAATTGTTGATTCACTTTTTATGTTTTTCGTCGCTGGACACGATCGCGATAACATGCGTACATCTAAAATGCAGATATAGTGGGCAGAATTCTCGTTGCACGTTTTTTTCGTTAATTATCCATCTAAGAAGTAACATCGTAATCTTAAACATAAGATTTTTGGTAGATTATTATTACTTCGATTATATTCTTATATTAATTATTCAACCAAGTGGTTTAATTAATTATCTGTGGCGTCTAAACTGACGGTAAGTTATGAAAGGAAATTCTATTTTTCGTATAAATGCATTGTCTGGAAAACCTGAGTTGAATTTCTTATTTTATTCATTTCGCCATTTTCATTATTTTTTTTGATACCTTTTCAAATTGTTTATCTTTCAATATTGCAGTAATCATTATAGCATTTTCCAATTTAAAGGTTAAGTATATCATACTATTTGTAAATGTGATTGTGCCATCGAGACCCTACAGAAATCCTTGGAATAACTTCAACCTAAAATAGGATGTTGATTTGCCTGAATGCTTTTAGTCACCTCCACTGGAGCTGTAAAACCACTTCCGATGGTTTTATGGTCCAGCAAACTACGTTTACTGGAGCTATACTTCAATCTTGGCTAGAGCCCCAAAATCACCGTTATTGAAACATTAGAAACAACTCGATGGAGTTTTAAACAACAAATACTAAAGGACAACTTGGGAATCCAACGTCTGTGAAGTTATGTAGATAAGATAGTTTATTTTATTGTAAATGCAAGAAATTTAGTAAATTCATACATTTTAACTTTATTATTACTGAGTGTCAATCAGAACGAATGTGTGACCCCTCGTTTTCAGCTACCCTGGGTTATTTTTAGGGAAAACGGGGGTTATATCTTCCAGATTGATTTATGCAATGATTCTTTCCTTGTAAAGTTTCAGATATTCGGGATCCGACCTAATTTTTTTGGGTTTGAATTTTTTTTTCTATTGGGTTGAATTTTTGTTTTTATTTGGAGGAGAAATTGATCCGAATCAAAGACGCCCTCACGAGTTCTGACATTTAAAATTTCTTTCACGTTGATATTTGATATTCAACCTGCTTGAGACTGGGCGATCTCCAAGTAGTTAGCTTATGTGCAGGTTATTGAAATTGAGTACTCATGATTTTCAGTTCAAAGTTCCTACAGAACGCGATTAACCTTCCACCGTTCTTGTTGGTACGTTTGTGTTTAGTATGGGGACCCGTAGTGACTCTGAATTTCCTTTCCTTACCTAGCTGTACGTTAAAATCTCCTAGTAAGATTTTCACGTGGTGTTTTGGTATTTTATTGGTTGTTTCTTCCAATGTTTCCGAAAAATCTTGTACGCTTTCCGAAACGGTTTTGTTGTGGTGATTATTGGGATCGTGCACGTTGATTAGAGTGAAAGCTTTATCAGCTAATTTAATAGAAAGCAACGACACTCTCTCGTTGTGCGATGTGAAATTAATAACCGAGTCTAGTATGGAATTGTGTATCGCGAATCCGGTACCTAAAAGCGGTAATTTGTCCTTTACTTTCACGGCAGCTTTTCCCTTGTAGAGTCTGAAACTGTCGGTGTCGAAATGATTCTCCTCCATGAATCGTGTTTCTTGGAGAACGGTAATTTTCAGATTAAACTTTCTCATGGTGTTGGTGAGCAGCTTCAGTTTAACTGTTTTAGCGATGTATTAACGTTAATTGTACCGATGTGATGTTTTTTTTGATTTTGAGATTATGGAAGGTTTTTGAGAAGCTACGATTCTTCTCCGTATGGTGTCCCTGATCCCCCAGAATCCGATGATCAGGTGAAGCCACTCTTTCGACTGGTGCCTGGGGTAGTGATACTTTGATCTTCTTTTCCATCATGCTTTCAAGCTGAACAGAGCTTTGTGGTGGTCTCAAATTTTGAGTTCGAGAAAATCAAAATACAGCCGCCTCAACTAGAGAAACAGACGCTAACCATTGGCCATCAGATACTGAACAGACGCCAATGGATTTGTTAAGTTAGTTTTTGATCCGCCCTGTGTATCAATGTCTCCTATATTCAGAAGACTTTACCCTATCCAACACCCGGTGAGGCGCCCGATGGGGGTACTAACAACTCCACACGAGATATATATATATATATATATATATATATATATATATATATATATATATATATATATATATATATATATATATATATATATTATAATTTTAAGACTGATCATTCAGTTATTAACGTAGATTTTTGAGGAACTTATTGAATTTTGGAGCTTTATTCGATACCGTAGCTCGGATGTGTTTAGTTCCTTTGTAGTTTTCTGTCGTTCTGTCAAACTTGACTTTCAATAATGTCATTGTTTTGTAACAATCAGGCATAACCTGCACGATGGGTTATCAATAGGAGCTAAACCATGCGGTCTGGTACAAATTTCGTTTATTTTATGGAACAACCTTTTAGAATAAACCTCCATTTCGTAAGTTAACCTTTTCATTGTTTGATTCACCATGTTGATTGTAATATTACGTTGTAGCACTCCTGATGAAGGAACAATATAGTTTTGAAAGCTCGAGTTAAGGAAAAAAGAGTCTTCTTATTTGACACCACCTGACTGCTATCCCACGAATATTTAATATATATATATATATATATATATATATATATATATATATATATATATATATATATATATATATATATGAACATGTAAAAATTAAAATGTTTAAATCATATAAATACATTTAATTGTTATAATAGCGATTCCTATAATTTAACAATATTTTATATATTTAATGTATTTAAAAATAGCCGAGAAGACTAATAAAAACCAATCAATCAATGAATTGTTATCGAGATTTCCTGAAAATTCTTACCAAACAGTGAGAACCTTCAGCTATTACCATTGTTTATAGGCCACAACCAATAACTTCGGAAAACATGATTTCTCTTTTCATTATCGATCAGTTGAAGCTTACCGATCAGTTGAAGCTTACTGTACAGTTGATGGCTTTAATAGGAAAGTTGCCTTAACTTTCCTATGAAAGTTAAGGTAACCTTTCTATGGAAAACCTTCCATAGGAAGGTAACCTTCCATAGGAAAAAATAGATAACCTTCCTATTAAGGAAAGAAACCTTACCTATTGTTTGCTAGATATCCATCTCAAAATATTCGCGTGATGCTTTCGCCTTTCTTGGTTTAGATAAAGGGTCGTTATTTCCTCTTCGCTGTTTAAATTGAAATGAACTTTGTGTTGCAATATAACATCGGCATATATATTCCTCCAGTTCAACAAAATGAACACCACACTTTGATATAATATAAAATAAAATTTCAACGATATGAAGTAGTATCAAACATCGGAATCAAATATTTTTCATGTCATCCAGAGAGTATTTACCAACAAATATCAAAGTTTTTCATTACCTGTAGGTCTACACAATACAAACAGATGTGAAATTGCAGAGATCAGGTATCAGGGTCATGAAAGTTAAATAAAAAATTTGAAAACAATCATTGCAAAGTTGCTCACTGAACGAAATCTAATTCGAGCCAGTTAGCCTTTGTATTTACGACAAACCAGCGGTAACTTCGCATCATGGCCTCAAAATAATGGATGTTAAAATACCGGAATAATGTAACAGTCGCGAATAATTCACCCGTAGGGTTTGTGTGATTTATAATTTATGACTTCAAACTGACCTTGCTATCCGAATACGCTAACTGAAAATTGGTTTTGGGTAATATAAATTTATCTGAAGAACGCACGAGTTACCAGTACGAAACGGTTCGCTGCCATGGCTTATTCAATTTTGATGATCAAGTTGGTAGCTTTTCTGGATTCTGTGTATCTACTTTATGTACCCACATCGCTTTATGTACGAAATTCACGAAACTCATCAACTTTAACGAAAACATAACTTCACCCTTACAGCAAATATAGTTATTTCAAATTATTCAATTGTGCATTGATTAATTTTGTAGCAGACTATAGTTTAGTGCCAATGATTAATTATTTTTCATTTTCAATCATGAAATAGAATGTTAACTGTTAGCCTATGTAACACTGATCACGGACGTACGCCGATCTGCAAACTGAACTGACCCACCTGAACTCAAAATATTGTAGTATGGATCCGTTTCTTGTGACTAAATTTCCACATATTTGAATAAACAATTACAGAATAATGTTATTCTGTAATTCATCTGAAGAAGTCGTTTGTAACGACGAAACGCGTCATGCTATGTAGTCAATAAAGTGTAAATCATAAGTTCAAGTGTTTGAATTTAAGTTATATTCAATTATAAGGGATTTACATCAAGTAAACGCCAACACTATTAAATATTAAAAAAAAACAATGTTTTGCGTCATGAACTCATACCAACAACTAGAAGTATACTCATCTTGCTGGTAAAAAATAGTGCAAAGCTGCTTGGGTTAACTAGAAAGCAAACTTACTCAGAAAGACCATATTAAGCAACTGGACGGAAAACTTTCTGCTACTCTATTTTTGCTCAGACGAACGAGCAATACCACATTAAGAATTATATACTTCTCACTTTTCCATTCATTTTTGAATTATGGCGTTGTTCTGTGAGGAAATTGTGCCAACTCCTTGGTAGTTTTCAGGTTGCAGAAAAAGATAATTCTAATAATGGCAGGCGTTGGATACTTGGATTCATGCAGACCATTATTTATAAAATATGAAGTCATGCCCTTTCCTACATTGTGGATATATAACGTTCTCTTAGAAATACATAAGGATGCAGATACATTGATAAAACAGTATGATCTACATAATTATAATACAAGAGGCGCAAATAATATCCGAACAAATAAGTATCGTCTAAATAAGTCAAAAAAAAAACTCGATAGATTATAATTTATACAATATCTCACCTTCCCATTTCAAAGAGATTTCTTTCAATAAATTCAAAATAAACATCTAGAAATATCTTGTGAGGTTTTGCTTCTATTCTGTCAGCGAGTATTCGGAGCACTTCAAGTCAAAATCTTTTTATGACTTTTTTTTGAGCATTATATATTTTTCTTTTCAGTTTTATGGTGAATTAATCACTAAGTTTCCGAAGTTTATACTTATAAGTCTTCAATCATTCGTTTTTTCTTGGTTTAATTTTGTATCTTCATCTACTATTTTGTATTATTTCCTAATTTATGTTCATTTTATTTTTGGACGAGTGAACGATTAGTCAAACTCCTACCATTTGTAAGAAATTTCTTTTCTCTTTAACAAAGATTACTTACTTACCTGTATATCTATAATATGAAAATGAATCTCAGAATATGTTTGTAAGCGTATTACTCAACAACGTCTGGACCAATTTTGCCAATTCTTCTTTTTGAAGTTCGTTGAAGTCCAAGGATGGTTTTTACGGCGAGAAAAGTTTAAATAAATGAAAATATCGAGTAATAGGGAAAACCCTGAAAACAGCCTATTTCTTTTCACGTTTTCTAACTAAAATGTAGAGTCAACGGCTGGACCGATTTCACTATTTTTTTTGTTGTGTTTGTTAATCTCATGAAAAAAATTCAAAAATTTCGTGAAAAATTATAAAATTTGAGAACACTTAATCGATAATATACGGAAAAAATAATTATTAATTCTTAAAAAGAGGATGTAAAAAACTGAATATCTTATTCCACATCACGGTTAGTTCAGAGCTATCACGAATAATATCTAACTTCAATTGAATATATACTTTTGGTAAGTTTGAATAACTATGTTAGTAGCATACACGTTACTTACATAGCACGTGATACGTATATTTGATTATAAGGAAGAATACATAGTTTTCTTACATTTACAGTTGAAATTTTGTTTTTAAAAGTGCTATTAAATGTTAGAACGAAATCGATGGAATCGAAATTATTAATATGAAAAGGTTGCATTTAATTCCTATCGACTTGCATTCAATTATAAATTTGAAATAGATTACAGTTCACAGCAAATAGTGGCTATTGGACATATGAATGTTGTGTGTTAATATTTCAAGGCAAAGTTTTATTGTTATTAATTCATAAGATAATACTGTCAATGATGCGACAAAATATTGCGAGAAAAGTCAATTCAAATAGACGCTATTGGTACAGCCACTAGAGCCAATATATTCATTGGTTTCCGGGAATGGACTAAATTCTGAAAATTTTTTGACTTTTACTCAGCAAATATCTCATATAAATGATGGGATATATGGGACAAGTACCAAAGTTTGGCACATGCTGTTCAACTATATCACGAACAGGTTAATCACTTTCAATTAATCAATCGTGTGAATATAAGAATTTTTTGATAATTCGACTGATTTGAAATAACAGGAAGTATTGCAATCCCTTCGCAAGTCCTTGACTCCTCAAGGGATCAATATGAAAACCACGATAAAATAGCACAAATTGTAGAACTTTCCGGAATTATTCCCGGAAAAATAATGGGGCGTACAAAGTTCGCCGGGTCAGCTAGTCAAAGAATAAAATTTTTGAAATTTCCATGAAAAATTGAAATAATAACTTTCTAATATTCTATGATTATATAAAAGTTTTGACTTTTTGAAATGTATTTAAAAGTGCCCAAGAACAAACTAGTACTACATCAAAAAATTGGACTATAATGAAGAAAATTAAAACACCTTACATTGGTAACTACGAAACCATTTAGCCTGAACTTTATCTTCAATGACGCCAAATATGTGGGGGAATACGCATTCATTCTCCACTACTGATAATCCAGGCAGGCAATGATGGACTGCGAACCCGTGAGTTTTGTGGTCGCCCTTTAGTTATAGTAAATATCACAAAAGACGCCCTGCTAGGATGAGACGCTTATTGAATGACCCTATCATATCGAATCGTTTCAATGGTAGACAGTTTCACTCTTCATTCTCGGTAGATATGCTTAAAACGTTCAATGAAGTTAATGAAGTTGAATGAATTAAGGTTTATATTACTGATTCAATGGAAAGTCATTAGTGACACTGAGGTAAAACTGCACACTCCAGTTGATGTAGATTAGTATTATGCATCAAATCAGAGGTGAAGAACGGCTCAGCTAGAGTATGATTCAGTGTTTCACTACAACGGGAATGACAACTCCTCTGGCGTTAGAACCTACAGCCCACCGTCGGCGTACAAACCGCCAATGATACAAGTCAGTTTCGTTGATAAAGAGCATGGGGAAGCGTTTCCTCTAGTCGTATACTAAGAATTTCTAAAATAACCTAATAACAATTTTAGTCTATTTCAGTTCATTTCAGGTTTGGGAAACTTATTCGATTTTAGAGTTTGTTCCAGTCTTTCCATTGAGTCGCCCCTCCTAGCAATATGTCCAAAATATCTCAGGATTGATTGGTTTATTTTTGTGACTAGACGTGTTTCAATGTTTAGCTCTTTGGTAATGGAAATGTTTGTTCGACGAGCCGTCCATGGCACTCGTAACAGCCGTCGATATACCCACATCTCCAAGGCGTTTATTCGTTGCTTATCACTTTCCATTAAGGTCCACGTTTCAGAGCCATACATAACGATAGGAAAGATGAGGGAGTTCGCTATGCGTAATTTATTGTTTCGGGTGATTGCAGTCGCCTTCCATATTTTCGTCAGTTTTGTGGTTGCGTTCCTCGCCATTGCCACTTTGCGTCTGATCTCAGCTTCGCATCCTCCAGAGTTTGTTATCATGGAGCCTAAGTAGTTGAAGTGACTTACAACCTCGTACCCAGCCACTGTTTGGACATCAGGCTGGTTGTTGTGGGGACGGTCCACAATCATGGTCTTGGTTTTTTGTTTGTTTAATTCCAAACCATATTCCTCACTAATAGAGCATAGCCTAGTCATAATTTCCTGCATTTCTTCTTTGCTGGCGGCGACAATCACTGTATCATCCGCATATCTCAGGTTATTTATCCTTCTGCCCCCCACAGATATTCCGCCGGTGCATCCCTCCATGACTCTACGCATAATATGCTCTGTGTAGGTATTAAAAAGGATTGGCGAGAGTATGCATCCCTGTCTCACTCCTGCATTACTTTTGAAATTACTCGATAGCGTGTTATTAGCTCTAATTTTAGCATTGTTGTTCTCGTAAAGTCGTTTGACCAGGTGAATGAGGTGGGGTGGGGTGCCCATTTCGAGTAGGAAGGTCTAGAGTTTATTCCATTTTACCCTGTCAAATGCCTTGGAGTAGTCTATGAAACAGAGGTACATTCCAATGTTGTATTCCCTCGATTTTTTTATGATCTGTCGGAGATTCAGGATCTGTTCTCTAGTGCCTTTTCCGGGGATGAAACCTGTTTGTTCGTCTGAAATCTGCAGGAGAAGAAAGGATTTAAGGCGCTCATTTATAATGGTTAGAAGTATTTTGCTAGCGTGGGGAATCAGGGCGATTGTTCTGTAATTACTGCATTCCAGTGGTGAACCTTTTTTAAAGATAGGCACGAAAATGGAATTGCACCACTCATCGGGCCATTTGCCGGTGTTCCAGATTTGTTTGCATATCATGTGTATTAGGTCTACTCCTGTTTCTCCCATTGCTTTTAGCACCTCTGCGGTGATGCCGTCAACTCCTGGGGCCTTGTTGTTCTTAAGCCTTATTATCGCTCTTTGGACTTCCGTTCTTAGTATATCAGGTTCCTTATCCATATTTCCAAAGTCAGCACTATCTCTGAAAGTGTTATCGTTTTCTCCAAATAGTTCTGAGCAGTATTGTCTCCAAACCTCGACATTTTCTACTGGATCCGTTATAGTATTTCCGAGTTCATCTTGCATAATTTGTGTTCGAGGTTGGAACTCCTTTGATAAATATTTGATTTTGTTGAAGAACTCTCGAGATTCGCGATAGTTTGCATGTTGTTCTATCTCATCACATATGTCGTTTATTTGTTTGTTCTTGTCATGTCGGCATGCGCGTTTTATTTCTTGATTTAGTTGCCGTAATTGTTGTTCTTTTGTGTCTGGATCTATGTTATGGTTCTTCAATGTCCTTTTTTGGTCAACAAGTTGAATTGTGGTGTCGGTCATCCAATGTTTATGTCGGTTTGGGTTGTTCGTGGCAGGTTGTTCAACAGCATCTTTTATTAAACTTTTCATGGTCGTCCAAGTTTGTTCGGGGTCCTCTGTGGCATCCGGTTTGGTGGAGGATTTCAGGCGTTCCTGAAAGGTAGCGGGTTCGGGTGGTATCATCCTTTTAGGGGTCGTCGCACATTTTCATTGCTGTAGTTTTAGTGTATAGTGAGCTTTAAGCAATTTATGGTCAGAATTGCAGTCGGCGCCGGGTTTTGCTTTTACACTAGTTATAGATGTTCTCCATCTTTGTCTTATTAGTAAGTAATCTATTTGGTTCTTATACTGCTTACCAGGAGAGGTCCATGTTGAAAGTCGGCGTGCATGATGCCTAAAGGTGGTATACATTATAGTAAAATTATTTTTTAGTGCAAATTGAGTTAATCTTTCGCCACGAGAGTTCCTTGATCCTAGACCGAAGCTGCCCACTGCCTGCCGTATATGATCATCCTCTTTCGTTTTACCAACCTTGGCGTTGAAATCTCCAGTGAGAATCAGGGGCTCTTTGTTGGGAATCTTTGAAATTATTGTTTCAATTGTGTTATATACATGTTCGACCTCTTCATCTGTTGCATCTGAAGTAGGCATATACACTTGGAGGATGTGCATCCTTGTAGGCTTTGCATATATTGTAATCATCATTAAGCGATCACTGATGGGTAAGTAACTCTGTACGCATTTCGCCACTCTTTTCGATACTATTACGGCCACCCCGCTTGAGCCTGTTTTCTCTCGGCCAGATATATAAATTATATGGTTAGGGGTTTCAAAGTGTCCCTGACCTTTTCAGTGGGTCTCTGCTATACCACATATATCGATGTTTTCTCTAATTAATTCTCGTTCGAGAATATGCAATTTGCCAAGTTGTAGGAGGCCCCTCACATTCCATGTGCCTAGTATGGTTTTTTGGCGTAGTCTTAGGGTGTTTGTTCCAGTCGCAGATTTCGCAAGTGTTGTCTGGTTCCCTACATTCACTTTCCCGGTCGCCAATTTCACATCAGTCGGCCCGGAACCGGTCTGACGCCGAGTGCCGCTCGGATCGCATGGCACAACATTTAACCTGGGGATCCAATTCATGATGTGCTCTTGAGAAGTTAATCAGGTGGTTTCTCCTTGCCTGCCTGATCCTATGCCGTTGACCATTCCTGGTTCTTCCGCCTGGGGGCAAAAGGGTGCCCGGATGAGGATGGGTTGGGATGTGTGTGTAAAAAGAGGGAATTTTGAGGTGCGGACGAGGTTTCCCCTCGGTAATGGGACGAGAGGGGAAAAACCAAGGCTTGCGTGGGCAGGGTCGCTTCCCTGAAGTAGACCTGTCCCCCATCGGGGGTCATAGGGGAGTGTCTACCCGCTACCCATATTGTTCCAGGCATAGCTGTTCTATTTCAAAACTTTGCATCCAAATTCTAATATAGATATCACAAACCTTGTCTGTTTTCTGTTGGCAGAAGTAGTAATGCCTACACAGGAATTCGATTCACACAGGCCAATACCTCAATTTCCTTTAGAACCACCTTATGAGCACGAAAAGAATGACAGTTTAAATAGAGCTGCATTGGTCTGCAGCAACCCCAAGGTGGTGGATAAAGAGGTTTTGAGAATCAAAAAGGAACTGTCACAGAATGCTGATAAAACGAATAATCGAGGAATGTAAGCAGGATGAAAAACAGTGGAGGAGAACAACACCAATCAGATGATGAAAATAACCTACGTGAAATGGAATATCCGAAAGGATAAAACTGATCGCCCAGCAAGTAAATAGCAAGACATGTTTCAAATCGGATATCACTATAAAAAGCACCCTCATCAAGACCACACTATATTGACCTCCTAGCTTGCGAATGCAGACATTTGTACAAAAGAAAACAAAGGGGCATCTTTATCTCAGAATAAATGAACCTAAACTTCACAATCGACGAGGAAAAACATCAAAACCAGCTTCAGCCGACCACATCAGTACGAAACATAACAAAATTCAAGGGTACTAAATTAAATTTATTCATCGAGTTGAGGATAACATAAAAAAACACTAACTAACCAAAACATCGAGTCTATTCGATTTCTGATTCAACTCTCCATTTTTTCATCAACGGTAAGATTTTTTTTAATCAATTCCTATTCGCAATTCATTTTATTTTAGTTATTTTCATTTTATTCACTTCAATTTGTTCACTTCAAATAATGTTATCATCTACATTGCCCAACACGTATAAACAAAGTCTAACAAACTTATGATTTTTAGTGATTTTCAAGTATTACCAGTCAACCGAGGGGTTGGATGAAGTCCACATTGCTTCTTCAATTTAATCGTTCTATTTTATTTCATATAGAATGTAAGGTATTTTGTCTTCGCATGTATAATGTCACTGAGCATCTGGCACAACGGTATCTCTTTTCAGAAATTTTTCCTTTCGATGATTAACCTTTCACACTTCCTGTTTTGCCGTTTTCCTTTCATTATTATTCTTATTTCATTAATATAATAACGTTATCTTCAGACATAGTATCAGCTAGTCAAAGAAATTTACCATTTGCAGAAATGTTAGGGTTAGCATGCAATAATTACGTTCTTGCAATTGAAATTATTTTTTATAGAACTGTAAATTTTTTGATCATGCTATTTGATCATTTCTATAGAAAAACTAGCAGATCCGGTAACCTTTATAGGTCTTCATTTTTTTTGTTTATTTTCGGAAATCCTTCCGTAGAGACGACTGTCACTATTTGTGCTACACTATTCATGTTTCAACTATTTATCCCATGTAGAACGTCATGAAAATATCGCTCAGTAACGGAGATAACGGAGAACCCATGGGTAAAATGTCTGTTTGTTGATAGATCTTTTCATTGAATTTGAAATATCTTTGTTTGACACATTTGGAAAACACCTTATTCAATAAAGACATTAGTTTAACAAGAATGTATTTTCTGGAGAAGATATGTCGACGATATATTTTGTATATGGACTGGTACAGATAAGAAATCAATTTCCTTTTTGAAATTTTTGAATTCAATCTATCCTTCAATTATTTTCACTCTGGAATCGGAAATCAACCAAGCTGTTAGCTTTTTGGATTTACATATAAATCGTTCCCTTCATTCCCTACTTTTTGACATTTACAAAAAACCAACTTATTCAGACATATTAATACACAACCCACGTTGTCAGTCGCAAAAAATAAAAATAAGTGCCTTTCAATAATTAGTTCATAGATTACTTTCGCTTCCGTTGTCTGCTGATAATTTTAGAGAAGAAGTTTGTATAATAAAAACAATTGCTATTAACAATGGTTATAAATCCTTCTTTATAGATAAAGTAATTAAAAATAAACAGAGAAAGCTACTATTGCAAAGAATTATTTCTATTCACTAACAAAAAAATATTTCAATCATCAATTATAAACCTAACTTGCGCAATAAAATTTGAAGGAGATTACATAAAAGTAATGTGAATACAATATGCACCAACAAAAAGAATTTGGGTTTATTGTCGGTAAATAACAAGGTCAAACTTGACTCATTTTCGAGAAGTGGCGTTTATAAAATATTTTGCAGTGAATGTGATAGTTTTTACATAGGTTAACCTATAACTGGGCGTTCTATACAAAAAAGAATCGATGAACATCAAAGATCTATACTGTTGAATAAAACTAATACGGGTTTTTCTGAACACTTCATTAAACAAAATCATTTCTTGAATCCCTGAAAAACCAAAATAGTACACTTAGGTAGTAAAACACCCAGTGAGTAATTGAATTTTGTTCATCTATATTTCAAATAATAAACAATATACATAAAAGCAACCACTTTTTTGTGAAGGGTTATTTACTTAATTCAACAAAACAATTAACAAAATATTAAACTTCTGTTAGACTTATAGAATAAATTAACAATAATCATATAATGGCACTTTTTCCCAGTGCTCAGCCTCATTTCTCCACAAGTCACCCATGGCTCACCCTGAAGTCAGGCTCTCACTTACTTTGCATATTTGACTAAGAAATTTCTTATTATATATATTTTTATACATATCCCCAATAAATTCAGTGCATTTCAAATGGTACCATGCAGGGTAATTATCATATCTTATATTTCTCATGCCGTTGAGTTCGGTATCGCTAGTCATTTCTTCTTCACAATTATTAATTCTCATTCACTTTATAGTAAATGCACTATTTTTCTTCCCATTTTCACTTTTTTTATAATTCAACAATTAAATCTAAGATATTCTCAAAAGAAGCAGTAGTCAGCCGCTTTTGGCTGAGCACTGGATTTACAATTCAAATTCGAAACCCAGTAGTCAGCCAAACTTATTACAATATATTCAACAAATAAAATGCATGTAAAAGTTGATTTTATTGCAAAATAAACATTATATTGTAACACTGTAAAATTATCCACTGCATATATCAAAATATAGACACAAAAATTCACCGAAAACTTTAAGGGGTTCCTGAAGACAAAAAACAGCAACATAGCACGTGTAGTAGTGTCTGTGTCGGAGATGCAAATGAACGACAGTAGCTCGTCTGATTGAAATGATATTGGTTCCTATGTGTGCATATTAGCCAATAGAGTGGCAAAGAATTCGTTCAAATATTATTTTTGCGGTGTACACAAATTTCAACACTATTTATGGGAAAATAATGTCTGTAAAGGCTGAGTACTGGTGCAGGGTTGACTAATGGGTGTTTTACTCTAGTAAGGGCAAAATATTAGATACCCTTGAAGTCTTGGAAATTTCAATAGCCAAAAACTAAAATTCACCTATTTGTAATGATCAGGTGGATTTTTCTGTAAAACTAGTTTCAAATTCAGTGGTTCAGGATATGTAAGTGGAAGTTGTACATTTTGAAATTCAGTAATATTGTATACACTTGATAATGGGTTAACCACCAGGAACATATGTATGCAGAATTTTTAATATATTCAGTGGAACTTAAGTCAAGTGTGTTCATTATTAATTTGATAGTTTTCAAAATAATGTTTCACCAAGAGATAAGCGAAACCTCCGTGTCATTTATATACTAACTTATGTTGGTCTATCCGAACTAACCAAAACTTCATATTGAATTGAATCTTTCGATATTAGACATGATAACTTCGAACCAAACGTGATGTACTCTAAGAAGTTCAGTTTTTCGCATCCTCCTTGTGAGAAATAATAAATTAATTATTTTATTGGCATTTTAGCAATATAACTCCTTTTAAATATTTAATAGTGTTGGCGTTTATATTTCATAACTTGAATATAAACTTAAATTCAAACACTAAAAGTTCAAGTGTTTCAATTTAAGTTTATTTTCAATATAACTCCTTCCGAAGCATCTTTTACCGAACTGTATTCATTTTTGTTACATCCTCTTGAACGATATTTGCAGCAGTCATTATGTCAATGTAATGTCAAATGCCATAAGATTACACTGAAAAAGTGAAAATTGCCGAAAGCACTAAGCTACATTAGAAAATTTTAAGAAAATTCAATATTCATTATGAGATGCAACATTCTGGTTAATTGTTTTCAAAGTTTTAAAGGAAATACGGATTTATATTTATATATGCGGAAGATTAATCGAAATGAAACTCATTTGTTTCAATTTCACCCAAATGAAGTAACAGCAAATCTTTTGGCAATATCATACTTTCTTGAATCAAGTTTAATTCAAATGTAACCTTGTATAGTGCACTGTGTTCGCTGCCACTGATATATTTTTAGATGGAAATAATTAATTCCACACCGGTCTATTTCAAAATTCAACTGATATATGTGCATTTGCGTACACTGAAATCCATAGTAACAAATTGAATTAATGGTCAAACTTTAATTAATTCGACACGTTGTTAAACGAAGGCCTATCAAAAATAGCGTAATATTTTGACCCGACAAATTGTGACATAGAAATTGACAAACCGTTTATTGAAACTCTGTTAAACTGATCTCTTGTAAGGGACCCCGTTATGATTTCAGAGATTTTTCTAATATTTTTTCAATAAGTCCGTTTTTTCAGAATATCGAAATTCACATTCATTTTCTTGAGAAATCTGCTTTGAACATTCTTTTATTCATCAAGTTTCAAGTTTTTGCAGCTTTCATGAGACCAAACCTGTAACTCTGTTTTCAAATAATCCAATCGAATGTTTCCAGCCATAACAATACACTCAATTATTCGACATTTATTCACACAATCACTGTATCTGTCGAATATACTGTTATTCTAAGGAATATACGAATTGGGTATCACCGATGCTCCATGTGGCCTGAGGGGGACCGAGACTCCTTAATAATATCGGAAAACTGAAAATTTTCCACAGTTTTCCGAAACATTTTCTGAAGAGAAAAAAACAGACTCAGGCTAGGAATGTGTATTACATTCCTAGCCTATTACAATTACGTATTCTCACAATTCGAAACATATTTCCTTTCACGTATTTATAGCCATACAATAAGCCCAAGAGACAATGTTAATGAAAAATGCAATGACCTCATAAATGTTACTGATCTGGAGGAAATATGTTAGGGCCTCATTCGTCTCTGCAATGGAAGGCATCGTTATGCACACTTTTAGAAATGGCCTTTAAAATAAAAACCTTCACGAGTTGATCCTTCGCTTCCCCGAAAGCTAAGGATACCAAAGAACTATGAAAACAATGAAGCCAACTTAAAACACGCTCTCAAAATCCTATGGAACAGAGCTTTTTACATTAAAATTAGACAAAGGGTGCAATCTTGAATAATAAGCGTTTTGCATCAACTGCACTGACACAAGTCTTTGATGATGGACAAAAGTGAGACAAAAGACAAAAAAAAATTCGGAAAATCAACTGAATTTTTCAAAAACGAGTTAGATGTTGAGACACATGTCTTGAAAACCTTGCGAGATTGGATGAAGTACATTAGACAACAGTATGCAGTTGGAGAAATGTTATATTAACTATCATTATGCTTCTCCAAGTAGATCTTCACGGTCATTTACCGCCTTTAGATGTCTGTAGTCATATGTCCGATTAACAAAGGGACAGAAGCGACTGAACTACTTGGCTGTTCTTCATGCTAATCGTTATGTTTTAGGCGAATAAGTTATCCGACCAGTTATCACTGACTCCATATTCTGTAATTCAATCAGACGATCGAGATTTGAGAGTTCACAACAGCGCAATGGAATGTCGTGATATCCTCAATTGAACTTCTGTGGTCTACACATGACTAGTAATATATAATATTTTAATTTCAGTTTGTTTCATTTGGTTACTTTACATTACTTTTGCAATTGATTTTAATTTTATTTTCATTGACTTTATCAACTATGTCTCATTAACTTCTCGTGACTACGTTTGTCTTTGTAATAGATTTTAAGTATTTTATTTTTAGTTTGTTCCATTTGTTTATTGTTTATTACTATTTCCATTTCTTTCAATTTTATTTTCGTTGTATATATTCGCTTATTTTTTCTACCCTTTTTTTTTCATTCATATTATTTATGTATAATTTGTTATTTTTTTCCTGCCTCACGGCTTTCGCACTCCCTCACAAGGGGAACTTTCACTTACCTCAGATATTATTTATCATAGGGACTTAGCTCTTTGGGATCCCTTTCCAAGTTATGAAGCGGGACCGATGTTTGCAATTCCTTATAGAGATCTTTGCCGAGTCCTAGTTTTCTGATATTTTTCAGGAGATTTTTCGGTATTATACCAAAGGATCCCAAGAGAGATGGAACAGTTCTGACCAATTTCATGTGCCAGTGTATCTGCACTCGCACTACAAGTTCTCGATATTCTGATTCTTCGGTTCGGCAATCTTCTCAATTAGGTTGTTCGCATTTGGAATGGCATCGTCAATAAATGTAGTTTCCCTCGTTTTTTCATCAACCAGTACCAGTTCAGGCTTATTGTGGAGATCAGTCAAGATAGTGCAGTCCCAGTAGAGTCTGAACTGATCATTCTCCAAAATTGACCATGTATTTGTGGACACCTTTTCCTTCCGTAGCGTTCCATCTTTGCTAGAGCGTCATGTCTTTCCGTTGGTGCGAATATTTGACATCGTCCTGTTATATCTTGGATTGCCTCTGATGTTTGGCATCCGTATCGGCACCTGTTGTCCCTCATTGTTGCGTCGTTAACGATGTGTTTTAGGTAATTACGGTTTGGAATAACGTGATCCTGGATACGTAGGAGCGTGACATCAGTTTCGTGGCATATTCTGCCAGAGAACAATCAGTAGTTCGACGCTTCCTTTTCGAGATTTTCCTCGGTGGTCTCATTAATATGCCGCACGTGCTGCAGATTTTTGAAGTTAATCCCGTGCTTTTAAAGTTAGTAGTGAAAAAAGTATTTTTATTTGATTTAAAATAATTATCTTTTCAAATGGATAAATACGTAACTCGGTTGAAAAGAAAATTGAATGAAGCAGAAAATAACGGAAATACATCTTCGCAAAATAGTAAACCTAAATATTGAAAATATGATCCAGTGTACTCATAATTGGGATTCACATAAAAGGTTATTAATGGCCAAAAACGACCAAGAGAGTATGAACACTTAGGCATCAAACAGCATGAAACCAAATAAATTAAAACAACATCTTGAAAAAGTACATGCAGATCAGGTTCGCAAGACTAGAATTTTTCCAAATAAAATTAGAGAATTCAAATAAACAACAAGAAATGTTTTGAAAGACAACATTGTCTGTAACACAAATTGTTAAATCAAAAACATCTATTCAATAGAAGAAACTTTGGAGCTAACTGCAGCTATTGACATAATAGCTACGATTGTCTTTGAATCATAATATGATTCAATACGATCATAACAGAATCCATCAATATGGAACACCTATTTGAGGAATTTAACAACGCCCACCCTCAGCTGAAGTTTACAAAGGAGAAACAATCCTAGAATCAGTCGAAATTCTTAGATATGACACTGATAAGATGTTAACGAAATGGCACAGAAAGGAACAGAGCTCTGACCAGATATTGGACTTCAAATCGAACCACCATATAAGCCAGAAGAGGGGCACAATACTAGGTTACATTGACTGTGCCCTCAGATTAACGTCGCCTGAAATGAGAGCGGAAATCATAATAAACTTAAGAGAACAATTAATAAAAAATAACTACCCAAGAAACATGATAACACCTCTAATAAGCCAAAGAGTCCACAAACTTTTCAACTCCACAACGACAGAACAGAGATGAGAGGAGAAAAAATTGAGAGTGTCCCCATACATGGAAAACCTATCACATAGAGTTAATAATATAATGAAGCATCACAACATAGAAGTTTTTCATAAGCCGAGAAAACAAATTAGGCAGATTTTCAGTGAATTAAAGGCACAGACTCCAATAACGAAGAAATCCAACGTTGTGTGTAGTATACTGTGTAGGGACTGTAACAAACAATACATCGGACAAACATCACAAAAATTACATGACAGACTCAACGCACATAAGTACACAAAAACAGCCACGACTGCACTAAACAAATACAAAGCGCTTGACGGGCACGACTTTGACTATGACTCAACAAGAATACTAACAACTGAAACGAGACAGAAATAGAGAAATACATGAAATAATACACATAAATCTAAACTTGGAGGACACAGTAAATGATAAACGTGACATTAAAGACCTTAGTAATTTTTATATACCACTATTGACGATACCAAAGAAAACGAGACCAGACAGAACGGAACGTAGCACACAAACTTGACAATGACATGATGATATTTACTGCTTGACACATTGAAGAAACCGAAAGTTGCAATTTCAAAGATTAATTTGGGAATCATTAGTTTTAGATTATTTTATATGAATGGGGACACTGTTTCAAATCTTCTGCTTAAGAATTGCTTTTAACACATATGACCGAATTTAGTTTGTGAAGGTGAGAGTATATATATATATATATATATATATATATATATATATATATATATATATATATATATTGACTCATCGCATCATTTTCAAATGGTCTCGACGAAAGACTCAACCAAACCTCCATGTCTTTGATCACCTTGTATTTCATTTATGCTTAAGCTTTGTGAATCATTCTGACATTCTGATAGATATAGAAAACCTCGTGAATAATAACTTTGAATGTTGTTTCTTTGTTATTTACAGGTAAAGTAAACTTTTAGATTATTTGTTATTTTAATTTGTTAATAAAATATCTTTGTTATTTACAGAGAAACACTTCTTGTATTATTTAACCATTTAACCTACAAAAGAAAACATCATTATATATATATATATATATATATATATATATATATATATATATATATATATATATATATATATATATATATATATATTCAATATGATTTCTTCCTTATTTCTTAGACTTTTATTTATAATTTATTTATTTATATATTATTATTTATTTATTATTTATATTTATATATATATATATATATATATATATATATATATATATATATATATATATATAATCTCTGATGTGTATGTATGTATACGTTTTCGTATTCCGAATAGTTCGATTGGTTTAAAGTCACGCGTTTGGTACGCCCACAAATCATCCACGTAAAACTTCGAAATTCGTGAGCTTTGAACAAAACAATAACAGTAATTCAAATTTACTACAATATTTCATCGGCAGCCTGAAGATACTTCATGACTCCAACCTTCGTTCGCCACGTTGCCAATTCTGTCCACCCCTCGTCCCGAGAGACCGGCAAATTGCTTATATGGGGTTCGTTCAGCGTTTCGACCGCGCCCTGGAAACGTGCCTTTTCCCGACCGCCATCTCTTTAAATATTTATAACCTTTTGTTGGTCTACACATCATCAAGCGCAGTCCTATGTCAACAGAGGCCTGGAATACAAGGA
Source organism: Henosepilachna vigintioctopunctata (assembly GCA_030704895.1). Lineage (NCBI taxonomy): Eukaryota > Metazoa > Arthropoda > Insecta > Coleoptera > Coccinellidae > Henosepilachna > Henosepilachna vigintioctopunctata. Next base: position 1,892,237 of record JARQZJ010000068.1, read on the forward strand.
ACTAGAGACCGAACTTGGACACATCTTGGATCGACAAATGTCGAAAATTTAATTTAACTTCCTGATTGTGTTACGTCTTTCACTTCAGACGCCTGAAGAATAGTTCACGTCTAAGTTGCATAATTGAATTGGAAGTTGTCAAAAAACTCACCTATATAAAAAGCAAGTATCATAATGGAATTCAATCAATAATGAACCATTATGATTTGTGACAAGGAAATACAAACTGATAGTTACGAATCTAATTGTGCTGTCAGAATGAGACATATATTAAATTGCAGGATGATACGAGTATTATGAAGATAAAGTGTAGTTCATTAGCATAGGGTTTTCACCAGAAAATGAGAAGGAAAAACATTTCACATCATACTTCATGACATCTAGAACAAAAAGTTCCTATAAAAATATAGATGAAATAATCATTCATCTCTATCTAATAAAAAAAGAAGCTTACGGTATAAACTCCAATTGATTGTAACAACAGTTGACATATGTTTCGAACTATTGGCTATCTTCAGAACGGCGCAGTTCAAGTTTTAATTGTTAGAACTTGAAAGTTAATTAAAAAACACAAAACACAAAATTTTACGCGAAAAATCGACTTCTTTGTGGCTTGAAATGAATCTCTCTGTTAGAGTTCTCTTTGACTCTGTTCTGGAAATACCTTCCGGAAATTTTGTACCGACAATTTAGATAATTCAAAAAGGTTTGTACAGGTACATTTTATGAAAATAGAAAATCAAGCCTACGGTATAGATCCGCAATTTTTTCGAGCTTTTCAAGCAATTTTCGAGCTATTGGCTCTCTTCAGAACAGCGCAAGTTCTAGGTATAAATATCGCCTTATTGGCAGATAAGTGTTTCAGTTTCCAGAAGTGTTAGAATTGTTATTGGCAGAAGTTGGCGTAGGAAAAATCAAGAGAGCTCAAAGAAGGCAGTACCTAAAATCAAATTCAAATAATCAATTCTATTCGAAGGCCGTTTCAAATTTTTATATCAAGTCGATTTTAGGTTTAAGGAGTTACGAGGCAAAGCCTTACACTCGCCTTACTGTTGTCTTGAGTAGGAATCTAGAACGCTAGGGAGAGTTTGTACGTCTTTTCTCCGATAGAAGCAGCTCACGTAAATTTTCACTGCGATTTATTCCCCTCATTCTGGTATAGGAACTTTATCAGAAAGTCATCGATTCTTGATTGATAGCTTAATTATGGACTGATGATTCATAATAATGATGAAACAATTGTATTCTATCATCATTCAACAAGATCGATGAATTTCTGAAACGCTCTCAATATTCAATATCGAAAATGATATATATATATATATATATATATATATATATATATATATATATACAGGCTTATTTCAATGTCAAAAACTTCATTTTCGTTGACGGTTTGTTGTATAATACAACTTCATCAAAACTAATGAATAAATGAATTTTGTGAATAACATACTATAGATATCAAAACGTCAAACTTATTTTTTTTTAAAGATATTGGCATTTTTATATTCTCACATATTCATTTTTAGTATTCAGAGGAATCTTTCAGGCTTAGAATTCGCTTCGGAAGTTTTAGTCTTCTTCACCCTGAGGAAACCTCTGAAAAACTCATGGTTTTCATTTTTTTTCTATATACGAAACGTCAACGAAAATAAAGTTTTCAACATTAAAATAAGCCCAATTATTGCTGAAAACATTGAAAATATATATATATATATATATATATATATATATATATATATATATTTTTTTATATTATTTTATTTTGAAAGTTTTTAGCAATAACAGGCTTTTTTTGATATGAAAGAGTTTATTTTTGTTGACGTTTCGTTGTTATATTACAACTTTGTCAAAACTAATGTATAATTGAATTTATGAGTTACTATAGATATCAAATGTCAAAACAGAATAAAATATAAAAAATAAAAACTTGCAAAATAAAATATCTTAAACAGGCAATAAATCAATTTCAAGATATATATATATATATATATATATATATATATATATATATATATATATATATATATATATATATATTTACTTAATAAGAAATCAACTTATTTCTCACATCATGACACAATTTCTATTAATGAAATTCAGTCGAGTTGATGCGGTAAAATGTTGATAATTTCAATATATCTGGAATTGAAAATTTTTGTTCAACAAATAATCTTACCTAAAATAGAACACGTTTAATATGCAGAGACTTTCAGATTATTTCATCATTGAAGTTTGATTATCATGTCAAGAAAACAGCTTCAAAAACGAATGTTCCTAAGGTAAATTAATTTCGATTTCGTTGAAAGTTTATTTATTTGAGCTCTTGTGTACCTGACGATAGAAAATAATATAATAAAAAAGAAATTGAAAACTCACGCCAAGAAATTGAAAATTCTGAAATATAAATCTCAAACTTTTTCCACAATCTTTGGGAAAAAGTTTGTTTTCTGTTATGTGGCGTGAAACATTTTTTTTTATGAAAATTCAGCGAAATGAATTTGGATGAAGTTATTTTGCATTACTGCAAATTCAAGTAATATCTTTTTTCCATCCATAAGTTGATCATTTATTTATGTCGACAATTTTCGGGCTCATGTTCGACAAGTTAAGTTCTTTAAATCGGTCCACGAGTGTTTGGATAAAGACTTGTTTGTGGCGGGGTTATTTTTTAATTCATCTTCGACATTTGATTCACCACCTTTGAATTTACACATGATAAATGCCACAATTTATGTTTCAGATGCGTTATCCTGATGAAAGCACAATGATAGTGAGAATAGGCGAGAGCTATTCTCAGAGACATGACATTGCTTTTGGGGTGCCGCAAGGCTTTGTCCTCGGACATTTCCTGTTCATATTATTTATGAACGATCTGCCTGCCTGAACTATGTTATGAATGTGTGTTACAGTCTTGAATATAGTCATCTAAATTGAAATATTTTGCTGTGGGGCTGTTCTACAGAAATAAATAGCTTGTTTATTACTAGAGCTCGGAAAAAATGCAACTCGCATTTTTTTGCATCTTTTGCATTTTTTATACTTCTATTTTTTTTAAATTTTAGCATTTATTGCCAATTATTTTAAAATCCTATTGAACAGAAAGTTTTCCTTATGGAATTTTAAATCTGTTTGGGTTTGGAACCTGCTACCCCAAAATGGCAAATACCAAATACCCTAAACAAGTAACTGTAACTGGAGGATTTCCAAAACATTGCAGCCGGAGCGGCCTCCCCCGGTAAATATTAGGTAAACTTTTAATTGAGCAGTATCTTCCAATGAAAGCATTACGATTAGTGAACAGTGAACCTATTTTAATTTCTTTCAATCAGGATACAATATATAAGTGTTTGAGAGCCTAAAAATACATTTAATGATATGTGGATAAAGTGTCACTGAGATCTTACTTGGGATGGAGACCACATCTTTTGAACAATGTGTTCAAAAATTGTAAGTATATTTTACATATTGCTATTGCATTGGTTTTGAAGTATGCTTCATTCAGAAGTATAAGTATTCATGTATTCCAGATATAGGTAACATTTTATTATTTTTCATTTTTCTCTTTTCTTTTATTCGCAACTCATTTTTTAACAAATTGTAACTGGATGTTACTATTTTGTTCATTATTCAATGAGATTTGAGGGTTTTCATCGATTTTTTGAAGTTCTTGTTTATAATAAAAGCCTTTTATGATACTTCACAAGATCATAAAATCATAAAACTGTTAAACCTATTTTAAGACAAATTTTAAAACAAAAGGGTGGATGATATGGTCGGACGTAATTGACACGTTCTTTGTGCCTACCAAGTAAAAAAATTGTCCTTTCAAAAACATACAGGGTGTCGAATTATTTTGCATTTAGATATTTGTTTTTTTTTGGGTATATTGGTCTTGTAAAAATAATCAGTGGTTTTCCGTTCCCATTATAGATCCACGCCGAGAAAAAATTCATTGTGGATCAACACGTGAAATCTGCAAAGCATATTTCCAATATGCAGAAATTATCATCGCAACAAATCTTAAGAGGTTACCTCCAACAACAGAAGCCAAAAAAAGACGACCAAAAAGAGTTTAATGGGGATTTGTGCAAGGCAATGATTGCCAGTAACATACCGTTGAGCAAGTTAAATAATCCCAACCTGAAGGAATTTTCAGGAAAATATTGTAAACTAAATATTCCTAACGAGTCGACCTTACATAAAGTAAGTTTCGATTCAATTTATAAACAAACATTAACTTGTATCAAAAACGAAGTCAATTCAAACTATTTCTATATTGTAGTAGACGAAACCACCGATTCGTGTGGTAGATATATCGCACCTGCGTTGATAGGTGTTTTAGAGGAAACAAATCCAAGCAGATCCTATCTTTTTGTTCTGAAAAAACTTGAAAGAGCTAATAATTTCACAATTGCACGACGTGTCCAAGATTCATTGAACAATTTTTTCTTGCCCCAAATTATTCCCACAGAAAAATTTATTTCATTTTTATCTAATGCTGCACATGATTAAAGCTGGACAAAATTTTAAAATATTTTATTCAAATTGGGAACATGTAACCTGTCTAGCTCATGGAATTAATAGAGTGGCAGAATGTATAAGAGCCCTTTCCTTTGGTCAATGATCCAATTAAAATGTGAAAAAAAATTTTTTTAAAAGCTCCGACACGCGTTCAATTTTACAAAGAAAAATTTTCAAATCTTGCCTTACCTTCACAACCTGTAATAACTCGTTGGGTACCTGGTTGGATGCAGCTATATTTTATGCTGACAATTACCACGCCATTAAACATGTGATTGACGATCTGAGTGACTCTTCATCTACATCTATTTTAAACTCGAAAATTTTTTTTAAAAATTCATTAGTAAAGAATAATTTTATATTTATAGAAACCAATTATATGTTAATGTTTAATGTTACGACCATTAAAAATTTTGAAAAATCTTGTATTCCATTAACGGAATCAGTAGCTCTAATTAGCCAGTTTGAGTCAAATTGTAAGAAAGTCGGTGGACAGATTGGGGCCGTCGTTCCAAATGAATTCAATTCTGTGGCTCAGAATAAAACAGGCTTTCAAATTTTGAAAAATATGTTGAAAATTTTTATGGGCGAAAACGATGTAAATATACCAAATTTAGAATTAGACATCATTTGTAAATATAAATATGCTCCCAATACATCAGTTGATGATGTAAACACTGATCAGTTTAAACACATGTTTTCTGACAAGAGACAAAGTTTGCTCCTAGAAAACTTTGAAAAACACATAATTATTAATAATTTTTACAATAATTGTAAGACGTGACTTATGTCTGTTTAAATATTGTTATTTTTGTTTATTGTTACCATAATAATTTTTATATTACCTTTGTATTATTATTTTATTATTATTAATAAAATCTGATATCTAATGTAAATTTTCGTTGAATACATAATTATTAAATCCCGCATCCACTCCCTACCATATTAAAATGATGGAATAATAGTATTATTCACATCAGAATATACATCATTTCTTGCATTTTTTCCTCACATCTCTGCATTTTTTTGTGAATTTGTGATGCATTCAAAAGCGCATATTTTTGGCTTTATCGATTGCTTTCTTTCTGAGCTTTATTTATTGCACAGAAGAGAATACTTCGATTAATATTCAGTATTCATCAACGAACATCTTGTAAACATATCTTCCTCAATAATTACATACTCACCCTACCTTGTTTATATATTTAGAGATGTTTACTATATGTAAAAGAAAATGAAGATAGGTTTATTGAATTGAATAGTTATCATGAATATTCAACAAAGAACAGTGATGTGCAACTTATTCCTGAGCATAAAACAGATAAATTTCACCACTTACTCTATTATCAGAGTATTAAGATTTTCAACCATTCACCGACAAATTTGAAATTACTGAAATCTCAATTGTTTATGAAGAGAGTTAAATCATTGATGTTAAGAACGGCATACTATAGTGTAGCAGAGTACTTCGATGGTTCGAATGTAAGCAATAATGTATGCATAAAGTTTTTGTATTATATATTTATTTTTATACCACAAATGTCCGTCAACATGTGAAATTGTCTCAAATCTTCGATGTTCCTGCTTTAACTTCATTCGTAATATTTTTTATAGTTTTATACCCAACCAGTGTACACAACTGAATTGATTAAATCCGGTTGCAAAAACGAAAATTTTAAAAATATTACCTGTGTTTTTTTAATCAGCATCCAAGTTTGAACATCTAATAACTTGAACAACGCCGTTCTGATGATAGCCAATCAGCTTGAAACATATGTAAACGGCTGTCACAAAAACAAAAAACATAAATTGCAGGTAAATACCGTTAATTTCTTCTTTTATATATATATATATATATATATATATATATATATATATATATAGAAAATTTTATGGGTTATAGGCAAGGAAGGCCTCTATGAATGAATTTTATCCAATTTGTTTGCCTGGTCTATATTTCGACTGTGTTTACAGTCTTCATCAGGACTCTAGAACAGATGTTTATAACAGAAATCATGTTGACATTTAGTTTAACAACTTACGGCTAACTAGGAAATATAAGTATGACCAATACCATCAACAGGAAAATGTGAAATTACAGAGTGTAAGTGATATTGTACAGGAATCAAATATCAACGTTAAAATGTAAAAATTCTTAAAAATATATGAAATTATCTTAAACACCAGTGATAGATAAACAGACGATCATATATGACAGGAGACACAAATTGTCACCGAAAAAAGTAACAGAGGTGAGAGAGCAAATACCGTGACAACAAAAGTTACACTGAGCACGTACCACACAGTGTCTATTAAGATTATGGGTTGTCTGCGAGGGTTTTAACCTCATTAACCTATTTAATTACAAGGCAATACTCCTTTTATCATTATATATATATATATATATATATATATATATATATATATATATATATATATATATATATATATATATATATATATATATATATATATATATATATATATATATATATATATATATATATATATATATATATATATATATATATATATATATATATATATATATATAATATTAATAAAACTAAGTAGTTTTCTGATTGTCAATTAATTAATTAATTCAAAATATGACAATGTTGTTTCGCCAACATTGCTTCATCAAATGTTGATGATAAACTGAGCTGTTACATAGTGGACTGCTTCTATTTATCCCGAAGTGTGTGCAATGACCTGTTTTTTTTTGTAGGGAAATGACTAAAGAACATATTTCTTCTGAATTGTCATGGATGAGCATAGAATACTTTTCTTTAATTGCCTTTTACTGGAATAAATTTAATGAAGCAGTATTATTGATTAAAACTTGATCATTTAATAAACTTTTTCATTTCTTCCTCTGATCAATTTCCATGGCTTCTAACAGGGTTAGTTCATAACATACAATATATATACGTATGCAATATTTTGAAGTTGTTGTGGAAGACATGGTTCTCTTCTGAAAGCTGTGTTGAATGAGTAAAATCGGTTTTATTTTCTGCAAAGCATCTTTTCTTCAGAATTAGAATATCTGAACACCAAAGATGCTCTGCAAAGAAAAACCGATTCTACGTACGCAACACATTTTTTAGAAGAGAACCATGTCTTCGACTGCAACTTTGAAATATTGCATATGGAACGTAAAGGTTATAAACTAACCCTATTAGAAGCATTAATAGGGTTTAATGGAAATTAATAAGAGGAAGAAATCAAATAGTTTATTTCGATGTTAATTCAAAAACATATTTGCACCATCAAAATGTCATAAATAAACGCAAATGCATAAGATTATTCTTGTCCGAAGAATCCGTAGGTCCTTAGCTTCCATGGATTGATGATCAATAAAATCCCTGACTCTGAGTGTGCACGCTGTACGAGTATAGTACTCTTAATAAATATAACAATAATAATAATAATTACCTGAAACATTGTTGAAGACGCAACAGTGGATGACGACAGGTGCCCCTACGAATGCCCAACATCAGACACAATCCAACATTTTCAGTAATGCTTATTGGAACTTTCTGATTCCTATTCATTTGGATAATACTCAAATAATTAATTTTCCTTTTAACTTCGTTCGTAATATTTTCTATAGTTTTGTACCCAATCAGTGTACACAACTGAATTGAATTAAATCGGTTGCAAAAAACATATTTTCAACTCGGTTTCATTTTTTGCAAAGCATCTTTGCTTCTGAAAAACTAGCTTTCAAATTACGTCTTCTACAATAAGAAAAGAAGCCTTATTACAAATACTTTTCGGAATTTTGGAGAATAACCAGGTTAAACTTTACTGGGAGCGCACTAACTTGTCTGATCGAAGAGGTCCCCACAAGAGGCCTGACCTGGTAATGGATGACAAAAGAGAAAGGGAAACTACATTTATTGGGGTGGTTCTTCCAAATTCGAACAACCAAATCGAGAAGAATGCCGAAAAAATCTCATAATAGAGAACTTGAAGTGCGAATGCAGAGACAGTGGAGCATGAACATGATGAAGACTGTTCCAATTATCCTGAGATCCACTCGCATAATACCGAAAAATCTCTTGAAAATATCAGAGATCTAGGACTCAGCGAACATCTCTATGAGTAAAATACAGAAATCGGCACTGATGCAAGGTCTGTCATGAATTTTCTAGGGCATAACGGAAATCAACGACATGAAGGTTGCCGCCGTGAAGATCGCCGCCATGGGGACTACCGCCACGGACCTGATAGCTTGGAAAGGGCCCCCAAAAAACTGAATCCGACTGAAATATAATGTTGAAAGTTCCTCTGTGAGGGAGTGTGAAGCCGTAAGGCTTGAAATCGGGGATGATAATAATAAATTATTCAACCCCAACACTTAAAATACTCAATTACAGAAACTAATAACATAATGTTGAATAATTAAATAACTAAATTAATGAAATGAGAAGAAATATAACAAAGAGCACAATCTTATTTAAAAATACTGAAAAAGTAGCTAATAACTAAATGGTAGAACTAAATGAAATATTACAAAGAACTCAATATAAATTGATTTATTTCACTAATAATTTCCCTTGTTCGCATTACTTCTAATAATAACTTCTATGGAACCAGAGTGAATGTCACATTTATTAGCACCTCTATTGATTATAGACCCCAAGAACCAAATAGAGGATTGTATTAGCCAGTTGATCTTTGAAGTCTCTAGTTGGAATAAAAAATAAAAACACGAAATTTCTAACCGGACAAGAGAGAACAATCAATACCGTTGTGCAGAGTAATTTGCAAAAAAATTTTAGTGATAAATATTCTCTCCTGCATTGAATTGAGATGAAACTGAATCGATTCAATAATGAGGTCATGATTGACTCCTCTCTGTGGATAAACTTTATCCCCCTCCAAATCTAATAATTCCAACAACCTTCTCTGAATGGCATCAAGATGGCTTGGATGGCAAGTATAAATAGGATGTCTGATCATGCTACCATAGTCCAACTTGCTACGGAATAGGGCATTAAATATTCCTTCAAATGTTGAGGACTTATTGAAATATTTGCCATTGCGTATAACGAATTCATATTTTTTGAGCAGATGTAATAAGTTGGGTGATGTGTGGAATGAAGGAAAGTTTCTGATCGGAGACTACAACAAGATCTTCAACCTATCAGAACGAAAAAGAACCTGACCACCGACGCTATAATTACAATCTTGCTGTTAAAGATTGAGATGTTGAAATTTTTCAAATGTTCTCTCAGATGAGAGAACATTTCAAAGGTCTCAGATTAATTCTGTCGCAGTTATCTCAAAAAGCCCATAAATTGCCTCTTACCTTACTAGTAGGCAGTTTAACAGGTTTTATGTATTATTTCCCGGGTTACCTGAATACATGAAACGATGCGCCATAATCACGAATTATTGGTTTGACACATAGTTTTCGTATTTAACATGATGTACTCTATTATGTAAATATGAATTGAATCATTGCAAACACTGATCCAGAAAAACCAAACTTGGCAAGTTTTTTCAATAATAACGACCAATTAGCAGTTTCAAAAGCTCTTCGTTAATCCAAAAATACTGCTTTTGCTATTTCGTTTTTATCTAACACTCTGGACCATTTATCACAGATAAATGTGAATACGGTTTCACAAGAGTGCTGCACTCGGAAACCCGATTAACGCTCCACAATAACCTTGTTCCTATCACAAAATTCGATTACTTAGTCTTCAACTACTAATTCCAAAATTTTCTCATGCACAGGCCCTGTATTTATAGGTCTAAATTCCTCGCATTTCTTAGTTTTCGGTTTTTTTGGACCTGGTATAACGGTAGTTATTTTCCATTCTTCAGGAAATTCGCTGTAACATAAAAAGACATTCACAATGTCCAAAATCTTATTTGCCGCAACCATGACGATATCCCTGAAAATATCTGTTGTAATCTGTATCTGTATCCATTTTCCTCTCCACCAACATATTTGCAAATTCTTCACATAGTTCTTCAGGGTAGACATATCGATCTCTTTGAAATTAGACCAATCTTCTTACTTGTTGATATTACTCATTACATATTCATGACCATTCACCATACTGACACCATCTGTAATATCCCTTATATCTACTGTCTACAAAATAAATATTGAAATTTTCAGCAATGCCTTCATCTCCTTCTATCAATATATTGGAAATTGAAATTTGGAAAAATAAGACTTTCTCTAGTTTCTGTTTTTTTTTATTTTCAGGTAACAAAGTTTTAAATTTTTCCACAGTTCTTTAATATATTTATTATCATCAATGGTATTGTGAAAATATCGCTCTTTTTCTTTTTTATTAGCATATTCACCACATTTCTCATTTTTTTGTATTCTGCCCATTGTACGCTATCCCCACCAAAGATAACTTGTAATATATAATATAATACTATATATATATATATATATATATATATATATATATATATATATATATATATATATATATATATATATATATATATATATAATAAGACTTGTATTTTAAGTCTTTATTTTTTATTTTTTTCTGATATAGAACTGTTAATTCACTTATGATTTTTATATTTCAATGTTATTGTTCTTTCTATGACGGGACACATATCATTTATAATTTCAGTTATACCATGAATCAGTTTATATGCCATTATATTTACATTTACCCGTGAGTTATTCCATTCCATGTTCACCACCTCTTTTCGAAAAATCGTGCTATTGTATTGTTTATAGTTCCTTCATTCAGTAATTTCACGTTTATTAAAATTTTCACTTTCTAACACAAAAGATAAAATGTTCTGGTCACCTATTTCTGGAAACTATAAATTATAGTTTTATAGTTTTTAACATAATGTTTCACCAAGAGATAAGCGAAACCTCCGTATCACCTATTTTTGGAGTTAAATAATTTTTGTGCTCAGCGTGTTCAATATTCATAATGATATAGATAGTCTATCAACGTCGCATGTTTTTTGTATGGAAACATTCATGATTATAACCAATAACGTTTAACTTTGAACTACCAACCTCTTCACTTACATGTGTTTCAGACAAACAAAAAACAATAGGTTTAACTTCATTCACAAAGATCTCTATTAGTGCTTTATGGTTCAAAAACCCTCTGCAATTCATGTACACTATTTAGTGCTTTATCATTCAAAAACCCTCTGCAATTCATGTGCACTGTTATAACGGGCACAATTTCTATCATAGATAGCATGGTCGTACGTTGCATCCAACCCCATCTTTTCCTTGGCATTAAAACGAGTCATACATTTCACATACTCTTCTGTACACTCCTTTGTTGGGTGATTCCCGGCACAATTGAAACATGTTACTTCATCTCTACATTTTTCTACAAACTGTCCATATCTGGCACACTTAAAGCATCTTACTACATTCATATATATTCAAAAACTTCACATCTTCACCATCCTAGATTTAACATTTGATCTAATAATATTTTTTTATAAAGATCATTCTCAACCTCTAATATTATATTACCACTGTTAGTATTCTCTTTTACATACCTACTTTCTCAAAATCTTTATGTCATTGTAATTTTCACCCTGTAATTAAGAGTTTTGCTCGCCAAGGCATTTTTTAATTTCATCATTCTCTCTTTTAATATATTCTTTCTCGACATTTACTGATATTATATTTGACTTTCTTAGTTTTGGTTTTTCGATCTGGTATTAATCAGCAAATTCCTCCATCTTATTGTTTTTTTTTCTGAATTATTATCTGTGCAATTTATCAATATTCCTCCTTTTTTTACATACTATTCTCTACCATTATAGCAAGGTCCTCAGGTTTGATTTCTTCTGTAATTTCTTTTCTTGTCATCTATCTATCTTGACCTTTAGTAGGTTTTACAATTATCTTTCCATTTTTTCGTTTAACTGCATCACTATAACCCTTCAAATTACTTTTACTATTAATCAGAAACATGTCATTCGTTTTATTACTTCTATTAATACTTTCTTGTAGTAATATAATTTGTTCTCCAAATTTAATTTGTTGTAGTTCAATTGTCTTCTTAACATCATCGAGTGCTGTTTTTACTTCCTTCAATTCAAGCAAAAATTCAGCTCTGGTACACGTTTAACACCTATAATTTATAAAAGGATTGTTAGTAATAGCATCATGCTCAGTTTCGCTTACATTTGCACAATTTAGGTGATTTATCAAGCCACATGTGAAGCATTTCAGCGTCCACTTGTCGTTTCTTATAATTTAAATTTCACAATGATAACAATTTGCCATTTTAATGCTTCTATTTCATCCCCAAGTGTTTCAAACAGATAATAAATTCACTTATATGGATATTCATGGTTTCTCAGAAGTATTGGTCCTTTCCTCCGAGTTACCTTGCAGATGTTGGCGTAAGACCCTTTCAGGTCAAACTTCATACTCAAAGGTCATTTTATACTCTAATTTAGTAACTGAGAATCTTCTTCACTTCATCCATTAACTCGAAAAGTATAATGAAACACGTTTATTGTTTGTAATTTCACTTACGTTTATAATTACTTTATAGTACAGCGATATAATCTATGTGTCACACTTTTATATGCTTTTCCACAATTTTCACGCAATATAGACCGATTTATGCCGGAGCAACCAAAACCACGTCTTACCCGGATCTTGAATTAATTAATTAATATTAATTAATTAATTAGTTTTGACAAAGTTGTAATATAACAACGAAACGTCAACAAAAATAAACTTTTTCATATCAAAAAGCCTGTTATTGCTAAAAACTTTCAAAATAAAATATCTTAAACAGGCAATAAATCAATTTCAAGAAATATATATTTATATATATATATTTCTAGTTAGCTTAGTTGGTAGACCTTAGAGACCTGGGTTCGTATCCCAGTCGAGGTTGAAAACTTTTGTGGTGTAATTTCGATTCTAAATTTCAAATATTTCTTCATATACAATATGTCCGTACGTGTATGGTAAGCACGAATAATATTCACTTCAATATATATATATATATATATATATATATATATATATATATATATATATATATATATATATATATATATATATATATATATATATATATATATATATATATATATATATATATATATATATATATATATATATATATATATTATATATATATATATATATATATATATATATATAAAATATATATATACATATATGTCATCGACGCACGGGTTGTCGTCTTTCAAACTGCACGAACGTGAGTAAACACCTTCCCATCCTCCCACATGTATTTTTAGAATTTTTTCGTTAATGAACATGAGATTAAATTGAAGTGAATATTATTCGCGCTAACCATGCACGTCGGAAATATTGAAGAAATATTTATATGTAAATTTGGAATCGAAATTACACCGCAAAAGTTTTCAACCACGACTGGAATACGAACCCAGGTCTCTCAGGTTTGCGCCCTGTTGCTCTTAAACTTTTGCGGTGTAATTTCGATTCCAAATTTACATATAAATATTATATATATATATATATATATATATATATATATATATATATATATATATATATATATATATATATATATATATATATATATATATATATATATATATATATATATATATATATATATATATATATATATACATATATATATATATATATATATATATATATATATATATTATTTTGAAAGTTTTTAGCAATAACAGGCTTTTTTTGATATGAAAAAGTTTATTTTTGTTGACGTTTCTTTGTTATATTACAACTTTGTCAAAACTAATGAATAATTGAATTTATGAGTTACTATAGATATCAAATGTCAAACTTATTTTTATAATTCTTGGTATAGCCCGCAACTCAATTGGAAGCAGCCGTTGACACGTGTTTTGAGCTTATTGGCTCCCCTCAGAACGGCGTAGCCAAGTTCAAGGTGTACGAATCTGGAGATGGAATCAACAATAAAAGAACAAACCTGTAAAGGAAGTCTCCACTGCTAGGCCTCCACGTGAACTCTCAGGGTTAGGAGATTTGGTCAACGTATCGCCTTTGTAGCGACTACTTATGCATAACGGAGTCTTCAACCGAGAAAGTTGACAACGAATGAAAATATTCTTGAGTCGAAAAGTGCAAACGACAAAAATATAATACTTGGTATAGCCCGCAACTCAATTGGAAACAGCCGTTGACACATGTTTCGAGCTTATTGGCTCTTCTAAGAATATATATATATATATATATCCACAATCATAAAATTTTTAAAAAATGCTGACATTGAAAATATCCTCTCGACATGTAAGAAATTCATTTCATAGCCAACTAAGTCGACTGAATTACAGAACCATCGAGCCTTGAAATGTATTCCACCGAAAAGAGAAGGGATTGAGCTTTCAGAAATAATGACTATGAAATGTAAAATGGACAACTCTGAAAACGAACACTTTCCACTTCCAAACTCTGAAATATCAATTAAAGGGATTAATTACAACCTGGAAGGCACATTCATTATGCCTCCTCCTCCTCGTTTTTCGAACAATTCAGATGAAACAGTTTCCATTCAGACATAATCAAATGAAGAAATATACGATGTTCATGAGTTGCAATTTTGCTTCTATAGAAATAATTTTGAAACTGATGTTTTATGTTCCTTCGAAGGGTTGACGAACCCCAATCGGAATTCGATTTAAATTCGTAATTGAAAATTATCTTCGAAAGTAATTTCCGTATAATCAACCTACCCAATCCAATCGAGTAATTTTCAACTCATATAAGTTGTATATAACCATTTATGTGGAATTAAATTGAATTATCTCTGTTATTTAAAGGCCAATAGGAAAGTATTCTATAATTAAACTTTAAACGAATTGTCATCAGTTTGCAGTATATTCAGATAGTAAGTATGCAGAAAATATGTTCTCATTCCGTCACTCTGTAAATGTGGCAGATTTTAGAGATATCTGCAGTGGATACTCATTACTTACTAATTATGCTAATATATGGTATAAGGGATTGCCTCTTATTCATTACTGTGTGCGTTTACCATTCACCAAGGTTTTCGAAGGCTCAGTTTTTGAACTTGTCTAAGGAGTAGAGAATAGATTCTGATGGCTCTAGGCCATCAGAGCAAACTCATTGCAAATAGAAGGCTCTATTTGCAACTGCTAATTATATGGGTAAATCAAAAAAGAATACATAAACGTAGAGTCCAAGCAGCGTAAAGCAGGTATGGTACAAGTTGTGAATGTATTTATATTGTGAAATACACTAAACTATTAGAATGTTAGATAAACCGAAGGTCACAAACAAACATTTCATGAAAGTGACAAAGGATTTCGTATTTTGGGAAAAGGAAGCAATTTGCAGATAAAGTTAGGAGATATGATAGAAAAGAAATCAATGAAAATTTCCAGGTAATATTTCAAGGCAGCATTTGCCTTGAAAGATTATAATGATCTAATAATATAAAAGCAGTGATATGAAGAATTAATGAGGCTAGTGCACGTTTGACTTCGACAGATGTACAGGATGATCGGCTAGTGTAGAGAAGAAGAAATGACATAGATGAAGGCTAATTTCATAGACGAAATGACATGAAACAGAAAAAAACGCTAGTTTTATGAGGCAAAAAGTAATGGAAATCAATATTACACAGCCAAAATATGTAGAACATATTCAAAAATATAGAAGTGAAGCAACTGGTATTGTGGCTGTAACGTTTGATAATTTATTAAGACAATGCAGTAATCGTGAAGGATACACTGGGTATATTGTTGGTAGTATGGAAAAAAATTTTGGGTGCAATAATAAATACCAGATATTATAATACAATCTCATAAAGGAACTACAAACTGTATGAATTCAGATTAAATCAGCTCTAAAAGAAATCAATGAAAATTTCTAAGTAATATTTCAAGGCAGCATTTGCCTTGAAAGATTATAATGATCTAATAATATAAAAGCAGTGATTGAAGAATTAATGAGGCTAGTGCACGTTTGACTTCGACAGATGTACAGGATGATCGGCTAGTGTAGAGAAGAAGAAATGACATAGATGAAGGCTAATTTCATAGATGAAATGACATGAAACAGAAAACAACGCTAGTTTTATGAGGCAAAAAGTGATGGAAATCAATATTACACAGCTAAAATATGCAGAACTCATTCAAGAATATAGGAGTGCAGCAACTGGTATTGTGGCTGTAACGTTTGATGGAGTAATTTATGAAGAAAATGCAGTAATCCATGAAGGATACACTGTTTTGTTGGCAGTATGGAAAAAAATTGTGGGTGCAATAATAAGTACAAGATAATATAATACAATCTCATATATAAACAACAAACTGAATGAATTCAGATTAATACAAGAGATAAAGATGAAAAATTAAATTTACACTGCAAGAGCACTACATTTCGGTAACATATGCCAAAATACTACCGAACTGAAAAACCTTTTGTTTCAAATTTTCAGTTCAATAATAAAGGAATTCAGAATTCTTGACGGGTTAGAGGGATCGAAAGTGATACCAACAGAAAGGGTGGCAAAAAGCACTTCGAAGATGTGAAAATCATGGTGATTATCCAGAGGATATCAGACGAATATACAATAGTTACAGACTCACAGACAATAGTTACAGTATACAGTTTAATATACAAACAGATGAAAACATATATCAAGGGGCATGGTTTACATATTATCATGGTTCCAATAAAACCTCAGAAGAAATATACTCTTGAAACTGCTTCCATCGAAAACCTTTCAAATCCGTTTAAACAATCGAAAATTTGTTCAGAGATTTGTGTGGTGCATTGATCTACGTTACATCAGTCGTAATGACTTGAGATAATATTCAAAATTAGCTCGACGGAAATGTATGAAATTGAAAGGAATCAAACAATTATTGATGAAATTTAATGAAGAGTGACTATTTAGTGATAATCTAGAATGATTTTAATGATCTGTCGAGATCTGTAAACATCTCGAACATAATTCACGAATCAATGATCGAGTTTAAAGTCATAAATCGAAAAATATCCATAAATAATGTAAAAGAATTTATATTCTAGAGAACTGTGAAAGAAATTTGAAGGGAAATTTCGTTAAAATGGAAAAAATATGAATGATAAAAAAACGAATGATAAAAATGAATTAAGATATGTGAGCATCCCTTATACACACGTCCCCTCTTCAAAAATCGATAAATTCTTCGAAAATAATAGTTTAAATATAGCATTTTCAAGTCTCAGCAGATTGGATAGAATGATCTTTAATTACAAATTGTCCAAATCCGAGCCAATGAAGAAGTCTGGAATTTATAGATTGGACTGTGAAGATGTAAGTCGTCATATGTTGGCAAGACCGGAAGATGTTTTGAAACTAGGCTGAAAGAACACGTAAAAAACGGACAATCTGCTTTTCGGGAACATCTAGAGTCGACAGGACATAAGATCTCACGTTGTTTTAAATCCTAATATTCTCCATTACTGTGAAAAGGTATTAAAATGAACTACCTGGAAGCCATGGAAATAAACAAACTTCAAAAATCCGATAAATACAATCTTCTCAATGACCAGTTAGACCTAAACCACTACCCGCTGTTAAATCTCTGATAATTTGGAAACCCTCACCTCTATGACCAAATTTAAGGTGTATTCTGTGGTCCGAACAGATGTGCAAATATTTAAAAGTTGTCTTTGTAATATATATTCATTCTTGATAATGCCATAAAAGGCGAAACTAGTCGAATAAAGAATTCTTCAGTCAAAAAAAATAGATCAAATTGAATGGTATAACTAGCAAAATCTGAAATTTTGTTTTGGAGCTACGCTATGAAGCCTTTATGACACCCTGTCGTAGCTGGATTACCAGCTGTAGCAGGTGATGTGATATTTTTCAAGGGAATTCCCTTTTCATCAGTATCTAGCAAATAATAGTTTTATATATTTTATTTCATTCCTAATATACCTCACGTAAGACAGTAAAAATGCTCCATTAATAACTATGAGAAATGAACTCATCTAACTGAATTGAAAATTGAGTAGTGTTCAGATGCTTGCACAATGATTCCTCAATGTTTTCAGCCATTTCGTCGATTCGTTTTTGAATAATGATGAAACAATTGTATCATTCAACAAGTTCGATGATTTTTCGAAGTGCACTTAATATTTACTCTCAAACGTGATAAATTCGTTCGCGTTGACATTTGTGTAGACAGGTCCTGTTTTATTTTAAATATTTCGTTATTTCGAAAACAGTGTATTTTACAGTTTTGTTGTCATTTTTCAACCATAGATATTGAAATCATTCATTTACAATGATAATAACTAACTAGTTTCTTTTACAATATTTTTTGGCTTTTACGGAATATCAGCTCTATGATCTAGTTATTCAGTAGAAAGTTTTTGATTCATCCCTCATGAAAATAGTTTTTTTTTTGAAGTATCTAATTTAAAACAACAGACAGCATCTGCTCGGCTAACCAAATTTATACCTGATAAAATTCATTTCGTTCAAGGCTAACGCAATATTTCACTTCCCCAATCGAGTCTCCACTCATTGGGACTGATTTTAACGGGATTAGACTCCAGCTCTCCGTAGCTGATGAATTGTTTTTCGTTCGGTTTGTTTGATTTTTTGTGCGGCGGTTGAATTGCTACGCTATGGCGTTAAATTGTTGTCAAGTTCTATCACCGTTCGCACTGTTGAAAATCAAACTATATTGGATGAAAATTGGTGAAATGAACGATATAATTTCATAAATGCAATTCAAGCCATAGCTTAGTTTTGCAGAATTATTCGACAATTGTTTCGGAGTGTTACTCCATTCTCAAAATTTAAATTGCCTTCAAAGATGTTGTGCTTTATATATGTATTGGCCTATAGTGTTTGATAAATCTGCATCCGCATAATTCTATGCAATTAAAACCACGAATTTTTACATATATTTATATAATATTTATAAAATACGACCAGACGAATATTTACCTTAAAATCTACCTTTTCACCTCTCTTCTTAGTAAAGGGTGTTTTTTCCAGAGGTATAGAACTTTATTTTTTCTTATTCGAAAGATAATCTTGTGGCACTACATTTTAAATATGATTTCTGGCATATGACCGCCACGGTTGGCTCGGATGTAGTCCAATCTAGACGTACAATTTTCGATGACTTTTTCTAACATTTGTGGCCGTCTTTCGGCAATAACACGGCAAATATTGTCTTTCAAATGATCAAGCGTTTGTGGCTTATCCGCATAGACCAATGACTCTACATAGCCCCACAGAAAGTAGTCTAGTGGTGTTAAATCACAAGATCTTGGAAGCCAATTCACAGGTCCAAAACGTGAAATTAGGCGGTCACTAAACGTGTCTTTCAATAAATCGATTGTGACATGAGCTGTGTGACATGTTGCGCCGTCTTGTTGAAACCACAGCTCCTGGACATCATGGTTGTTCAATTCAGGAATGCAAAAGTTAATAAACATGGCTCTATACCGATCACCATTGACTGTAACGTTCTTGCCATCATCGTTTTTGAAGAAGTACGGACCAATTATTCCATCAGACCATAAAGCGCACCAAACAGTCAGTTTTCCTGGATGTAACGGTGTTTTGACATACACTTGAGGATTATCTTCACTCCAAATGCGGCAGTTTTGTTAGTTGACGTAGCCATTCAACCAGAAGTGCGCTTCATCGCTAAACAAAATTCGCTCATGAAAATCGGGAACAACGGCAATCCCATTTTGGTCCATTCGACGAATCTACGCCTTGCTTGATGATCGTTTGGCTTCAATTCTTTCACGAGTTGGACTTTTGTAAACACTCAAACCAAAATCCTTGCGCAGAATATTCCATAAAGTGGATGGACACAGATCCAATTTCTGTGCTCGATGGCGAATGGACTCATTCGGGTCTCCCTCAATGCTACGCTCTACAGTAGCAATAGCTTCTTCTGTACGCACTGTACGGCGTCTCTGGGGATGCGAATTATCAATAAGAGTAAACGTGGTGTGAAAACGTTCCATGGTTAATCGAATTAACTGCTCTGAAGGACGAGTTTGTTGACGATAAAATGGACGTAGTGCGCGATACGTATTCCGCACAGAACCATTATTTTCGAAATAAAATTGCACTATTTGCAAGCGTTGTTCAGGCTTGAGTCCATTCATGATGAATTGCCAAACCAAACTGAGAATGAATCACTTCTCAGCTGTTGAATCGGTCGCCATCTTCAACAGTAATGCCAACTCAAAGTTCTATACCTCTAAAAAAACACACCCGTCACAACCCATGGTACTATTCAATCTGGGTTCGGATACCCCTATATATTTGCGCCATAGAACTCTGTTCTGTGTGATCTGAGTACTCAGGTTGCCGTGGTCCATCTCCTTGACGTTGTTCTTCCATGTGGCTGGTGACCTGCCTTTTTTAATAATGAAATCTACCTCTTCTCCATTTGAAAATGGACCTACATAATATGGCAATGTGAATGTTAAACATAAAGTCTAGGTATCAACTGAGAGTATTGGACTCTCCACAATTCAGCATAATATCCCATCACATTGGTTGTAAACCAAATACCCTTATTGAGTTTGTAATTCTCAGTGATATTCAACGTTAGTTCTCTTCAATTTGATCTATAAAGTTTTTGAGTTGTATTAATTTCATTTGGACTGTTTCATACATTTGAGCATACTTAAGGGGATGTATTGTATTGTATATCATTAACGATTCTCACTCAACTAGCACTTTCTTCTGATAATTTTTACATCCAGAAACTATTTCAACTATTCATTTTCTATTCAATAGTGTTGGCGTTTACTTGATGTAAACCCATTATAATTGAATATAAACTTAAATTCAAACACTTGAACTTATGATTTATACTTTATTGACTACATAGCATGACGCGTTTCGTCGTTACAAACGACTTCTTTTGACATTTTGACCAGTGTTTTTCAAAATAATGTTATTATTCTGTAAGCATCTGAAGAAATCGTTTGTAACGACGGAACGCGTCATGTTATTTTGTCAATAAAGTGTAAATCATAAGTTCAGGTGTTTGAATTTAAGTTTATATTCTATTCATTTTCTATCAGCTAAAATAAACAACTCAAGGCCAATCTTTTCATACTACCTTCAAATTAGCATGACATATTGCTGCCTAACTGTCCGATAAATCGATGCAGCTGACTGAAAAGGTAATTTCTGCAAGAAATTGATTTCATGAATCATTTATAGAACCATGCAGCTGCAGCTCAGAGAACCAGTCTCTGAGCTGCAGCTGTAGCCATTTTGATATGACTAACTTAGGGTCGGTTTATCAATAAAGTGTTAAGTCAAGTTAATTCTGAGATAGTGCCTAACTAAAAAGTGAATGCACAAAAAGCGTTTATTGAGATGAAGGTAACAGTTTACTCTGGCGCAAAATGAGAATTATATTCCTTCTACAAGAAAGTGCGGAATTGTTCGTTTATTTTCGGAGTTAGATTTGTCGCATGTGTATAACGTAAAATACTACAACGTCACTTTCCGTATTCATTAGTTTCAAATCATTCAATTATCCAATTAAATTTTCAATTCAAAAATCATCATATCAAAAGTGACTAATACTGTAGAGTATATAATTTTCAAAGAGTAATATTTCGTCAGATTGCGTAATTTTAAAAAATTGTGTGTACTGAATTGTAAACTGAAAAATTGATTCATTTCATTTTTTACAAGACAACGTTGAAGAATCACTCAGTGACTCTTATGAATAAACTGTTGCTAATAACAAGGTTTTTTATAGCTATTATGTTTTTGATAACACTATGGAATATTATGGGTGTATGAAAAGTATGGTATCCAACTTATCAGTTACTATATCTTCACTGTGTCCCAGGTTCATCAAGTTTCTCTATAATCAAAGAGGACGAGCTAAAAACAGCAAGAATTCTATTCAAAAGCATCCCTACCAAGGGTCATTGGATCCATAGATTGTTCTCATATGAGAATATATTTATCAGGTAAGCAACAGACACAAATACAGATCTAAAGGGAAATTAACATGTAGTTTATTATTTAACTTATCTTTATTGATATTCAATATATACTTATAATAACTCACAATACTTCACTAAGAAATATCAAGGATTCTTGTTGTAGGAGGATAAATTGCTGAAGTATTTCACAACTGAAAGAGGTATTTTCTATAAATGTCCGAATACTCGCAGATAAATCTTCAAGATTTCCGAATATTGCTGCATGGTGGTCTGGATATGCAGGAAAAAGCTTCACGATTATATTGTTTCAGATAACTCAAATATCAAAAGGTTTTAAAGATAATAATTTATTCATTGCTTGTTGGTAGCAAATTCAGGGTATCAAAATACTAGGCATGTCATTTCACCTTTCTGGAAGCAAACACTGAAGCTGTTGGACAGCTGTATAATGAATAAGGTACGTTTCAAACCATTTGAAATCTGCTCTGAGTACGACTTTATTTTGGAATATGTTTACATCGCATTTGGAATAAACATAAAATTTTGATACTTACATAAAAGTCCACTACATATATGTATTGGTATATATGCCAATATATATTCGCTTATGCTCTCTTTTTTTCGTTAATTTTTTCTTATTTATTATTATTTGTGTACAATTTGCTATTTTCTCCTATAGGTCCCATACCGAATTGAGGACAATTTTACCGAGTTAAATATTCACTTAGGCTCCATCTATCGGAGAAAGGACGTATAAACTCCCCCTGCCGCTGTTGCCGTTCTATACTCACTCTTGTTGTCATGAGTTGGAATCTTGAACGGCAGGGAGAGTTTATACTCTCCCTGCCGTTGCTTAAGAGGGAGCCTAAGTGAATATTTCACTCGGCAAAATTGTTCTCAATTTGGTATAGGACCTATGTCCGTTTTGAAAGTCATCGATTCTTGATTGATTGATTAAATATGGACTGATGGTTCATAATAATGATGAAACAATCGTATCCTATCATCATTCAACAAGAACAATGAACTTTTCGAAACGCTCTTAATATTCACTCTTGGAAGTGATGGGTTCGTTTTCGTTGACAACAATTGTGTAGACAGCTCCCTGAGAATTTTATTTGAAATATTTCGATTAAGAGTATCAGTATTCACTATATATATATATATATATATATATATATATATATATATATATATATATATATATATATATATATTGAAATAAATGTATATATATATATATATATATATATATATATATATATATATATATATATATATATATTGGAAATAAATGTATTATTATTATATATTTATTTTGCAGTACGAAGAACAAGAAATCCTATTTAAGACATGGAATGGTGGGAGAACAATTTGACAAACCATTTTCCTTCGTGTATCTAAAAGTTTGAACTTTCACAAAAAATTAATTTCCTATCAATATTAATGTTCAACAAATGTAATTAAAATTTTAAACATGTTTAGTGTAGTGACCAATGAGGTCACTACACATAACTGGTACCGTTTTGATAATGAGCTCACGACCCGCAATCAATTTAAAATTTCATCAAAACTTTTACGTGGACTCGTAGCAGAAACTGATGTCACTTCGTCAATTTAAGTCGTTTCATTTTTGATTCTACATAATTTTCAGAGCGTGGTAATCTGATAGCCGAAAATTTTACAACCGTGCTTGGCTTTCTTGCTGGATGGAAAGCAGGATAGAAACATTCAATTTGCATTTTGCAAAACAGATATCGCTGATTCATCCATAGATTGGAGGAGTGATCAATCTATCCTGAAACATTTAGTTTAATACAAAGACTTTGTATACTAAGGGTAAGAGGATCACTTTTCATTAACATGTTCTGTTTGTCAACATTTGTATGGGAATGCGTAGCTCAGAAGTGCATATAATAAACTCAAAGAAATCCATTTCGTGAAATTGCAATAAGTGTGAAAGTATTGGGAGTGACATTATGTCACTTAAAAGTATAATCTTCTCTTTACAAAAAGAGATAAGTGATCGTCGATCCTCTACCGCCACCTGTTCCTCACAGACAATGAAGATACAGGATGAGTCTTTTGAGGCAATCGTGCAGAAGCTGGAAGATCGTATGCAGCGCAAGAGCAATATTATGCTTCATGGTTTGGTGGAGCCCCCTCAAGATGTATCTGTTGAAGTTGGGGCTCAGACCGATATCCAGAATGTTGAAGACGTATTGCAATTTGTGGATAATGATGCTCAGCTCGATGTCAGGCGTGTTTTCAGAAATCTGAATAGACCAAATGGGAAGCCGCGTCCAGTGAATATAATCCTGGGTTCTGATGCTGCAGTGCATCAGTTCCTATTCAGATCCAAACAGCTTAAAAATACAGAAAATATCCAAATCTATTTCTTGCATCATATTTTACCCCCAAGCAAAACGATCACTTCAAACGAGTTGAAGCAGAATTCGGAGAAAGAACGATGCCGAGAGTATCCAAATAAAATTCGTTAGGGGTGTACCCACAATCAAGCCTTCAAACTAATGTTGCCCAATTACAATAAAGTACCGTGTTTCTATCGAAACTTTAGGGGGTTAAATACTAAAACTCATGATTTTTACTGTTCCATCTCAGTCTGCGATTATGTTATCATTTGCCTAAGTGAAACATTGCTGCAGGAAACTGTCTACAACTCGGAACTTTTCACTTATAATTATTGTGTATATCGCATATTGTGAACTTGTGGTGCAAATATAATAAACTTCATTTGAATATACTTAAATGTAGCGTAGTGTCTTACTCGGGGGGACTGCAACAGTTTAATTACAATATTGAGGGTGAAAGTCTTTCTCGGCTCACCGAAATCAAGGATCTGGGCGTGGTATTCGATCGAAAGTTTTCATTTATACCGCATACTACGCAATTAGTATTATCGGCGTGTAAATATATGGTTTTATTGTTAGAGGTGCGAGACTGTTTGAGAGGTCGGCAACGATAATTCATTTGTTTAATGCTCTGATTAGAAGTAATCTCGAGTAGGTATGGTTGCCTCATTTGGCGCACAATCTAAAACTATCGTGTTCGCCATCTGGAGGCTGTGCAAAGAAGGATTTGAAGTGGCTTGCATTTTGTGAAGACTGAAGTCTTGAAAATGAGCTAACGCTCGAAACATGTTGACTATACATATTGTTAAATAAATCGTGAAACATTAAGCCAAGACTTTAATTTATTTTAATATTCAATTATGTTTCACCAAGAGTTAAGCGAGAATTCAATCTCATTAATTAAAAAAATTGTTGAACCATATAAAGAATATCATTTAGTGAATCGATGAATCAAATTTGTAATGTTCTTAATAGTCGAAATCGATAATAATAATGAATTCAATCCAACATATAAGAGGGATAGCAAATATTCTCTCTTGCGGAATACAGAGGCAAACATGACAATGTAGCAAAGATTGTGCATCAAGACTTAGCATTCCATA
The DNA here is from genome assembly GCA_030704895.1 of Henosepilachna vigintioctopunctata. Taxonomy (NCBI): domain Eukaryota; kingdom Metazoa; phylum Arthropoda; class Insecta; order Coleoptera; family Coccinellidae; genus Henosepilachna; species Henosepilachna vigintioctopunctata. The sequence continues at coordinate 1,918,189 of JARQZJ010000068.1, forward strand.
GTAAAACTTCATTCCGGAGTCGATTTTGGAGAATGACCAGTTTAGACTCTACTGGTACCGCATTTTCTTGACTGATCAGACAGTTGCCCACAGTAGACCTGTTCTATTTCTGGTTGACAAAAAAGCGAAGAAAACTACATGTATCGAGATAGCCATTCCAAATGCGAACAACCTTATAATAGTCAACTTGAAGTGCGAGTGCGCAGGCAATGGCAAATGAACGTGGTCAAGACTGTTTCACTTATCTCAGAATCCTTCATGCTTTCATGCCGAAAAATCTCCTGAGAAACATCAGAGAACTAAGATTCAGCAAATATCCGAGTGATAGTGAAAAAAAATGATAGTGAACGTTGACAAAACTGTATGTGTTCAGGTTTGTCTGGAGGGCAATGGAATTAGTACCTTCGATGTTAAATATGGGGACAACACTATATCATCATCCCAATCAACAAAGTTTCTTGGAATATATGTAGACAGAAATTTGAGATGGACATCACACATTGAGGTCTTATGTAAAAAATTGAGTAACTCATTTCTTGCAATCTCTAGAATCAAGAACATCGTACCCTAGAAACTGTGTTATGAATGTGTAATACAGTCTTCAGAACAGGGATGTGCTACTTATTCCTATGCATAAAAGAGCTAAATTTGAGCACTCTCTATTGTCAGAGTATTAAAATTTTTAACCATTTACCATCGTATTTGAAAGTACTGAAAGCTCATTTGTTCAAGAGAAGAGTTGAATCTCTGCTCTTAACAAAGGCATACTATAGTGTGGCAGAGTACTTCGATGATTCGGATGTAGGCAATAATGTATGAATCAAATTTTTGCATCATATAATTGTATATTTTTTTAACACAAATGTTCTTCACCATGTGAAATTGTCTCAAATGCTCAATATCTCTGAGGTAATTTCTTTTTCTTCTCTTTTCAATCAAAGTTGTACATTATTGTAAATATGAATTTAACCAAGATTTTTGTTTGAACCAATGTTCTTGCTCGAGGACTGAATGGAAGATCAGGCTCCAAACTGAATTCGGTCTTATTGGAGCATTTTTCTTAGTTGTAATTATTGTATCAATTGAAATGAATGTAATTTTACAATGTAAGGAATGTTTCTCAATAAATTTATCTTGTTTTTTTTTTTTTATTATTATCTATGAGGAATTTCAGAAATCGGTGCTACTTGCTACATCAAGGACTGTCAGAGAGTTTTTAAAACATAACGGAAATCAACGCAACGTACCTTATAATTTGAAAAGGTTTCCACAGAGCTTGATCCCTCTGATATTAAATACCTGGGATGAATGAAAGTTATGGTAGGGTGTGAAATCCGTGAAAAGGGAATGCGTTTAACGACTCGATTGAAGCAGTTCATCTTCTTTATCTGTTTGAAAAAATTGGAAACTAGTGAGTGTATTGAACCAATGGAGAAATATCATCCATTGAATAACTGAATCAAAATTTTAACGTTTTCAATAATTATTAAAAACAAATTTGGCAACGTTATAGAATCAGTACGGTTTTCACATGTTCGCAAAATAGAGCAACATAAATTATAAACTTCACTCATAATTCGGCACCCTACTATATTTCTTTTACCCGTTTTACATGATTAGGTAATTCATAGATATTCAGGAAAATAATTACATCATAGTTCACACTTCACACATCATCATCTAATTTTGAACATAAAAGCACAGAATCTGCGACATCCTGTAACAATTCTGAAATAATTCAAAGCTTTCTGAGAACTCAAAGGGGTGCATTCGGTAGGTAAAAATCGATCTGTTTCTCCACTTTCAACTCCTTTGCTGACAAAAAGCGGGACGAAACGGTCTCTCAGACAGCCGACGGGGCGAGATTTGAAGAGATAGAACCTGCATAATTAATCACAAGGCAACAAGAGGGTTGCTGCACCATCTACATCCGCCTAAAACCGGATACACATCAAAATACAATCAACTCGAATACGGACAAAAAGTATAAAACACTTATTTGAATAAATTATTACCCTAGCTGGTTCCAGCTTTGAAGCGATCTTTCGTCTGTTCTCAGCTCATCTGTAATCGTTCAGTAAGGAATGGACGCAAAAAAATGGAAAAGGGAATACGAATTGGTTTGATGTGATCCAATTTTTACGTCTCTTCCTTTGTCCTTGTGTTTCATTCATTCCAAGAATTATTAACGATAAAAGGAAATATTTCAGTATTTTATCGCATTTTTATGAACTCAAACAAATTCATACATCCAATATTACACTGTATATAGTGAGGAAACCACTTATGGAATAAAATTCTTTGTATCCTTGTTTGAGAAATTATATATTTTTCAACTACAGATTCAAATGGATAAGCAACTCTGTCATATTTTATATCTACTCTTTATTTTAAGTGAATCACTGCATATTTTTATTCTGCTTACATTAACCAGACCCCAATTTGAATAATACTAGATAAAATTTTGTCATTTTTCAATAATTTCCTTCAATTCCTCAAATACAACAAATAACTGACAAAATTGATTCGACGGAATCAAAACGAAAGTTCAAAATATTTTTCAACTTTTTGTAACAAATTCATGACGGGTGTCCTATGAAATTTGTCGTGAATTTATTCGAAGTTTGAAGTGAAATATCGGAATTTCCAAAGTTATATTTGCTTTGAAGTCTGTAATTCTGCAATGTGTTATATATTGACGTATTCAGTTCTTGAAATAACAACAGCCGAAAAAAAATCTAAGGGCGTAAGGTTTGGCTAAATAGTTGTCCCTTCAATATTACAGCATCGTCCAATCGATTTATTGGGGAAGGTTTTGTTCATGTTCTTTCCGTTAATGCGCTGAAGCCTCATCTTGCTGAAACCAGATTGGGAAGGGATTTAATTGGGAAGGCTCGAATGTATTGAATTCAAATATGAGTTGGCCTGAGAAGAAACAACTTCGAATCTATACATGCTTGAATAATTTGCGCCTGTCCAGGTTCCTTCTATAAATATATGCCTAATAATATTCACATATTATACTTGCCCAAACCTTTTCAGATGCAGATACCGGTTTACCTCCTCGTACAATATAAACATTGATTGATCCGGTTGAACTTTATCAACAGTTATTCTGTTCAGTTTTTTCATCATCCTTCTGTAGAATTTCTTTCTACGATCTGGATCGCCTTCTATTAGCTAATGCATTAATCTCAATTCACTATGAGGATGAAATTTTTACTTTTATCCCAAAAGTCCACGAGGGACAGACCTTCGCTATTTTATAAAAGCTGAAAGTTTCTCTGGGCATGTCATCAACATAGTCGAGAAAGACCAGCGACTATAGAGTTTGGGTTGTGGTTACTTGCGCAGGTGTCAGCTAGTGAAGGTGTTCAAAAGTTATACCTTAAATTTGTTGAAGTATGAAGCTTAGTTTTTTCATATTTTCTTCGGGATAACTATAAAAATCACATTGTCCAGTGCCGGACACTCATTACAGTTACTACCCCCTGTCAGACACCCATAAATTTCAATGAGTCATAATTATACTCTCGTTATAGTATACGGGCTGAATTTTATATATATTTCTAAGAGACTTTTAAAAAGAGGTTTCCTCAATTAGAGCAGTTTTAATGGTTTTTACCTCTTGCCAGACACATTGAGGGTACGCTCTGGCGCGAGCGAGAGTTACACCTGTTCAACCTGGTGCGAGTGAGGTAGGGCGCTTCGTCTAGTGCGATCTTTCACTGCACACAATCTGTCGTTTATGAATGTATTGAACTATTATGAGTACAACGAACGTTTTATAATATAATTTATATTTATTGTTACCTCGCGCTCGTGCCTACAGCGTACTCTCAATGTGTCTGGCATGATGTAAAAATCATCAAAACTGTCCCCAAGTTTCATAGAAAGTTTAGCTTTTATACTTAACGAAAGTATAGTTACAATTTATTAAAGTTTATGGCTATCTGGCAGAGGGTAGCAACTGTAATAAGTGTCCGTTAATGGATGACATGGTTTCTAAAGTTATCCCGAAGAAAATATAGAAAAATATAGCTTTATATTTCAAAAAATTCAAGGTACTGTTTTATAAACCCGTACTACCTGTTACTTGCGCAAGTAACCACAACCAAACTCAATAGTCGCTGGTCTTTCTCACCTGTGTGCACATAGACACTTTCAGCTTTTATAAAGTAACGAAGGCCTGGACGGCGTGAGCTCCTGCTCTATTTATAGAGACATCTAAGGATGGTTTATAACTGACGTAATTTTGACGGGAAACTTTACGTGAACTTTGCAATCGATTTTCTGCGACATGTAACAAACTATGTACTCTCACATTATCTTCAACGAATTGCGTTTTTTTTTTAATAGTTCCACATGTCCGAATTCTCGGAATTGTGCATATACATATTTTAGACAAAATACCTGCTGAAATAATAGACCAAAGATGAAAGCTCTGATTGCATTGATCTCAGCATTATTCATCTTATTCACTAATGACCCTAATTGGAACGTCTATACAGAATTCTATATAGAATTTTATGCTCAAAAACTGCAGTTAAAATTGTTAATGTCTATTATTATCGTCTTTTATGCAATATCAAATGATGTATTCTTACAAGCTGTGCCTTATAAAATCAAGAGAAAAGAAATTTTCCTTCTTGGTATCATTCGATTATAACAGACAATATATTGAGAAAATTAAATACCTGAATAAATTCAAGAGGTATGGTAGCAACCTTCATCTGGCAAGATACAAAAGTTTGAGAGAAACCATTAAGAAGGATATTGACTTGGTGTATTAAAATGTTAATGAAACTGCAGAAAATAATATCGTACAAGACCCCTCTTCTTTCTGGTGTTTCATTGACGAGAAAAAAGGTATCTCTAGAATTCCTAGTGAGATGAGAGATGGTGAGCGAACTTACATTGCTGAATATTTCAGTTCGGTATATGATGCATCTTTGAAGATCAATTCCTCTAATGTGAACCACTGTGATGGTCATGACGATATATGTGTACGTTCAATAACTCGAAATCAAATCATTATTGCCACCAAGAAACTCTCTTATAAACTTACGTCTTACGATCCTGATGAAATACCAACTTTAATTATGAAATTATTGAGTATTTTTGCACTTTCGGATCCAATAACACATACATTATTTAATCTCATAATAATAAGCGAAGCTACTTTTCCGAAAATATGGAAAGCGGTCAAAATAGTAGCTGTCTTGAAAAAAGGTGATCCTTCTGTTGAATACAACTACAGGCCAATATCCATCTTATCAAACTTTTTCAAACGTTTTGAGATTGTAGTCTATAATGCTATATATCCAGTCACAAACAACATCAAGATTGAGCCACATGGATTCATGTCAATGAGATCTTGTTCAAGCAATCTCATACTATTTTCTCAGTACGTTTCTGAAGTACTCGACTCCATCGAACACAGATTCGATTCACACAGATTTTCAGAAAGCCTTTCAAAAAATTTCTCATGGGCTACTTATGCAGAAATTACGCTACAAATTTGGATTCTCTGAAAACCTCACCAACCTTTATTCGTTTCTTACGTGTATGATCGACGTCAATTCGTACAGCTGGCGGGTATACAGTAGTCTGAGTTCATACCTACCTCTGGAATATATCAGATACCTAATCTAGGACCACTGTTATTTATTCTAATCGTAAATGATATGATGGACAATATTCACTCTCCACATTTGATGTTTGCGGACGATTTGAAACTATTTCATGAAATAAGATCACAGGACAACTGTGTTCAACTTCAGGTTGCTCTGGACCATGTTGCTATTTGGTGTGAGGATAATTATTCGAGTTTGAATGTATTAAAGTGTAATGTTGTCTCCTTCACAAGGAAGAAAGATCGAATTGAGTGTGATTGTAGCGTCGGTGGTCAGGTTCTTTCTTCTTCTGATAAGGGAAGAGATCTTGGTATAGTATCCGATCAGAAGATTTTCTTCATTACACATCACCCAACTTATTATATCTGCCTCGAAAATATATGGATTCGTTATACACAATGGCAAATATTTCAATAATTCCTCAACATTCATAGAACTATTTAATGCCCTAATCTGTAGCAAGTCGGAGTATGGCAGCATGATCTTGCATCATATTTGCACTTGTCATGAACGCTATCTTGGTGCTCTTCAGAGAAGGTTCTTGAAATTCTTAGTTTCGTGAAAGGATAAAGGTCTTCCACAGATAGGACTCAATCATAACGCATTATTGAATCAATTTAGTTTAATCTCATTGCAGGATAGGATAGGAAGTTTATCACTCAATTTTTTGTTTAAATACTGCACAACAGTATTGATTGTCCTCCTTTCCCTATAGTCTGCTTTGAAATTTCATGTTCCTATTTAAAATTCTCGTACTACTGAATTATTCCACCTAAAGATTCCAAGGACCAACTCGCTAATACAATCCCCGATTTGGTTTATGGAGTCTTATAAAGGTTATGGAGGTTATAGAGTGGCCAATAATTGTGACATTCACTTTGACTCCATAGAAGTTTTTATTGAGGGTTATGGGAACAAAAGAAATTAACTAAATTGAATTGATTTAGATTAAGTTCTTTGTAATATTTCATTAAGTTCTATTTGTTATTAATTATTAGTAATTAGTAAGTATTTTATTTTTTTTAGATTCGGCTTTTTGTTATATCTCTTTCATTGCATTCATTTAGCTTTTATTCAGCATTATTTTATTACGTTCTGTATTTGGATATTATACCTGTTGAGAATAAAGAACTTATTATTATTATTATAATAATTATTATTATTATTATTATTATTATTATTATTATCATTATTATTATTATTATTATCATTATTATTATTATTATTATTATCATTATTTTAATTATTCTATTTACCTACAGCGAAAATCCTACAACGAAGAATGAAAAACACATGAAGAGGAAAAAACTACACCTTTTACTCCTGCGTCGTAGGAGAGATCCTCGTATGGAGTGTGAACGTTATCGGCCCTTAGGAGATCATTAAAGTTAGGAGATCATTAACGTTTCAGGGAAAAAACAATGTGTTCACATAATATTCAAAAAAGAAGCAGTTTCTTTGAAATGACATATCAGAAGTAAGGAAAAACGAAGACAAAGAGGACGATTCAGGAAAGTCTTGACCTCATATGAACCCCAAGGATCACAGCAAAAATCTTGTCAGTCCGAAGAATATATAATAAGTAATGGTGAAACCTACGTCACAATCGTTAAATAGAAATGTGTAGATCATTAAAATAAAATACAAATAAATTCAGTTTATTTATGATCGCTCATTGAAATATTTATTCTTGGTAGATAGTATGTTATATATAAATATATATATATATATATATATATATATATATATATACACATATATATATATATATATATATATATATATATATATATATATATATATATATATATATATATATATAAGAAAATGAACACTAGAACATTCATTCGAAAAATTCAAATTAATTAATTTTATTATTATTATAATAATAATAATAATATATTAATATACTTCGATAGACGTGGTGCGACTGACGAGTTCCTTGCAGAACGAAACATATATGTATCGCACTTCCATCAGGTGTGGCATCGATTTCAATATTTCTCTAACATTTATCCCTTGAAGGATAATGGAGACATCACATCGTACACGTGCACATATCTAGCTCTTCTATAACATTCTCTTGATTAATTTGAATTTTTCGAATGAATGTTCTAGTGTTCATTTTCTTAAATATTTCATTCAGTTCCATAAGCACAAAAAATTTCATTTCCTATATATATATATATATATATATATATATATATATATATATATATATATATATATATATATATATATATATATATATATATACAGTGTAATCTCACTAATCCGGCACTATTGAAAACCGGAGGGTGCCGGATTATTTGAATGTTCGGATTACTGGGTTGTACAGAAAAAGTCATAGGTAATAACTAAAATAAAGCATTTCATAGAGAGAATAAATGTATGTTATGTTTTAAATTTACTTGTAAGTACATATGTCATTAATCAGGTTTGAAATAATCCTTAATATAGGTCTGCTTTTGTGCAACTTGTAGTCCTTGCTTAAAAACCTTTTCTCGCATGTTGCGAAGAATTATAATATCTTTGGCAGATATGCCGTTTTCTTCTGCCCATGTTATGCATGGGCAGAAGAAAATATTATCAATGGGCAGGTATTGAAACAATTCAATGCATCATCATACAGCAGTTGTAGTAGTTGGTGGCTCCAATATTTCTACAGAGCTTTCTTCTTGTACTGCTTCAAATACAATTTCTTCATCAGTCATAATTTCCTCTGTTTCTTCGATTCCTTCAAACCAATAATTCAAATTTTCTTTTGCAGACTATTATTTATAAAATATAAATTAATTTTGCCCTTGCCTTCATTGTGGATATATAATGTTCTTTTAAAAATACATAGGGACGTAGATACGTTGATCAAACGTATCTATTTCAAAGAGCTTTCTTTCAATAAATTCAAAATAAACATCAAGAAATATCTTCTGAGATGTTACTTTTATTCTGTCAGCGAGTATTCGGAGCACTTCAACGCAAAGTCTTTAACATGAACATGCTCACCACATCTTTTTATGTATTACGTTTTATGTGTTATTTTTTGTGCATTATATGTACCTACCCTTTTTTCAGTTTTATGGTGAATTAATTACTTAGGTTTACTAATTTTATACTTATTAGACTTCAATCATTAGTTTCACCTAGGATCAAGTGTATCTTTATCTACTGTTTTGTATTAGCTTATTTGCAACATCTAAAACTTACTGAACTCTGTTTGAGATAAGTTAAACTAAAGATAATCTACAAAAGCTCAAGCTCAAAATTTCCAGTGCTGATCTACATCAGCACTTTGAATGTGGTTATATAATTCATCTTCATATAATATTTCGGGAATATGTACTGAGGAATATACTTTTTCTCTTCCAAGAAAACAAATTTTTTAGGAATTTAATGAATGTAATATATTCACAGTTTTCTTCGTAGTCGAGGTGTTTATTTAAGACTCCACCCAAACATTCATATTATCACATCTTCTCAAGATTATATTTCTTATTGAATATCGCTATGTGATCACATGTCAAATTGATCTCTCGACGTCTACCGTTTTCCATCATAAATTCGCTTTCTTTCTCATACTATTTATGCTCAAACGATTGCTGTATCATTATTTGCTGTCGACACAATCTCCATCATTGTGTCGACAGCAAATAATGAAACCTCACAATATTTTATCACCTTATGCTCGTATTTTATATTCAACAGAAACAGAACTGGGCCCAACACAGTTCTCTGCCTTATCCCATATGTCGCCTTCATTACTTCTGAAAATATGTGAACAAATTTCACTTCCTGTACTCAAAATGAACATAAGTAACTACGACTCAAACCATCAAATTTTCGATGTTAACCCAGAATACAACAACTAATTCATCAAGAAAATTTTTTTATCAAATTTCGATCCTTGTTGCATTGTGTTAAAACGCTCCACATGAGTGTCGAGGCCTGAAGCCAGATTGATTCATACACATTACGCCATTTTGTGTTGAATAATATTTTCTTCACTATATACATACACTGCTTTCACTCCAATATAGTTTCTAATACTGCTAAGTTCATATTCGTCGAATTTCAGTTTTCATAACGAAAGATTTGAAGTCGTAGTACCCTCATAAGGATTTCCACCTTGTTTTTATCACTCGATATCGATTGGTACGTCAATATCGATTTATTTAAACATTGCGGGAACAGAAGCATTCATCGAAACAAACAGCATTAATGTTCTAATCTAAACTGTTATTTACATCACTAAATAATTTATTCATCTGTCGTCACAGAACTTACAAATGAAGAAATTAAATAAACAGTATAATGCCTCCATTCCTCACCGTCCGTTGAAATCAATGTAGGGCAATTATCAAAATTGAATCGGTCGAAGTGCAAATGCCTGCTCGGAGCATATGTAGAACGACAAATTGCAAACTCAGTCTGACCGAAGGATCCCACGAACGAGATTTATTGGCTGGAAGCTGAAAGGTCAGTTGTTTTGGGTGCAAATAATTCCGCATCGGTGTCCGGAAGCGCCTGTTCAATTTCAGTTGGATTGAGCTGACGCTATCTATCGGTGCTATAACAGAAAGTCTCAACTGCAAGAACATAAATACACTACACACGAACTACGAAATTCCATGAAGAAATATTTGAGTAAAGATGTTCCTTGACTTTCGAGGTAGATGTGAGAAATGTCGTTCTCTAATGGAAGATATTAATTTTTTTCAATTCAACATGGATAGCATTAATACGTTATTCATTCATTCGGAGTTTTCGATACGAATATGTAGTAGACCTTATACAATTTTAAAATTTTTTAAAATTTATATATATATATATATATATATATATATATATATATATATATATATATATATATATATATATATATATATATATATATATATATATATATATATATATATATATATATATATATATATATATATATATACATATAGAAAGAATTTTACTGTCGACCGTACTATATGTTAAAGAAAGCGATAATATCGGGAAGCCGTCCGTGACAAAGAAAACTTATCTGTTTATAATCTCAATATTTCGTCAATTTTTTATTGACTTCTTCAGGAGAAAATCTACAAGCAAAATACATGAACAGTTAAAAAATCGTACAAAGAACAATAGTAATCTCTACTTACAAATAATGAAAGTCAGTCAGTAAAAACTAATAAAATCAACATTCTTCATCAAATTTCGGAACAAGACTAATCACAAAAAACTAAACATCTAATGAAACGTTGAAACCACAGATGGAAAACAAACAAAAAAATTTGTATAAAGTATAAAAGCAAAAAAAAAAAAATATATATATATATATATATATTTTGAAAGTTTTTAGCATTAACAGGCTTTTTTAATATGAAAAAGTTTATTTCTGTTGACGTTTCGTTGTTATATTACAACTTTGTCAAAACTAATGAATAATTGAATTTATGAGTTACTATGGATATCAAATGTCAAACTTAATTTTTTGAAAAATCAAATTAGTTTTTTTGTATATTCACTTATTGATTTTCATTATCAGAGGAATATTTCTGGCTCAGCATTCGCTTCGGAAGTTTTAGTCTTCTTCACCATGAGGAAACCTCTGAAAAACTCATGGTAAGCCAGGTGATTCTCAAGTGTGATTATATTTACATATATACAATTGCATATAGTTTTTTATATAAAAAATATAGTAGAGGTTTCCTCATGGTGAAGAAGACTAAAACTTCCGAAGCGAATGCTGAGCCAGAAATATTCCTCTGATAATGAAAATCAATAAGTGAATATACAAAAAAACTAATTTGATTTTTCAAAAAATTAAGTTTGACATTTGATATCCATAGTAACTCATAAATTCAATTATTCATTAGTTTTGACAAAGTTGTAATATAACAACGAAACGTCAACAGAAATAAACTTTTTCATATTAAAAAAGCCTGTTAATGCTAAAAACTTTCAAAATAAATACCTCAAACAGGCAATAAATCAATTTCAAGAAATATATATATATATATATATATATATATATATATATATATATATATATATATATGCATGTAAATATTAAACTGTATAAATACTCTCTCCTCTACTAGAATGTTTAATTTTAAATCATTTTTAAAATATTACAATATATGCTACTTAGTTGACCCGAATCAGATTTAAAATTAATAGCATTTTTGTTTTTGTTTATGTGGTACATCTCGAGGAACAGTCTGCTCCTGTAATTATTTTCCTGTTCCAGAATCCTCACATTGTCGTAATCAAAAGGATGACCGGATTTCTTATTGTGTTCTACTGCGGCACAAGAATTCTTACCTAGTCGGCAATCACTCTTGTGATGTGTGAGTCGTTGTTTTAGCCACTGCGCAGTCTGTCCTATATAACAACCACTACATAACTGACACGGGATTTCATAAATGATGTTACTGTGGTAGAGTAAGGGTGTCTTATCTTTAATTTTAGTGAACAAATCAGAATTTTTTGTGATGCTGTACTTTCTCTGAAACAAGTCACAATCTGTTCTGACAGTTTATCCACATAGGGAAGTTTTTTGAATTTAAATTCAATAGTGTTCTTTTCAGTTGGTGCGTCGAACTTATTTGAATTATATATTAACCTCTTGAGGATGTGCCTAGGATAACCATTATTGACAAATATGTTGAAAAGAGCTTTTAAATTTTGTTTCGTATTTTATTGTTTTGTATTGAGATTATAAACAGATAAGTTTTCTTTGTCACGGACCGCTTCCCGATATTATCGCTTTCTTTAATATATACATATATATATATATATATATATATATATATATATATATATATATATATATATATATATATATATATATTATCCTTCAAGGGATTGATTTTAAAATTAGTGAAATGGAGATAGATATATATCCTAACTATAGCATTCTTTTGATTAATTTGAATTTTTCGAATGAATGTTCTAGTATTCATTCTCTTTAATATTTCATTCAGTGCCATCAGCAAAAAAAACTCCATTTCCTTATATTATGTATATATATATATATATATATATATATATATATATATATATATATATATATATATATATATATATCTTGAAATTGATGTATTGCCTGTTTTTATTTTGAAAGTTTTTAGCATTAACAGGCTTTTTTAATATGAAAAAGTTTATTTCTGTTGACGTTTCGTTGTTATATTACAACTTTGTCAAAACTAATGAATAATTGAATTTGAGTTATTATGGATATCAAATGTCAAACTTAATTTTTTGAAAAATCAAATTAGTTTTTTTGTATATTCACTTATTGATTTTCATTATCAGAGGAATATTTCTGGCTCAGCATTCGCTTCGGAAGTTTTAGTCTTCTTCACCATGAGGAAACCTCTGAAAAACTCATGGTAAGCCAGGTGATTCTTAAGTGTGATTATATTACATATATACAATTACATATAGTTTTTTATATACTTATCCATAATGTGTATATTGTTCGTTTATGTGTGTGAAATTGAAGGTAGATCTGGAAAGAATGAATTGTGAGATGTGATGTTTTGTGATTGTTGTGTGTTTATTTTGCGAGTGTTATTTGTGAGGTTTATTAAGTTGTTGTAGATAGAATTTAGATGTTTAACGTCCGTTCTTTCATTGACTGTGTTTTCCAAATTTTTACGAATGTGTAACATTTCTAAAATTTCTCTACATTTTTTGTCTCTTTCAGTTGCCAAAATTTTCGTATTTTTGTAATCAAAATCATGTTTTTCTGTTATTTTATGTTTATTTAAGGCTGTGATTTGAGTTTTCGCGTATTTATGTGCTTTGATTCTTTCTTCGAGATTTTGTGCTGTTTGACCGATATAGCTTTTATTGCAATTGTTACACGGAATATTATAAACTGTATGAGTTTTTCTCTGAATTACAGTTTTACTTTTTAATTTTGTATATATTTCTTTGATTTGATTTTTGGCAGTATGTGCTATTCTTAAATTATTTTATGGTTCACCTAAAATACATAAAAATAATATTCCATTAAGACCAATTGTTTCATATATTCAATCTCCTCTATATAATCTTTCTAAATTTCTTTCTTCAATTTTAAAAAATGTAATAAATCAAAATCAATTTTATGTCAAGAACTCTTATCATTTAGTTGATAATCTGAAAAATTTACAACTTAATGAAAATCATAAATTATATTCTTTAGATGTAATCTCACTTTATACTAATATACCCAATGCAATCGTTCCAAACATAATAGATCTAAAATGGAATATTTTAAAAATTTCACTTGTATTCCAAAAAATGAATTCATTGAAGCAGTAAAATTCACTTTAGGAACAAATTTTTTCAATATAAAAATGAATTTTATCAACAACTAGATGGTGTAGCAATGGGCAGTCCAATTTCAAGTGTCATTGCACAATTAGTAATGGAATTTTTAGAAGAAGATATAATAAAAAATTTAGAAGAAAATATCTTATTATATAAAAGATATGTTGATGATTGTTTAATAATAGCAGATAAAGATCAAATTGATAATATACTAGAACGTTTCAATAGTTTTCATAATAAATTACAATTCACACTTGAAGAAGAAAAAGATGAAAAATTGAATTTTCTTGATATAACAATTATAAGAAAAGATAACAAAATTTTTACGAGATGGTACAGAAAAGAAATAAATTCGCAACGAACCATAAATTATATAAGTAATCATCATTATTCCCAGAAAAAGGGTATAATAATTAATTTTATAGATAGATCACTAAAATTAACATCACCATGTTTACGACATGAAACACTTGAAGAAGTTCGTACTCTTCTCATGAAAAATAATTACCCATCAAATTTAATCAACAAAATCATGAAAAGCAGAATTCATAAATTATATAATACTTTAAATTCAAAAAGAAATGAATCTAACGAAAATAATTACATTCCCTTACCATATATTCCAAAACTAAGTACGAATATTGCTAAAATATTAAAACCTTATAATTTAAGAATAGCACATACTTCCAAAAATCAAATCAAAGAAATATATACAAAATTAAAAAGTAAAACTGTAATTCAGAGAAAAACTCATACAGTTTATAATATTCCGTGTAACAATTGCAATAAAAGCTATATCGGTTAAACAGCACAAAATCTCGAAGAAAGAATCAAAGCACATAAATACGCGAAAACTCAAATCCCAGCCTTAAATAAACATAAAATAACAGAAAAACATGATTTTGATTACAAAAATACGAAAATTTTGGCAACTGAAAGAGACAAAAAATGTAGAGAAATTTTAGAAATGTTACACATTCGTAAAAATTTGGAAAACACAGTCAATGAAAGAACGGACGTTAAACATCTAAATTCTATCTACAACAACTTAATAAACCTCACAAATAACACTCGCAAAATAAACACACAACAATCACAAAACATCACATCTCACAACTCATTCTTTCCAGATCTACCTTCAATTTCACACACATAAACGAACAATATACACATTCTGGATAAGTATATAAAAAACTATATGTAATTGTATATATGTAAATATAATCACACTTAAGAATCACCTGGCTTACCATGAGTTTTTCAGAGGTTTCCTCATGGTGAAGAAGACTAAAACTTCCGAAGCGAATGCTGAGCCAGAAATATTCCTCTGATAATGAAAATCAATAAGTTAATATACAAAAAAACTAATTTGATTTTTCAAAAAATTAAGTTTGACATTTGATATCCATAATAACTCAAATTCAATTATTCATTAGTTTTGACAAAGTTGTAATATAACAACGAAACGTCAACAGAAATGAACTTTTTCATATTAAAAAAGCCTGTTAATGCTAAAAACTTTCAAAATATATATATATATATATATATATATATATATATATATATATATATATATATAATATTGAGTGCGCCGTGAAAAATCATCAAGCTTGTTGAATGATAATAGGGTTAAATCATTATTATGAACCATCAGTCCCTATTCAATCAATCAATCAAGAATCGATGACCCTCAAAACGCCCACAAGCTCTATATCCGAATGAGGAGAATATCACTTTGTGAAAATTCTAGTGAGGTATAAAATCTCACTAGCATTCTAGATTCCAACTCATTGCAACATTAGTAAGAGTTGCAAATGCTTCATAGAGATTTCATTCAAACACACAGCATTCTATCTGGAATGTTTAAGAATGCATGCATATTCGCTCCAGATCACGCCCAGGCGGGAAAAAGATAGAAAGATTCAAGATTCACAAATCATTCATACTAGTAAATATGAATATCGAAATATTTCTCTTAATATCTTGATATGACTCTTAATGGAAATGAAGGAATATGACTCTTAATGGAAATATCGAAATATTTCAGATGAAACTCTCCAGGAGCTCTACACCAATTTTCCGAAGCGCACTTAATATTAACTCTAGAAAGTGATTGGTTCGTTCTCGTTGACAACATTTGTATAGACAGCTCCCTGAGAGTTTTATTCGAAATATTTTGATATTTCCATTAAGAGTCTCAGTGTTTACTAGCATGAATGATTTGTGAATCTTGAAACTAGATATCTTTTTGCCCGCCTGGGGAGACCTGGAGTGATTAGGCATGGGACTATTCTTATACATTGCGGACAGATTTCTGTTGTGTTCGAATGAAATGTCTACGAAGCCTCTACGTACTCTTACTAATGTGTCAATAAGTGGGAATCTAGAACGCTAGGGAGAGTTTGTACCTATTTATTCGATAGAGAGAGCTCACGTGAATGTACACAAAGTGATGTTCTCCTCATTCGGATATAGGACATGTGGGCGGTTTGAAAGTCACCGATTCTTGATTGATTGATTAAATGAGGACTGATGATTTATAATAGTGATAAAACAATTGTATCCTATTATCATTCAACAAGATCGATGATTTTTCGAAGCGCACAAAATATTCACTCTCGAAAGTGATAGTTTCGTTCTCGTTGATAACATTTGTGTAGACAGCTCCCTGAGAGTTTTATTTGAAATATCTCGATATTTCGAATAATTGTCTCAGTATTCACTAGTAAGAATGATTTTTGAATGTTAAAACTATATATACATATATATATATATATATATATATATATATATATATATATATATATATATATATATATATATATATATATATATATATATTATCATTATTATTACGATTGTTCCCCATGAGGAGAGCGACTGAGCTTGATTTCGCACTTATTAGGACTTTTGCTTCATCTTTTTTGCCTCCCAAATACGCTTCATCCTCTCTGAATGCTCTTTCTTCCGTTCATCTGTCCATTTTACTCCAGGTTGGCGATTTGACTTTTGCTCAAACTTCACATATGCGATTTTATAGCGCCATTCAGTGCGATCTTCGAGACTCTTTATATTGATCTGTTGTAGATCTAGCCTAAGAGCCAGTGGGCGGATACCTATATGTATTTTACCAGACCTGAGTTTTTGTACATATAGACTCTTACACCTACCAAGCATGAAATAGGGACTCACTAAGCCTAAAGCGGTGGACGCGACGGGCGCTCAGGTGAGACAGGTATCGATTTTTGGTGAATTTTGAATTCATTTGACCACGTCTGCCCTTTTGACATTTGAAAATATACTATCATTACTATCGAAAAATAACAATGGCAGACCATTTTCGCGTGGATAACATTCAGGCAGACAATTTTGAAAATACAAAAAAAAAATTTTTTTTAAAGTATTTTACCAGATCTGCCATTGATATATATTATTCCTTATGGTCTTAAGAACTTATATTTTTCACGGCAGACGTCTACATGGTGGATCAACAATACAATCACAGCTCAACAATAATAAAATATTAGCCATTATTCGGCCGGGTAGTATGCATAGACTTCATATGGCTATCTCTCTCCTTTCTCCTTGGTACATCTATTGTATTCATTCTAACCTATAGTGTTTCCTTGTAGTGAATGTTATTCAAATAATGTAGTGCTTGTACCTCAGAGGGCCCTGTTGTAATTTCAACGTAACGGTTTTTGTCAGAGGTTTTCAGTATATTTGTGAAAGTTCATACAGATACCTCGTGTTTCTCATTTTATATTCAACATTATGTCGAGTGAAACAGAAATAATGAAGTGTGTTTTTTGTGCTACGATAAAAACTGAAAAATTACTTTTTTTTCGGAAGAGACAATGGCAAAATGTCGAAAGATTTTAACGTTACGAAAAATCTATAACCTAAAATATAAAGATATTATTTTAGCGGGCGAAATTTTCGATTATGGTTACCACAGTTCTTGTTACAAGTCGTTTACAGCTCTGAAAAAAAAATTTTTTCAGAGGACCAACTACAAGAATTATTTAACACTATTCAGCATTCCACTTGCCAGCTATATAACGCCAAAAAATCGAAAGACGTAGATGATGGACGGTTTCAACTATTCGTCAATAACTATAAAGCTTCAGACGTCAATGAAAAATTTAGCAAGAAAATTCAAAATTTTGATGTAAGCTCAATTCCACCATCTAAGAGTGAGCTTTATCAACAACTCTTAAGATCCCACTATATCTTCTCTATTTGGAAAAATGCTTACAAAAACCAACCCACAAAGTTAGACCCATTAAACCACGGTTGGGTTGAGCAGGACAACACATTTGTCTTTAAATGGTTCGAGGGTGATCAACTTCCAGATTTTGTGAGTGATTTAATCACCAATGTCCATGGTAAGTTGATAAAGATTCTATTCTTGATCTAACATGCTCAGATTAGTTAAAAATTTACTTCTATTTTACAATTTGCATTTTATTTTTACAGAATCGGATTCAGTGGATGATGAAGAGGAATCACTCAACTATAATGTCTACGATGACGAAGTAGAATGAAAAATGGATACCTGCGTAATTTTTTTTTAATCATTCAATGTTTTAAATTTTGTCTTGAATCAATAAAAAAAAACATAAAATAGTGTATATATATATATATATATATATATATATATATATATATATATATATATATATATATATATATATATATATATATATATATATTATCCTTCAAGGGATTGATTTTAAAATTAGTGAAATGGAGATAGATATATATCCTAACTATAGCATTCTTTTGATTAATTTGAATTTTTCGAATGAATGTTCTAGTATTCATTCTCTTTAATATTTCATTCAGTGCCATCAGCAAAAAAAACTCCATTTCCTTATATTATATATATATATATATATATATATATATATATATATATATATATATATATATATATATATATATATATATATATATATATATATATATCTTGAAATTGATGTATTGCCTGTTTTTATTTTGAAAGTTTTTAGCATTAACAGGCTTTTTTAATATGAAAAAGTTTATTTCTGTTGACGTTTCGTTGTTATATTACAACTTTGTCAAAACTAATGAATAATTGAATTTGAGTTATTATGGATATCAAATGTCAAACTTAATTTTTGAAAAATCAAATTAGTTTTTTTGTATATTCACTTATTGATTTTCATTATCAGAGGAATATTTCTGGCTCAGCATTCGCTTCGGAAGTTTTAGTCTTCTTCACCATGAGGAAACCTCTGAAAAACTCATGGTAAGCCAGGTGATTCTTAAGTGTGATTATATTTACATATATACAATTACATATAGTTTTTTATATACTTATCCAGAATGTGTATATTGTTCGTTTATGTGTGTGAAATTGAAGGTAGATCTGGAAAGAATGAATTGTGAGATGTGATGTTTTGTGATTGTTGTGTGTTTATTTTGCGAGTGTTATTTGTGAGGTTTATTAAGTTGTTGTAGATAGAATTTAGATGTTTAACGTCCGTTCTTTCATTGACTGTGTTTTCCAAATTTTTACGAATGTGTAACATTTCTAAAATTTCTCTACATTTTTTGTCTCTTTCAGTTGCCAAAATTTTCGTATTTTTGTAATCAAAATCATGTTTTTCTGTTATTTTATGTTTATTTAAGGCTGTGATTTGAGTTTTCGCGTATTTATGTGCTTTGATTCTTTCTTCGAGATTTTGTGCTGTTTGACCGATATAGCTTTTATTGCAATTGTTACACGGAATATTATAAACTGTATGAGTTTTTCTCTGAATTACAGTTTTACTTTTTAATTTTGTATATATTTCTTTGATTTGATTTTTGGCAGTATGTGCTATTCTTAAATTATTTTATGGTTTACCTAAAATACATAAAAATAATATTCCATTAAGACCAATTGTTTCATATATTCAATCTCCTCTATATAATCTTTCTAAATTTCTTTCTTCAATTTTAAAAAATGTAATAAATCAAAATCAATTTTATGTCAAGAACTCTTATCATTTAGTTGATAATCTGAAAAATTTACAACTTAATGAAAATCATAAATTATATTCTTTAGATGTAATCTCACTTTATACTAATATACCCAATGCAATCGTTCCAAACATAATAGATCTAAAATGGAATATTTTAAAAATTTCACTTGTATTCCAAAAAATGAATTCATTGAAGCAGTAAAATTCACTTTAGGAACAAATTTTTTTCAATATAAAAATGAATTTTATCAACAACTAGATGGTGTAGCAATGGGCAGTCCAATTTCAAGTGTCATTGCACAATTAGTAATGGAATTTTTAGAAGAAGATATAATAAAAAATTTAGAAGAAAATATCTTATTATATAAAAGATATGTTGATGATTGTTTAATAATAGCAGATAAAGATCAAATTGATAATATACTAGAACGTTTCAATAGTTTTCATAATAAATTACAATTCACACTTGAAGAAGAAAAAGATGAAAAATTGAATTTTCTTGATATAACAATTATAAGAAAAGATAACAAAATTTTTACGAGATGGTACAGAAAAGAAATAAATTCGCAACGAACCATAAATTATATAATTAATCATCATTATTCCCAGAAAAAGGGTATAATAATTAATTTTATAGATAGATCACTAAAATTAACATCACCATGTTTACGACATGAAACACTTGAAGAAGTTCGTACTCTTCTCATGAAAAATAATTACCCATCAAATTTAATCAACAAAATCATGAAAAGCAGAATTCATAAATTATATAATACTTTAAATTCAAAAAGAAATGAATCTAACGAAAATAATTACATTCCCTTACCATATATTCCAAAACTAAGTACGAATATTGCTAAAATATTAAAACCTTATAATTTAAGAATAGCACATACTGCCAAAAATCAAATCAAAGAAATATATACAAAATTAAAAAGTAAAACTGTAATTCAGAGAAAAACTCATACAGTTTATAATATTCCGTGTAACAATTGCAATAAAAGCTATATCGGTTAAACAGCACAAAATCTCGAAGAAAGAATCAAAGCACATAAATACGCGAAAACTCAAATCACAGCCTTAAATAAACATAAAATAACAGAAAAACATGATTTTGATTACAAAAATACGAAAATTTTGGCAACTGAAAGAGACAAAAAATGTAGAGAAATTTTAGAAATGTTACACATTCGTAAAAATTTGGAAAACACAGTCAATGAAAGAACGGACGTTAAACATCTAAATTCTATCTACAACAACTTAATAAACCTCACAAATAACACTCGCAAAATAAACACACAACAATCACAAAACATCACATCTCACAATTCATTCTTTCCAGATCTACCTTCAATTTCACACACATAAACGAACAATATACACATTCTGGATAAGTATATAAAAAACTATATGTAATTGTATATATGTAAATATAATCACACTTAAGAATCACCTGGCTTACCATGAGTTTTTCAGAGGTTTCCTCATGGTGAAGAAGACTAAAACTTCCGAAGCGAATGCTGAGCCAGAAATATTCCTCTGATAATGAAAATCAATAAGTTAATATACAAAAAAACTAATTTGATTTTTCAAAAAATTAAGTTTGACATTTGATATCCATAATAACTCAAATTCAATTATTCATTAGTTTTGACAAAGTTGTAATATAACAACGAAACGTCAACAGAAATGAACTTTTTCATATTAAAAAAGCCTGTTAATGCTAAAAACTTTCAAAATATATATATATATATATATATATATATATAATATTGAGTGCGCCGTGAAAAATCATCAAGCTTGTTGAATGATAATAGGGTTAAATCATTATTATGAACCATCAGTCCCTATTCAATCAATCAATCAAGAATCGATGACCCTCAAAACGCCCACAAGCTCTATATCCGAATGAGGAGAATATCACTTTGTGAAAATTCTAGTGAGGTATAAACTCTCACTAGCATTCTAGATTCCAACTCATTGCAACATTAGTAAGAGTTGCAAATGCTTCATAGAGATTTCATTCAAACACACAGCATTCTATCTGGAATGTTTAAGAATGCATGCATATTCGCTCCAGATCACGCCCAGGCGGGAAAAAGATAGAAAGATTCAAGATTCACAAATCATTCATACTAGTAAATATGAATATCGAAATATTTCTCTTAATATCTTGATATGACTCTTAATGGAAATGAAGGAATATGACTCTTAATGGAAATATCGAAATATTTCAGATGAAACTCTCCAGGAGCTCTACACCAATTTTCCGAAGCGCACTTAATATTAACTCTAGAAAGTGATTGGTTCGTTCTCGTTGACAACATTTGTATAGACAGCTCCCTGAGAGTTTTATTCGAAATATTTTGATATTTCCATTAAGAGTCTCAGTGTTTACTAGCATGAATGATTTGTGAATCTTGAAACTAGATATCTTTTTGCCCGCCTGGGCGAGACCTGGAGTGATTAGGCATGGGACTATTCTTATACATTGCGGACAGATTTCTGTTGTGTTCGAATGAAATGTCTACGAAGCCTCTACGTACTCTTACTAATGTGTCAATAAGTGGGAATCTAGAACGCTAGGGAGAGTTTGTACCTATTTATTCGATAGAGAGAGCTCACGTGAATGTACACAAAGTGATGTTCTCCTCATTCGGATATAGGACATGTGGGCGGTTTGAAAGTCACCGATTCTTGATTGATTGATTAAATGAGGACTGATGATTTATAATAGTGATAAAACAATTGTATCCTATTATCATTCAACAAGATCGATGATTTTTCGAAGCGCACAAAATATTCACTCTCGAAAGTGATAGTTTCGTTCTCGTTGATAACATTTGTGTAGACAGCTCCCTGAGAGTTTTATTTGAAATATCTCGATATTTCGAATAATTGTCTCAGTATTCACTAGTAAGAATGATTTTTGAATGTTAAAACTATATATACATATATATATATATATATATATATATATATATATATATATATATATATATATATATATATATATATATATATTATCATTATTATTACGATTGTTCCCCATGAGGAGAGCGACTGAGCTTGATTTCGCACTTATTAGGACTTTTGCTTCATCTTTTTTGCCTCCCAAATACGCTTCATCCTCTCTGAATGCTCTTTCTTCCGTTCATCTGTCCATTTTACTCCAGGTTGGCGATTTGACTTTTGCTCAAACTTCACATATGCGATTTTATAGCGCCATTCAGTGCGATCTTCGAGACTCTTTATATTGATCTGTTGTAGATCTAGCCTAAGAGCCAGTGGGCGGATACCTATATGTATTTTACCAGACCTGAGTTTTTGTACATATAGACTCTTACACCTACCAAGCATGAAATAGGGACTCACTAAGCCTAAAGCGGTGGACGCGACGGGCGCTCAGGTGAGACAGGTATCGATTTTTGGTGAATTTTGAATTCATTTGACCACGTCTGCCCTTTTGACATTTGAAAATATACTATCATTACTATCGAAAAATAACAATGGCAGACCATTTTCGCGTGGATAACATTCAGGCAGACAATTTTGAAAATACAAAAAAAAAATTTTTTTTAAAGTATTTTACCAGATCTGCCATTGATATATATTATTCCTTATGGTCTTAAGAACTTATATTTTTCACGGCAGACGTCTACATGGTGGATCAACAATACAATCACAGCTCAACAATAATAAAATATTAGCCATTATTCGGCCGGGTAGTATGCATAGACTTCATATGGCTATCTCTCTCCTTTCTCCTTGGTACATCTATTGTATTCATTCTAACCTATAGTGTTTCCTTGTAGTGAATGTTATTCAAATAATGTAGTGCTTGTACCTCAGAGGGCCCTGTTGTAATTTCAACGTAACGGTTTTTGTCAGAGGTTTTCAGTATATTTGTGAAAGTTCATACAGATACCTCGTGTTTCTCATTTTATATTCAACATTATGTCGAGTGAAACAGAAATAATGAAGTGTGTTTTTTGTGCTACGATAAAAACTGAAAAATTACTTTTTTTCGGAAGAGACAATGGCAAAATGTCGAAAGATTTTAACGTTACGAAAAATCTATAACCTAAAATATAAAGATATTATTTTAGCGGGCGAAATTTTCGATTATGGTTACCACAGTTCTTGTTACAAGTCGTTTACAGCTCTGAAAAAAAAATTTTTTCAGAGGACCAACTACAAGAATTATTTAACACTATTCAGCATTCCACTTGCCAGCTATATAACGCCAAAAAATCGAAAGACGTAGATGATGGACGGTTTCAACTATTCGTCAATAACTATAAAGCTTCAGACGTCAATGAAAAATTTAGCAAGAAAATTCAAAATTTTGATGTAAGCTCAATTCCACCATCTAAGAGTGAGCTTTATCAACAACTCTTAAGATCCCACTATATCTTCTCTATTTGGAAAAATGCTTACAAAAACCAACCCACAAAGTTTGACCCATTAAACCACGGTTGGGTTGAGCAGGACAACACATTTGTCTTTAAATGGTTCGAGGGTGATCAACTTCCAGATTTTGTGAGTGATTTAATCACCAATGTCCATGGTAAGTTGATAAAGATTCTATTCTTGATCTAACATGCTCAGATTAGTTAAAAATTTACTTCTATTTTACAATTTGCATTTTATTTTTACAGAATCGGATTCAGTGGATGATGAAGAGGAATCACTCAACTATAATGTCTACGATGACGAAGTAGAATGAAAAATGGATACCTGCGTAATTTTTTTTTAATCATTCAATGTTTTAAATTTTGTCTTGAATCAATAAAAAAAAACATAAAATAGTGATGTGAATTATTTTTTGATATCAGCGGAATACCTTAATATTTATGATTTTTCGTAATGAATCTACATTCAACTTATGTAGTTCAGTATATAGATTACTAATAATATTCATTTCTATAAACATAGTGATGAAGTGAATCACAAATGAATCATATTAATGTAAAACAGCGAAAGTAATACATATCCACCCGTCCCAATAATACCTAATATTTTATTATTGTTGAGCTGTGATTGTATTGTTGATCCACCATGTAGACGTCTGCCGTGAAAAATATGAGTTCTTAAGACCATAAGGAATAATATATATCAATGGCAGATCTGGTAAAATACTTTCAAAAAAATTTTTTTTTTTGCATTTTCAAAATTGTCTGCCTGAATGTTATCCACGCGAAAATGGTCTGCCATTGTTATTTTTCGATAGTAATGATAGTATATTTTCAAATGTCAAAAGGGCAGACGTGGTCAAATGAATTCAAAATTCACCAAAAATCGATACCTGTCTCACCTGAGCGCCCGTCGCGTCCACCGCTTTAGGCTTAGTGAGTCCCTATTTCATGCTTGGTAGGTGTAAGAGTCTATATGTACAAAAACTCAGGTCTGGTAAAATACATATAGGTATCCGCCCACTGGCTCTTAGGCTAATCCTTTTGGACCTCTTTTAGCCTTTCTGTTTCGCATTTACTATTTATAATTATATCGAGTAGTTTCTTCGGTATTCTGGACTGTTTCATTCTGTAGACATGTGCATAGAACTTTGCTCGTCGTTTTCTGATTTCTTCCGTTATCGTATTTGTCTTTTGATACAGTTCATTTTGAGGTCTTTTCATCCAAATGCCGTTTCTATTGATTGGCCCGTAAATCTTTCTGACAATTTTTCGTTCTTGTTTTTCTATTTCTCGAATTCTTGAATGAATTGTTTCAGATGCGTAGATTGCTTCTGGAAGAATCGTTGTGTTATAATGCCTCAATTTGGCGCCTCTCGGAATGCTCTTTTTGTTATAGTGAGCCCATGTTAGTTTGAAGGCCCTTTGGAGCTTGGTTATTTCTCTGTTCATTAGCGATTTGGTTTAAACCTGAGGATTGTATAATTTCCCCGAGATATTTAAAATGGTCGACTTTCAGAATTTCACCATGTGTTGTGATGAGAGAGGATTTATTTTTTGGTTTTCTTTCCATGTATTTGGTTTTATCATGAGAAATTCATAACAACTGCGCAATTTCATGTAGTTTTTCTACGGCGAGAATGGTTTCAGTTCTGTTGTCTGTGATGATAGCAATATCGTCTGCAAAGGCGAGACATTTGACATTTATTCTATTTTGTTTTTTGATACCCACTTGTATGCCCTTTTTGTGAAGTTCCCATTCCCTAATGATCTTTTCTAAAACAATATTGAAAAGAATTGGCGAAAGTCCGTTCCCCTGCCGCACAGCGGTTTTTATTTCAAAGGTATCTGATACTTCACCCATAAATTCTACCTTGGAAGTTGTACCTGTAAGTGCCTGTTCTATAATTGTTCGGGTCTTTCGATCGATTCCAAATTCTTTCATGATTTCAAAAAGGGTTTCGCGGTCTACCGAATCATATGCTTTCTTGAAGTCAATGAATGTGATCACTGTATTTCTACATTTCCTCATCTGTAATATCATCTTCAAAGTCCAGATCTGTTCAGCACATGATCGGCCTTTTCTGAATCCAGCTTGGTATTCCCCAATTAGTGGATCCGCTTGTTGCTCTACTTGTTGCAACCAGGAGTAAGGAAATTCCCCTGTAATTATTCATATCCATTTTATCCCCCTTTTTGTGCAATGGATGTATCAGCGCGCATTTCCAATCCTGTGGTATCTGTTCCGTTCTCCAGATTTCTGATATTAAATGATGAAGTTTTTGCGTCAAAGTAGTATTGTTGAGTTTCCAGAGTTCCGCAATAATTCCATCTTCTCCTGATTCAGTGTTGTTTTTGAGTTGCTTGATAATTGCCCTAATCTCTTCCATATCAGGGGCTTGCGAGTCAGGCTGCGTGAAACCTGAAAAGTCGAACTTAAGTTTTTCTTGGAGTGAATTGCAGTTGAGAAGGGCGCTGAAGTCTTCGGCTAACATTTTGCAACTATTTTTTGTGTTAGTTTCCAACGAGCCATCGGATTTTTTGAAACAAAGACTGGGCACTTGGTATCCTCGCAAGTTTTCTCTGAAAGGTTTGTAAAAATCTCTAGTATTATTATTGGTGAAATCCTTCTGTATTTTGTGACACCTATTATTATCATATCTCCGTTTTTCTCTTCTAATTACTTTGGAGGCCTGTTTTTGAGTTATAAGGAAATTCTCCCAGTTTTCCTCATTTTTATGGCCGTTGAATTTTTTCCATGCAGTTATTGTCTTGTCGACTGCTTGGTCGCAAATTACGTTCCACGAGCGGTGTTTCCTGGTGCGAGGAAGTTGTCCTAGTATAATGGCTTTCTAAATATTCTTTGTAAGGATTTCCCTATTCGTCGATTCTTCCTGATGGATTTGTGCAATGATTCATTTCTTGTGAAGTTTCAGATATTCGGGATCCGACCTAACTTTTTTAGGTGTATATGTTTTATTTCTATTGGGTTGAAATTTTGTTTTTATTTGGAGGAGATAGTGATCCGAACCAAAGACGCCTTTGCGAGTTCTGACATTTAAAATTTTCTTTACATTATTCTTGGAAATTGCGACATGATCAATTTGATATTCACCCTGCTTGAGACTGGGCGATCTCCAAGTAGTTAGCTTATGTGCAGGTTTTCGAAATTGAGTACTCATGATTTTGAGTTCGAAGTTCCTACAGAACGCGATTAACCTTTCATCGTTCTTGTTGGTACGTTTGTGTTTGGTATGGGGACCCGTAGTATCCCTGAATTTCCTTTCTTTACCTAGCTGTGCGTTAAAATCCTCTAGCAATATTTTCACGTGGTGTTTTGGTATTTTATTGGTTGTTTCTTCCAATGTTTCCCAAAAATCTTGTACGCTTTCCGGAACGGTTTTTTTGTGGTGATTAATGGGAGCATGCACGTTGATTAGAGTGTAAGCTTTATCAGCTGATTTAATAGAAAGCAACGACACTCTCTCGTTGGGCGATGTGAAATTAATGACCGCGAATCGCGTGTATCGCGAATCCGGTACCTAAAAGTGGAAATTTGTCCTTTACTTTCACGGCAGGTTTCCCCTTGTAGATTCTGAAATTGTCGGTATCAAAATGATTCTCGT
This sequence comes from Henosepilachna vigintioctopunctata, assembly GCA_030704895.1. Classification (NCBI taxonomy): domain Eukaryota; kingdom Metazoa; phylum Arthropoda; class Insecta; order Coleoptera; family Coccinellidae; genus Henosepilachna; species Henosepilachna vigintioctopunctata. The sequence continues at coordinate 1,946,172 of JARQZJ010000068.1, forward strand.
CCATGAATCGTGTTTCTTGGAGAGCGGTGATTTTCAGATTGAACTTTCTCATGGTGTTGGTGAGCTGTTTCAGTTTACCTGTTTTAGCGAGTGTATTAACGTTAATTGAACCGATGTGATGTTTTTGTTTGATTTTGAGATTATGAAAGGTTTTTGAGAAGATCCGATTCTTCTCCGCATGGTGTCCCTGATCCCCCAGAATCCGATGATCAGGTGAAGCCAGTTCTTCGACTGGTGCCTGGGGTAGTGATACTTTGATCTTCTTTTCCATCATGCTTTCAAGCTGAACAGAGCTTTGTGGTGGTCTCAGTTGAGACCACAGGGTGTACGACTCGAATTTTGAGTTCGAGAAGATTGAAATACAGCCGCCTCAACTAGAGAAACAGACGCTGACCATTGGCCGTCAGATACTGAACAGACGCCAATGGATTTGTTAAGTTAGTTTTTGGTCCGCCCTGTGTATCAGAGTCTCCTATATCTAGGAGACTTTCCCCTATCCGCCACCCATGGAGGCGCCCGATGGGGGTACTAACAACCCCACACGAGATATATATATATATATATATATATATATATATATATATATATATATGAAAATGAACACTAGAACATTCATTTGAAAAATTTAAATTAATCAAGAAAATGTTATAGTAAAGCTAGATATGTGAACGTGTACGATGTGATGTCTCCATTATCCTTCAAGGGTAAATGTCAGAGAAATATTGAAATCGATGCCACACCTGATGGAAGTGCGAGACATATATATTTCGTTCTCCAAGGAACTCGTCAGTCGCACCACGTCCATCAAAGTGAGGCAACGATTTCAACCTCCAAGCATCTTCTTGTGACTTCAAGCGGAAGATCGTAGAGTAATGAATACTCTACAATTCCATCTATAGAAATCAGTAAAAAACACCTTTCTCAGATTACAGACACACAAAGCTTTAAAATTTCCCATATCTTCTATACCCGTAGGTATCTATTAAATTGCATTGTCTATTTGACAAATATCATCGAACGATGTTTTCAAATGTCGATAGGTTGCGTTAGTAGTACGCTCGCGTTTATTCCCGTATTTCAGGGGCCTATTCGGCGATATTTTTAAGCAAATGAAATTTTTTTGTGCTTATGTCACTGAATGGAATATTTAAGAAAATGAACACTAGAACATTCATTTGAAAAATTGAAATTAATCAAGAGAATGCTATAGTAGAGCTAGATATGTGAACGTGTACGATGTGATATCTCCATTATCCTTCAAGGGATAAATTTTAGAGAAATATTGAAATCGATGCCACACCTGATGGAAGTGCGAGACATATATGTTTCGTTCTGCAATATTTGTCTCATATATAATATAATAATATAATAACATATATAATAATTATATTTGAAATTGATGACTTGGCCTGCGCCATTTGGATTTTAATGATAACTTCATGTAAATGTTGTCCGCGGCTCTGTATCAAATGGTCCATTCGGAAGATCCATTTTTTTTTTCCACGGTTGTATTTGAAGAAAAATGAACCCATGATGCCACCAGCCCCTAAACCACATCAAACTGTCGTTTTTTCGGGATACATCGGTAATTCTTGTATGGCATGTGACTATGTTCATCACTCCAGATGCGACAGTTTTGTTCATTTACATATCCGTTAAGCCAGAAATGAGCCTCATCGCTGAAAACAATTTTTCGATAAAACAGCGGATTTTCATTAAGCTGTTCTAAGGCCCATTCACCAAAAATTAGACTTTGTGGTAGGTCATAGGGTTTCAATTCTTGCAGAAGTTGAATTTTATAGGCTTTCAAACCCAAATCAACACGTAAAATTTTCCAAGTGGTTGAGTAACACATGCCAATTGCTGAGAACGGCAACGAATTGAAATTTACGATCCTCATTAAAACTGTACGCTATGGCTTCAATATTCTCTTCAGTACGTACTGTACGCATGCGAGACAATGATTTTTAAAGTCCAACAAAGTAAACTTGGTGCGAAATTTGGTGATAACAGCGCGAATTTTTGATTCACCAGGTCGATTATGACGACTTTAATATGGTCATAACAAACGATACACATTTTTCACAGAGCACGAATTTTGATAGTAAATTTCAACAATTTGCAATGGTTGCTAAATAAGTCTTTGTAAGTAAGTAAGTTTTTTTAAGTTTCTAAGTAAGCTGTTTGTAAGTCTTTCCATGATAAAATGGCAGAGTATACTGAAAACTTTTCACTTTGGCAGATGACGTGTGGATGTCATTACCAAAAACTGCCGCCAATCTGAAAAACTTAACTCTTGAAAAAATCACCCGTTATTATCAAAAGATTTTATATTTGTTTAATTTTTGAAATAATTCGCATTCCACGCTTGCTATGGAATTATATGGACTGCTTTTCGAAAGCACGTGGAAATATGACGTTTCTATGTTCAAGTAGATATTATTTTATGCTAACAGTTCCTACTATACCAACCAATACGAAAAGTTTTAATTATTAAATGATTTCAATATCTAGGTATGACTGATATTATTGAGTAGTGCTTAGTTGGATTCAATTCTGAACTCTAATGTATACGAGATGACTTTCAAAAAGATAAAGATGATAGATTTTGTGATAATAGTTATATTTCAATCTTTTTTTTATTCGCCGATTTTTTATATTTAATACCAGATGTAACGATGATATATGTATACAAGCACAAAGTTACACTTTCTCGTTTTAAAAGACAATTAAATATCTACCCAGTTCAATATTTCCTCAGAGTTCATACAAAAAAATCGAACTCAAAATCAATTCTATGATCATCGAATAAGTATTATTGCATTATGCAATAATAAGAATTCCTATAGATGATTTTCACGACCTTGTGGAAGGGAATTTCGGAATCTAAACACCGCATTCAACCGCAATTTTTCCTTGAACGCGTTCGTCCTACACAACGTCCAAGATTATAAGCATAGGCACAAAACAAGGAAGACGGCGGAAGCGACAGGACCCTCAGTTCAGACCACTAATCCCCCTTGAGGGAACGAATCCCATGGTAGTTTGGTCAAATTAATTAAGGAAAATTTGGGTTTCAATCAAGAGATTATACTGCTTTCCCGAGCACGTTATTTCATCGTAAATACAGATATCTCTAAAAAAGTAAGTAAGCGATAATATGAAGACAATACTGTGAAGATTGATACAAAGCTGCTATCATTTCCATTCATGGATAGGATCGAAATAAACAAATTTACATTATTTATTCATCTTCGGTTTTATCAAGGTTATATAAAATGTCTTTTGTTTATTATATTTATTATTGTTGATTATATTACATGTCTTTTGAATTTTAATTTTTATTTAATTCAACTTTTCTCCAAGAATTATAGCTTTTTTAAACTTTAAAAACAGAAAGTACTATTATTGGTTCTTATTTCTTTCAATTAACGACAAGACACGAGATAACAAACAAAAGCTTCGGCCACATGAAAAATTAATTTTCGAGGTGAGAATTTTATGTAATTAACAAAGTTGTTGCTACTATTCCACCTAATTACCTGCAGAGAAGTGAGTGCTGGTGATATTCCATTTATATCTGGAATACCGTTATTGGTAATAAATCATTTGAAAAAACAAATAATATCAAATAAATAATATTCGATCAAATAATTTATTTCCATTATGCATACATTAAAAATGTGTGGAAAGCGTCAAATATTTACAAATCACAAATAATGAATTTAAGAAACACTAGGAAGATACTCTTCTAAAGAATAAAATATGTTCGTCAATATATACCTCCTCAACTTCTGTTTGAAACAAATCGTGCTCTTCGCCTCCCTGATGTCAAGGGGCAGGTGATTGTAGAGTCTTGGACCCATACAGTTTACAGACTTTCTGCCTATGTTGAGACGTTGGAATGATACGCGTATATCATTTCTGGCACGTGTGTTCCCCTCATGTATATTTTTGTTCTTGAGAAATTTGTCCCTATTTAGATGAACATATGTGCTCAATTCCAACAAAAACAATCCAAAAAGAGGTAGAATTCCATAACGCACAAAAAGACCACGGCAAGAGACTGTACTGTTCATGCCCTCCATAGAACGCACTATACGTTTCTGGCAGGTGAATACATCCGCAACACCTGAGGAAACGCCCCAGAAGCTAATGCCGTATCGCAACCTCGACTGAATCTCTGCATTATAAAAAGTTATTAGTTGCGGCAGAGTTAAAACCGTTCTCAGATTTCTCATAAGATATGATTGACTCGAAAGCCTACCACAGAGATCATCACAATGCTTCTTCCAGTTTAGATTTTCATCTATTGTTATTCCGAGAAACCTGGCATACGACACACTAGATAAACGGTCGGCGTTTATGATCATTTCAAATTTATTCAATTTTTTTTGTACACTTCCATACTGGATAATGTTTATTTTTGAAATATTCAGTAATAATCCATTATCATTGAACCAACTCAAAACGTTAGTCATATTTTCTTCACATCTGGCTCTAAGTACCTCAACGGTCCCCGAAACAATAAAAGATGCACCATTCGCGAAGTATGTATCGCAAATGTCCTCTCCAACCACATTCGTTAAATCATTCATATATAATATGAAAAGAACTGGGCCCAGTACCGACCCCTGTGGCACCCCAAGCTCAACCTCATCTATCCTCGAACCCGCAAAAACCATCTCCCTTCCATTGTTATGTGGTACCGAGACAAACTGTTTTCGTCCCTTCAGATACGCAGCAAGCCACCCAAGCAGCTCTCCTCTGATACCAATAGCCTCAAGCTTCTCCAAAAGCCTCTCATGTGAGACACAGTCAAAGGCCTTGGTTAGATCGAGATAAAGACCCACTGGGCACTCGCCAATCTCCATCGAGTCGATTATCCTCTCAACAACACGACCAATTGCCATGGCAGTAGAACAGCCTTCACAAAAACCATATTGGTATGAAGTGAGTATCTTGTTTCGTTTAAGAAAATTTTCCAGCCTGGACAAGAAGGCGTACTCAAATATTTTGGAGAAACCAGAAGTCAGTGCTATTGGACGATAATTTTCCTTCAGCTGCCTATCATTCTTCTTAAACACCGCCACAACTTTGCTCAGTTTAAGAGCTTCAGGAAACGATCCGGTCTCGAATGACAGATTCAAGAGGTAGCTCAGTGGTAAAGATATAGCATCAACCAACCTTTTGAGAATCAAACTAGGCACCTCATCAGCCCCAGATGACTTCTTGGACTTCATTTTTCCTTTTAGAATATCATTCACTTCCTGTGGTACAACAGGGGAAAGAAACAAGGACTCGGTTATCGTCCTGTTTATCCTGGGGTTTCTTTGTGACTTTTGCATATTCGACACCAAGTCACGTGGTGACTCTATGAAGTGCCTCTGAAAAATATCCGCCACAATGCAAGGATCAGCAACAGTAGTCTGATTCAATTTTAGTTCAATGTTATGTGTTGAATTTGTGCGGTTGCTTATTTCTCTTGCAGCTGCCCACGTAGCCTTCGATGGGTGATCCGCCGTTGTAATAATATTCTGGTAATAGGCCCTTCGCGTAATACGTATCAAATTGTGGTGCCTGGAACGGCTTTCACGGTAGAGCGTTTTCAGCTCCGGAAAAGCTCTACTCAATTTCAAGAGATCGCGCAACCGTGTTCTTGACTCTCTAACCTGCTGTGAAATCCAGCTATGAGATTTCTTTTACTTAATTTTCCTTTTTGGGAAGTGAGTTTCGAAATGAAACCTAAACACACTTTGAAAACATGAGTAAGCCTCATTCAAGTTTCTCTCTCTGGTAACCCCATTCCAGTTTTCACTCAAGAGAGAGTTATAGAAATCTTGTATTTTATCATCTGAGAATATTGTCTTTCTCACTACCGCATTTGAATTTTTATTCGAAATAACCCCTAAAAATTTGTTTAACACGAAATCATGATCAGACATACCATCAGACAGGATCAATGTTTGTGTAAAGATGGTCCAGTATATATTGACCCCTTGTTGGTGAGCACACAGCGTTTCCATCTCTAGTTAGATCACAGTTAAAATCTCCTCCCAACATCAGAGAAGAATCTGGTACATATACACTTTCCAAAACAGACAAAAGCTTATCACAAAACGCATTAAAATCGTCTTCAGGTGACCTGTAGCATACTAACACAACTTAAGTGGAACCGCAGAATCTCCATATGGCGCCACATATCTCAAACACCTTCTCTACGCAATGTGCACTCAATACTAGTGGTTGGATCTCTAAATCCTTTCTACACCACAGGGCCACCCCTCCACCGCGAGAAACCGGTCTGGAGAAGCCAGCAATTCGAAATATCTTGGTGGCGATGAGAGTCAGGCAAGTTTTTCAATCATTTCTGTCCCATTGTTGATCGGAGGTATGACTTCAGACGGCTGAAGGCGCTAAATGATCGTTCTGCTCTTACAGTTGTTTTTTATTAGCTATATCGTCTAACATATTCAGGTGTAAGCTGTCTCTAAATGTCTAAGTCATAAAAGAAAAACTCAGGTGATTTTTCGAAATTTGTTTCACCTCTTTTCACTAAAAGTGAACTTCCTTTTCAACTTCAATAACTTGTGTGAGTCTAGTTCATGCAATCTGCCCATTAATGCAAGATTGCACCGTTTCACAAACTTGAAATGTGAATAGCGTTTTATTATTTCTACTGGGTTTGAAAAAGGGTCTGCTGAGCTGACTTCTTTGGTTTCGTATTCTTACATGTTATACATAGCTTCGGAGGAAGCGAAGGATCGTGAAGGATTGAGTGAAGGTTTTTCTCTCAAACTCAATTGCTGAATTGTTCATAACTATCATGATTTCCATTAAAGATACAAATCAAGCCCTCAGATATTTTCTCCAGATCAACAAAATTCAGATGAACGCAGTGAATTTTTTATTGAGATCCTCTAATGGGTTCATTGTGCAGCAATTGGAAATTAAGACGTAAAAAAATAAGTCTCAAATTGAATCACAATTGTCACAAAAGTCACATTGAATCAAGGTAGGCTATGGATTTATAGCCTACTTTACTCTCTGCAGAAAATGTTTCGTAAAACTGTAAGAGATTTTCAAAATTTTCAATAGTCTCAAGATTGTAGAAGCTCGTTGGTTGTCCATCTAGTTGGCAAAGAGGTCGTACCCCATAATTTACAAAGCATATTATAACTTATAATTTCTCAATTGAAATTATTGGCGGGTTCAGCCCCCACAAACAAATTTTTGAGTGGGATCGAACCCCCTCAGATATATATATATATATATATATATATATATATATATATATATATATATATATATATATATATATATATATATATATATATATATATATATATATATATATATATATATATATATATATATATATATATACGGTTTTCAATCCGTCTATTTTGTGATAGATAATGTGAATTTTCACGACATTTCATAGAAGTCTTACTCGGCATTTTCAAGTGATACGTGTTATTACTTGACGTGTTTTACTAGATACGTGAAATAGCTGATTCATTTAAGGTCTCTCGATTATTCTAAACCCGTTTGGGGTATTTGTGTGATTGATCGTCGTATTTGTTTGGTTCTCTCTGTTGTTCTATTGCTATGACCTCTCGAAAAATGCGTTCTTTATAATTTTCTATACATGCTATATCTTTCGTGTCCATGAAGGTGATGTGTTCAGTCATTAGATGATGTTGATAAAGCAAAGAAGACATTAGATTTTGTACAGTTTGAACACAGGATAACGCACACTCCATGGTTTTCTAGGGTCAATTTGTCTTTTGAATTTCCTACTCATTTGGCAATATTTCGTGTGGTCTGAAAACGGGCTTGATGTTGAGTTCACGAAAGGTTCTCCCAATTATATCTGGTATTCCCTCGATATATGGCAAGCAAGATGTTATGGCGTGGGTTCCATGTTTCATTTCTATTTGAAAGAAATCTATTTGTTTCTGATTGATTCCTGATGTTCAGGGCTTTTCTGATATGATATCTAATGTTTTTTCAGTTCAATTTTGACCTTCTTCGTCTGTTCATGTCTGTTGTTAATCTCTATGATGAAGTATCATCTGGATATCAAGATGTTTGGCACGTCCTGTATTTGGGAGGTGTGGTGGTAAGACTCACGCGTTCGAATATCTGCTCGTGTGGGTATATAGAAATTGCCGTTCTATCTGAAATAGGTGTTTTTATGGCAGTGTTCAGAACTCTATTAAGTGTATTGAAAAATCTAAATGCTTAGCCATTGCTGATAACAATTCGTCAACTGGTATGCTGGGATATAATGAAACCAGATTTAAGCTGGCTCATATCGTTGTCGTATAGGGTTACTTCTTTAAAAATTCTTATCAGGTGTTCTGACATATGATTCCGTCATTTCCACGAATGTTTGCATGATAGTAACTAAAGATTTCTTTAGTTTTCGTGTTAGTGATCCTATTCCGCTTACAATTGGTTTGAGTGCTAGATCTTTCTGTGAATGTTGAGCAGTCCATATAATTTAGAAAACGGTTGGATTTTTCACGAGTGTTTTTCAATTTCTGATCCTTTGTTCGCCGCTTTGATTTTAGATTTCGTTATTTTTTCAACCTATTTTTCAATAGGTTGTTGAGTCTCTTGTCAGTTGTTTGTAGTTTTCGTTCAGAAGGATTTTCTTCATCTTATTAATATAATCAACAGTGTTCATAATCACCGTCGCGTTCCATTTATCCTCGTGCAGTAATGTAGTTGTTTTATTTTTCTAATGATATTATAGTGATTCTGAGGGTTTTATTTCGTTAATTTGTCAATTTCCGAACCCGAAATAGAAGAGACGAGACACGAAGTTGTCATAATTATAAGTACAAGTACTGGCAGATTACTGAAATCAAAGCTTACAAAAGTAAATTAAAAAGATTACCTTCTATTAGTGAGAAAATAGCTTGACACATAAGAAATTTAGTCCTTTTTTATATATAGAATCGTATAAATAATAACCGTTATCAAATATGAACTATGAAGGTTTCTAAATAATAAAGCCAAATTCATGCATTATTTTCAAGATATGCTAGACAGATGGTTATATAGATATTGGTCAGATAATTTACAAGGAAACAGTCTTTATTTTGTCTTTAGTGTATTCATATTAGCACTTCACGTGGTTCATTCGGCGAATAATTTGTTTAATTTCCGCTTTCATTACTGCATTATAGTTTTCAACGCATAGTGAAATCAACCCTATTGAATGAAAAAAGGGTTTCAGGGGTATTCAGCTCATTGGCAGAAGATCTACATTCTTGCAGTGAGTTATTTTACTTTCATTCTTGATGATCTCAGTCCAGTACTTGAATAATAAAAATAATAATAATTGATTAAAAACTGAGATTGAATTTTCGCCTACCACATGAAACATGATAAAATAATGATTTCAATCAACTTCTTTGCTCGATGTTTCACGAATTTATTGAATAATAGTACAATAAAATTCTATTGTTGAGTCAACATATTTCGAGCGGTCAGCTCATTATCAAGACTCGCTCATTTAAGAGTTCAATTTGAATTATTATAAATAAGTTATTAATTTTGCAGCCACAACCTATTTCAAGAGACTATTTCTAAAAAATCTTGTGCCCGTATCCTCAGGAATATTTTAGGATTGGAATATATATTTTTTATACGAAAAAAATGGATCTAAAAAAATAAAATTTAGTTAATCATCGGATTCCAAATTTTCAATAGATATTCAACCAAAACTGTCCAAAATTGATTTTGTAGAATTTTCAAAGGATCCCAGAACGTGACGAATTTTTCATCAAATTTCAAAACTTGGCTTCACGATAATAATGAATTAGATCATGCACCAAACTACATTATTTGATGAGTAAATTACCTAACTGATAGGCATTACACCTACAGGCGCCAATCATAGAACCATATGAAATATTTTGATAGAGCATTTATTACCGAACACTTATATCAAATAGATATTATAGTGCAAGCCACTCTAGTTGCTTTTTGGAAAGATTTGATGTTTAAGTCAAAGATCTATCTGATTTTCTCTTAGTTTATAATTGATGTGAACTGCAGAAAGTTATTCGAAACGACATTAAAAAGATCCGAAATTTCATCTAATGATAACTCAATATCGTTCATCAGACAACAAATTAAAGTTTCGAGTGGAATTAAATAATATTAGTACCCGATTAAATGTTTCAGGTTCTAATGATTCAATGCAGTCTATCAGGTCAAAATCAACAGTTTTGTACCCAACATAAAATGATTTGAGCAGAGTAAGTTCACCTTGTTCTATGTATCCACAAACAACACATACCTAGAATGAATGCGCAAAGTTATTTCTCGCCAGTTAGTAGATATATCTTAGTAAAGGAAAAATCCATGTGTTCGAATTGTTCAACTTCTAAACATAAAATATTAGCTTACAAATCTTCCAAATTTTGTTATATGAAATGATATGAGTGTAGTGTGCACCATCATTCATTATTATGAACTAGTGTTGTCCTGGTTCGGGTCTAAGGGTCGTCGTCGGTTGGAATTCCTTCCTTACGTTTCGCTAGCACGAGTGGCGAGCTTCTTCAGAGGTCCTTCCATTTCTGATTCTGGAAGTAGACAGTCTACTTCCGACGACGGCCCTTAGACCCGAACCAGGACAACACTAGTTCAACGACTGGCCGCGAAAGTCTCAACCAATTTGTCATTCATTATTATATTTCAATCAACTCATAATTTCAGGTTCTAAAACAGAGTGTAGTTCTAAAAGCGAGGGCGAAAGTGGTTGCACCCTAACTTTGAATCATGTTAGTATCCAAGCAAATAGATTTACTATCCTCTCAGCACCGGCTCTGATTGAAGTTAGTGTTTCCGATAGAAGCGCTGTAAACTTACGCTTATTGTTAGATACTGGTAGTCCAACAGTTATAAGATAATAAAGTTATTAATAAAATAAGATATTAGTTACATAGTTACAAGATATTTTCATATCAGTTTATCATCTATATAATTTTATATCTTATAAGTTATATATCTTAACGGTTATCAAAAATTTTATTTGTTAATTGAAAAGCTTGATATAGTTGTTAGTAGCATAGGTGACACTGGTTAAGTTATTGAAGGCATGGATACGAATTTAGAGATTTCATTATGATTAGATTCCGACGTCAGTTTCAATGTTGATTTTTTCGTTTTGATTGTAAATAAAATTGAACATAAATCACATCTCATAACAACTCTAAAGTCACATTATGGTTATATCGTAATCAGCAAAACTAAAAAGTCGATATTCTAATATATGTGAATCTCACTCGTTTCATTCCTTTGTAAGTGAACCTCGGTTGGAAAAACAGGCTCAGAAATTTTCCGAACTAGAAACTGTTCCGGATCACAATTATGTTGATCTTAAATATATTCAATGTGAAAATCATTTCGATTCAAGTTATTTTAGGGATACTTCAGATTCACAGTGTCGGTGCCTTTCATAATAAAGTCTTTAAATTTAGGCAACTCATTCACATCTCCTGCGCATCTCCAACGCTATTTTCAAACAACAATATAATAATAATAATAATTTATTCTTTTACAGTATACAATATCCATAAACAAAAACAATATTCAACAATTTATTCAATACAATTGATACAGTTTCTTGCAAAAAGGAGCTTAAGGCAGTCAACGAAATATATAATATAAACTTAATATATAATATTAAGCTCCAAATTTTGACACTAAAAGATTTCTATCTTTGACATATTCCGTTACAAGATAGAATATATAAATTGAGTTAGAATCACTCACTAAAGTTTAATTTTTGAATAAACACGCCTTGAATTTTTTTCTGAATTTCAATAGACTAAGGTCCTTCAGATAAGAGGGCACCCACTTATAAACAAAGCATATGTCGTGCGAGAAAGACCGAGTATAGGCAGAAGTGCGATGAATTGGTGGCGATAGTAATCCCTTAAATCTCAGATTAACGTATAAACATCAGATCTAAAACGAATTTTCTCAAACAAATAGGTTGGACTTTTATATATTATAATGGAGTCATATAGCACGACTTAACGAAACGTACGTTTCTTCTCCATAGCCAACTATTCACATGAATTCAACATATGATTCACTGGCTCATATTTCCTTATTGCATAAATAAATCTAAGGCATGATTTTGAGTAAGTTTATTGATTTCTAATCTTATCCGCCTCCATCAGACATGGTCCGTACACAATATCGCAATAATCAAAATGACTCCATACCAATGCTTCAGTTAATAGTATCTTCTATTTTATACTGAGTGAGTGCCTGTGGGGATAACACATTTTCAAATTTGCATAAGACTTACGGATGCAAGATGAGACATGATCAGAAAATCTCAGATTTGTATCTATAACGATTCCAAGATTAGTAGCTACTTTTTCAAAAGTGAGTTTCTCGTTATTCAACTCAACATTCAACCCTGCCTCCACCATATCTCGATGTTTCCCAAACACCAGCAGTTTGGTTTTGCCGAAATTCAGTGACAATTGATGTTTTCCTGAATTCTCAGATATGATCCTTAAGTCATTATTAATCCTGAACGAGGCCTCTTCTATATTAGAAGATGAAAAGGAATGAAGAATCTGAGTATCGAGAGCATATCTGAAGTCCCTACAATGAGTCAATCCTAGTGTAATGTAGAACGTATAAACACAAAAAAGCAAGGGACCCAGTACCGAACCTTGAGGTACACCGCAATGTACAGATCCTATCTCAAAACTACCCTCTGACGTCTCAACGTACTGCTGACGCTCCTTCAAATAACTTTCGATAAACGAGATAGCATGGAGACAATAGAAATTGGCCTCAGATCATTCATCTCATCTGGATTATTTTTTTTTTGGCAATAGAATGACCCTGGCTATCTTCCACGCCTCAGGAAACTGTGAACTTAAGAGGCATGAGTTGAAAATATTTACAATAAATGGTCCAATATGAGGGCAACATAACTGCAACATCTCCATATTCAGTTGATCTGTAACATCAGATTTAACAGAGGTTAAAGTTGACCTTACCTCACGCTCATCAGTTAGTGAAAAACTGAATTTCTCCTCAAAATTCACCAAAAGTGACTCAGAATAAAACGAACCAAATCCTGATCAGGTTCCTGCAAGCGCGAAAACTCCAAAAAAATTTTATTTATTTCGTTTGAATCACTCAGCTTATCAGGTAAAATAGAACGAGGCGCTTTTTTGTAAATACCAAGATCAGTAAGTTTCTTCCACAACATCTTTCCATTTTTTTATGTGCATTGACAATAAACTCCAAGTATGCTCTTTTTCTCTTTATATGATATTAGTGACTTCATTTTTAATATTTTTATAATTGGCCCAAGCCGTGGGCGAGACTTCTTGAATTAATTGAACATCTTATATTATAATGCTATTCATGCTAAATGTTGAATCAATAGATAAATGTTATCGAGAAGATCAGATTTCATACCTCATCACACTGTATATAAATTAAAAAGCTTCACGCAAATGCAAATCGTTTTTCATGCTAGCGCTAAGACTGCATCCTCACTGTCATCCACACAAGAAGTGAATATTTTAAATAACTGTAGTTGCAGAGATCTGTCAAATGTACCGACAAGTGAATATGTATATTCTTCGAAGATCCAATTCAAACGAAAATAATGAAATTATGAAATTACCAAGGTAGCATCTGGTATTGAGTTATCTCCAGCTTTGTCATTACGGGACCTTCGGCAATTAGGTTTAGATGGAACGAAAAATTATCAAGAAGCTCCAGAAGTATTATTGCAAAATACGAAGGTATGTACACTATTTAGTAACAAGTTTACCTTGCTCAAAAGATACAAATAATAGTCGGGATTCTGAAAATGGAGGGTGGTTTCTTATCAAAATTGTTCTCAAGAAAATTGTGATCGTTAAACCCATAAATGAATTATACCTTTCAAAGAAGCTCTCAATATTTCGATGGCTCGGCAGTACTGGAAATTTTGATAATACTGTTATAAGTTCCTCGGGCGGTTCTCTGCAGGACTACAGATCTGTAGTTTATGTAGTATTCGATAATAATAATAATAATTTTAATATTTTTATTCTGAAAAAATACAAGATAGCAATACAGTTAATCAGTATTAAAAGGAGCGAAATCCAGAAAGCTGAAAAAATTAAGATTTCTCTAGGTTCTGCTCATTTAACTCCGGTTAACACTTCCCAGGCACTGAACACCATACAAAAACAAATGAATATAGTACAAAACTATATACAACAAAAAAATATATATAGCAAAACAGTACAAAAATAACTTTCTATTAAAACCCACTGAGGAAATTATACTTGTTGTATTAGGAGCCAGCAAGACAGTACTCGTTTGAAAATAGATAATCTCGAATTTTCCTTGAAAGTGAATGGCATAGAATTATAAGCCTTGAAACCTATATAAGAGAAAGCTCTATGAAAAGCACTAGTACTATGACGAGGTGCTGAGATCAAATTTTGTCTAATGTTGATATCGTGCCTTTGATTCGCAAGTTGGATTTTTTTGCGTAAATAATGAGGTTTTCCGAAGTTCGTTTCAAACAAAGTCCGTGAATGAAGTGTATACAGTTATTTTGAACCTTTTGCATGCGATACAAATCCCGTTCAACTAAGCATGGTCCGTAAGCAGCAAGGCAAAACCTAAAATGAAATAAAACAAGCGCCTCCTACAGAACAGTCTTCATTCTTTGATATAGATAATATCGATTGCGATATAATACATTCAAAGAGGAAACCGCTCTAGCTATAACATTCGAGATATGAGTACTGAATCGCAAAGAATTATCAAAAATAACACCCAAAACTTCCCCCCCCCTCACAACAGCTAATCGTACATTGTTAATGTAAAGATCTATCAAATTTAATGGAATACTTTTAAGTTCGGTACCAAAATCAAGCACCTTGGTCTTACTTTCATTCAAACTAAATCCACAGCTTCTTGAAAGAGTGAAAATTGCATTCAGGTCAGTATTCAATTTTCGAACTGCATTAATCAAATCCAAAGCAGGGAAAGACAGAAAATGTTGAGTGTCGTCAGCATATGATCTAATTTGGCAATACTTAACGGATCTGTGAAAATAGGATGTAAACAAAATAAACAGCAGTGGCCCAAGTATGGACCCCTGTGGGACTCCCCTCTCCAAAGATAAAGAAAAGCTCGAAATAACATTTCCTACCTCAATTATTTGACTTCTACTAATCAAGTAGGAATGAATCAAAGAACAAGCATCCTTTGTGACCTAAAAACTTAAAAAGTGACAGATAGAGGACATAATACAAGGATTTATAGAATCAAAAGCTTGACTGTAGTCCGGGATAATCAAGTTCGCACTAGTTTGGTTTGCACTAAATCGAAATCTCATCCCTCAAACTCGGTCTATTTCACGGTTAAAATAATGTGCCTCACTTTTGTTCTCAAAGCCTATGAAATAAGTTCTAAATATACATCGAGAAAATAGAAAATGGGGTGTCTCAAATAGTATTAGAATGGATCGTGGAATCACCTAATGAATTGAAAAGTTTCGTAACAAATCGGGTAACTAATATCCAAAATAGCTTACCGAAATATAGTTGGTATTTTGTATCCGGTAAAAATAATATTGCTGCAACCCATCCCCATAATGCTCGTATATAGAATTGTAGTTCAAGATTAAACGGACCAGAATAGTTAAATCAACCATTTCAGGATTGGTCCTGTTCGTACAGGGCCCGTTCCCGTCGTTGAAGAATTTAACGTTATCTGAAATTTTACCTTAGAAAAAAATTATAGCATTAGTAGAAATTACGCATCGGGGAACTGATAATATTGTTCATAATTTGAGAAGAGGCTCAGTAGCCGAACGGTATAGTACCCTTAAAAGCTTCCAGCTTATTATTGAATCGAATCCCTGGTGAATTCGATTCATCATGTTCATGGACCGTCCTAAATCGGCGTTAAACTGTAGATCCAACTTTTGCACAAACACCTAATGCTCCTGAAAGAGCATCTGAGTAGCATTCCCCAGACTTCTTTGGACTCCTATGTGTCCTAAATAAACCTGAGTATTGCTGAAAAGTTTATAATCAAAAATATTCAAAACATGCATTTTTGAGATCCTCCGCTTTGAAATGAAATTCAGATATTCCTCATGGTTTCCAAAAACTTCCTCTTGTTAATAGTGAAAATATATGAAGTCTAGGTCACTGTTTGATCATTTTTTTGCATACAATTTCATCACGATTTGCAGATCGAGTTAATAATGACGAAAGTTATTTTATCGTCTCGAAATCTGGTTAGCCAAATAATAAGAATTACTAATTTTGCTTAGAACTTAGATCTGACATCCGCTAGAATTACACGCAGCTCTACACTATTAATGAATACCGGAGTTAATTATGCAGGGCCATTTACTATGAAATATTGAACAGTGTTGGCGTTTACTTGATGTAAATCCATAATAATTGAATATAAGATAAAATTCAAAAACTTGAACTTTTGATTTACTGATTTATTGACAACATAGCATGACGCGTTTCGTCGTTACAAACGCCTTCTTCAGATGCTACTAGAATACTGACTACTGAGTATTCTAGTAGCATCTGAAGAAGTCGTTTGTAACGACGAGAGACGTCATGCTATGTTGTCAATAAAAGTGTAAATCAAAAGTTCAAGTTTATGAATTTTATCTTATATTCACTTATTAAGACTTTGAATCGACGACGAGGACAGAAAAGGCAAAAGAGTCTGTTTATTTATTTGTTAAGCAATAATATGTTTTCATCTTGATCTTGCTTCTGATATATCTACCTCTCAAAGTGGTTCTCAGAAGGCTTATGAGATTACGGTAGGAATCGAACCCACCACAAATAAGTCGAAATATATGGTCACTATATATCTAAGGCACTGAGCATCTAGAAATTTCTCAAAATTACCAGAATGTTTAATGGGCATAGGCAATCCTTTGAACATGCTTAGTCCTCTTGAATAAATAGAATTCAGAGCTTTTATTCTTTTACAGATGTCAACATAAAAATCTCTATCTCTGGTTTGATGATCATGTATTTGACTAACGAGTTGCAATATATCGCTAAGGAGAAGAAACAACTTTAGATATTTTGTTATAGATAAAAATCAATTGTTCTGTTGTTATTGGTATATTATACTATTCTCTGTTTAACGTTCATCAAACCTAAAACTTTCAATATAGCCTTGACAGGTGTATATCTATTAAACTTCAACATCAGTTTCATTGCCTTATGCTGCAATATTTGAAACTTACTCAACTCAGTTTGAGCTACGATAGAGCATTACTCAAAGTGTGGCTGTATTGACCTATATATTATTTTTCGTGAATATATACTGAGGAATGTATTTATTCTTCCTAGAAAACAAATTTTCCTGAAAAATGTATGTCTAATACATTTTTAGTTTGCTTTGTAGTGGAGGTGTTCATCTAAGACTAAATCCAAATATTTATGTTCTGACACCTTTTCAAGATTATATTCCGTCATATGTCGCTATGTTATCACATCTCAAATTGTGCTGTTATCACATCTCAAATTGTGCTTTCTAATTACTTTTACTGTGTAGTGTACTTTTATAAATTTGCTTTTATTCAAGTTTTTGCTTATAGGTACTATTGCCACAGATTCATGTGTACAGCTGACATATGTCCTAATTCACTTTAGTGACATGTCCAAATCATCACCACTTTTGTACCAATGTATCATTGTGTCGTCAACAAATAATGATATATTTTACAATATATCATCACCTTAGGCAAGTTGCTCATATATAACAAAGGCAACACAGGGTCTTACAAGTTCCTTGCGGCACCCCATATTTTGTTTATATTTCTTCTGAAAATATCTGACAAAATTTCACTTGCTGTACACTTTCTCATCAATACGACTCGAACCATTTCAACATAAATCCACCAAATCACATTTCCCTTGGTTTTGCAACCATAAGTTGTCCATCAACGGTTCCAAATGCTTGACAGAAATACAGAAACACCACAAAGGTATATATTTTTGATGAATCAGTTTAATCCATTCATTTTTTACATCCTATAAAGCCGCCTTGCATGATTGTCCAAACCTCATGCCAGATTGATTATAAGATATTACACCATTTTGATAACAAGCGCATTTTTTTTTACTACCAATCCTCAATTTTTTTCATGAACTGGACTTGTATTTATCGGTCTGAATTCCGCACATTTCACTGTATTCGTTATCTCAAGCATAGACATCACCAGATTAGTTTTTCATTTCTTATGAAACGCTCCTGTTTCAATGAACATTCAATGTTCAACATCCTATTTCCCATCACTTCAAATAAATTTTTTGTGGCCCTTGTATTAATGCAGTCAGTTATGCTGCCATTAGATGGTAATCTCTTGACAATTTTTTCAAACTCATTCACTGATTTCTTCTTGGAAGAATTCATTGTTTTTACCTCTTTGTTTTTAACCTTTTCAATAGTATAATAAAAGGCATCTAAATTAAGTAGGTATACCTACTATCTACTACCTCTTCTATGCTATGGACAAAAATGGCATCAAATTTCTCAGCTATCATCTATGGTTTTGAGATAGTTTCAGAATAACCATTTCAAATTCTTTCACATTTCCCGAGAATCATGATCAATGGCATTGATGTACTTCTTCTTTTTCTTCTCTTATAACAGAGGTCACCCTATTTCTAGCTTCTTCAAATATTTTCCAATTTTCTTCAGTTTTTTCTGAAACTACTTCTTCGTATAACGCATCTCTTTCATTCATTAGCCTTTCAGTTAGTCATCTATTTATTATTTATATGCTTTTCATTAATTTATATATACTTAATCGGACACATCTGGAATCTGGCATCGTAGATTAGGACATGTTAACTATAGAGCTTTAGAAAAAATTAAGACAAGTGTTGATAGTTTACAATAACAAAATCAATTCAATTGATTCAAGACTCTTGAATCAATTTTGCTGTGAAGGAAAACAATGTAAGTTACCTTTTAAACATTAGGACATAAGAGCAACAAATGTTTCAGAAATAGTACATGCAAATTTATGTGGACCGATGGAGGTACTATCATTAAGGAGGTACAAAATATTTTTTCTTATTGGAAGGCGATATCACAAGAATGAGCCTTATTTATTTTATCAATACAATAGATGAGGTATTGAAAAAATTCGAAGAATTTTAAAACATTGTAAAAAAAAGGAAAGAATAAAAGTATTTAGAACAGATGAGGTGAATTTTGTAATAGGGCGTTTGACAATTATCTGAAAAATATGGGAAACATCCATCAAACCACTAACCCGTATACTCCACAACAAAATGAAATGCTAGAAGGTCTAAACAGAACTATTACCGAACAAGTTCGTTGTCTGCTCTTTAATTCTACTTTGGACAAAACTTTTTAGGATGAGGCTTGTACTACCGCAGAATATCTCAGAAATAGGACTATTGCTGCAAGATTGAATGGAAAGACTTCATTCGAAATGTGGCATGACAGAACGCCTGATGTCAGTAATTTACGTATCTTTGGAAATGAAGCTATGACACTTAGGGATCTATAATATAAAAATGAATCGCGAAATGTGTTGGTAAGCGCATAACTCAACAACGCCTGGACCAATTTTGCAAATTCTTTTTTCAATTGTTCGTTGAAGTCCAAGGATGGTTTTTACGCCAAGAACAATTCGAATAATTGCTGGGAAAACCTTAAAAACAGCCCTTTTATTTTTCCCATGAAAACGTTTACTAACTAAAATGTAGAGTCAATTTGAGCTTTATTGCTATTCAATAAAGTTCATATCACTGCAATAAAACAATTTTCAAGTCAAGATTTACACATATATTAAAAAGAATACTGCATGACGCACGTTTCGATGAGATTCAACTTTTTCAAATGCTACATGCAGACTGATGACATTTCTCGAATACATACAATAGGTAAACTTAAATTATGAATACATTCTATGTATTCGAGAAATGTCATCAGTCTACACGTAGCATTTGAAAAAGGTGAATCTCATCGAAACGTGCGTCATGCAGTATTATTTTTAATATATGTGTAAATATTGACTTTGTTTATTTAATTGTTTTATTATGTTTATCCATTTACATCAAGTATCGGCCTCATCAATTATTAATCATATCACTGTTGTCTAACGAATCACTTTTTTTTTATTGGGTTTGTTATTGTCAGGAGAAGGTTCTTATGAAAGAAAAAATTTAAAAAAACTGCGCGAAAAATCAGAAAATTCAAGAATACTTATTTAATAATACTTAACAACCATACGATATAATATTATTTCTAATTTACCCACATAATATAAAAATGAATCCCTATTTCCCTTGGTCACGACATCACGCCTGAACGGCTGAACCGATTCCCCTATTTTTTTGTGTTGGTTGTCAGGGAAAAAATTTAAAAAATTGCGTGTAAAATTAGAAAACTTAAGAATACTTAATTAATAATATAAGTAAGAAATAATTATTAATTCTCAAAAAAGGATGTAAAAAAAATTATTATCTTATCACACGGTTAGTTCAGAGCTATCACGACTAATATAAATAAATACTTCAATTTAATATAAAATTTTGGTAAGTTGGAATAGACTAACATAGCACGTGGCATATTTGATTATAAAGAAGAATACATAGTTTTCTTTAATTTACAGTTGAAATTTTGTTTTCAAAAATGCTAGCTATCAGATGTACAAACTTAAGTCGCAGAACTCGCAATGCAGCAAATATATGAAAGAGCAAGTCAAACTGACGAGCAACGTGACGCTCGAAATGATGTTGAACGGAATCGATGGAATCGAAATTAACAATATGAAAAGGTTGCGTTTAACTCCTATCGACCTGCATTCAATTATAACGTTGAAATAGATTAGAGTTCATAGCAAATCTTGCTATTGGACCAATGAACAGTGTCAATATTGCAAGTCAAAGTTTAATTGTTATTGATAAGAAGATACTACCAATGATGCGAGAAAATATTGCACGAAGGGTCAATTCAAATAGACGCTATTGGTATAGTCACCAGAGCCACTATTTTCATTGGTTTCCGGGAATGGACTAAATTCTGAAAATTTTTTAACTTATATCCAGCAAATACGAGTATCTCATATAATTAACGATGATATATATGGGACAAGTACGCACTAAGAAATTAGAAACATGCCGTTCAACTATAGAACGGACAGGAATTTTTTGATAATTCCACTAATTTAAAATAACGGGAAGTATCGCAGTCCCTTCGTAAGTGAGTAAGTCCCTGGCTGCACACGGGATAAATATTTGAAACAAGATAGAATGGCACAAATACTATAACATGTCTCTCCAGCTTTTTGAAGAATATTCAGAGAAAATAACTGGGCGTACAAAGTTCGCCGGGCCAGCTAGTACCTAAATAAAAAAGACATAAACTGGATGAAAAAGCTATAAAAAATGTTTATACTTGGATATAGTGATACCGTCAAGGGTTATAGACTAATCGATACAATTAAAAATAAAATCCTTACTAGCAGAGACAGTAAGTATCGCGAATTAAGCTTTTCTTGGAGAAAAAACGACAGTCTTGAACACGAAATCTCAGATTCAGTGGGAGTTTCTGGTTTAGTTCAATATCCTGACATGCAAGATGATAGTTTTCAAGTTGAGCAATCTGGAGATGAAGACGAGTACATTCCTAATGAAGTGGTAAATGCATGTAGCAAATCAAGAAAATCTGAACAAGTACCTAAACCTAAACCTGACAAGAGCCAATGGGCAGCAGCTATGCAGGAGGAGCTACAATCATTTGCACATATCGAAGCTTGGGAAGTGGGAAAAGCTACCGGTAATGATACAGTGGTGAAAAACAAGTGGGTTTTCAAGAAAATTGAGAGTGCGGGAAAAGTGAGATATAGTTTGTCTCGGAGCATTTTACCCAAAATATGATGTCGATTTTGATGAAACTTTTTCACTCGTTGTATGGATTTCTACTATTAGACTTTTCTTTGCATTATCTGTTAAATTAGGTTTAAATATCTGTCATTTGGATGTAACTACAGCATTTCTCAACGGTGATCTAAAAAAGAAAGATTTTATGAACTGAAGGTTTAGATAGGTACCTAACAATGAAGATAAAGATTTAAGGCTCAAAAACACCATATATGGGGTATGTTCCGATATGCACTGCGAGCACTGCACAGTGCTATCACTGTGGAAAAATTCGTTCCATTATGGACTGCCAGTATACTGCCGCAGTACCCTAGGGAAATATATGACGTCATAAATCGTCGCCATATTCTACTGTGAGCACTGGCGTTTTCGAGGTAAGGTAGTCGCAGTACTTTGATCACGTGATCAGTCGAAACCACTTGAGTGTCTAACGTTTTATAAACAATACCTACAGTTTAATCCCAAAGTTATAAAGTTCTGTAATTAATTTGGATTAAATAAAACAATGGAAGAATTGCAAAAATTAACCTTATTAGACTGAGTTGAAAATGTTCAATACGAGCTGAAAGTTACGCAGGAAATTTTTGATCGTGCAAAGACCGGTAAATTTGCCATTGTTTGTATATATGTAAATATTTCAAAAGTAAATACATAACCTTATTTTGTTTTCATAATAATTTTTCATTTTTACTTTGTAGATACGATGTTTGCTACTCAACTTTTGGAGTATTGTATAAATAAAGGTAAAAATGTGAAATTAATTAAAATATGTTATATTGATAATTTACCAATGATTATCGTATATAACCACTATGAATACCTCTATTGTATCCAAAAATCAGGTATAATATGTATAGACTGATTTTTCTAATATTGTATTTAATCGATTCACAAAATGTTTTGTATTTGATCGTCCTATGCCGACATATGCCCAAAGGTATGATTCGAAAGAATTCGGAAAAGAAAATGAATTTCCGTCCGAAGCCGGCTCGTCAGGAGCTGCAACATTTTCCGATACATCTTCGACATCTTTTGATACTTCTCAGACGAAGTCAACGGCTGGAAAATCTTTTAACAAACCGAAGGCTACAAAGTCATCGGGTAAAGAAAGAAATAACAAAGATGACAAAGATTGGATTTTAAATAGATTTTATAGATAATATTTTATAGATTTTATATATTTAATAGATTTTTTTTCGACATAATTTTGGGTTCTTGGAATGATACCTTGTCCTGTACGATTTCCAAAACAATATATGAAATCTTCATCATCGCTAGAATCATCTTCGTCTGAAGATTCCAATAAATTTCGAACTGCACCAACAAGTACTATTCCAATTACTGGATACTCCATTACCTGTAATTTTTTTTCGTTTATAGTAATCAATCATTATTTTTTTTTAAAAAACTCCTAAATTTTACTCTACATAACCTCTGCACATTAAGTTATACACAAAGTTAATATAAGTTAAGTAATGAAAAACATATTCTTTTTAATAAAAAACTACTTACTTTTATTATATTATAAATTCAATTTACATTTAATATTAATTAAAATATTTTTAATTTGACAGTACTCCAACAACAGTTTTTTTTAATGAACTAGAAAACTTTAACACACTCATTTGAATGCTGCGTCAAAAAATGCGGCTGACAGTATACGGGATTGCATTCCGTTTTGAATAGTAACCAGTATAACTAACTATAAAGGAACGGCTTCATAGTATACTAAATTGACGTCACACTGTACAGTGGTCGCAGTGCATATCGGAACATACCCATGGACTTAAGCAGTCTTACTGATCATGGTATGACGAAGTAGATGAAATTCTACAGAAACTTGGTTACGACAAGTCAGCATATGAACCTTGTTTATTTACATATATGAGAAATGAAGTTAAAACTTTTGTTTGTATTAATAAAGATGATGTTTCCATATTTAGTAATGATAATGAGAAAACAGATAGGTTGAAAATGAAGCTGGGAGGAATGTTCAAAATTATAGATTAAGGAGTAATTAAAAATTGTTCAAGCATGAATGTAAAAATAGATCAGAAAAATGGCAGTATTACTCTTGATCAGAGTCATTATATAGATCAATTGTTACAAAGATTTCAAATGTTAGATTGTAAACCAGTGAATACTCCAATGGAGCCTGGTGTAACTTACTTAGAGATGAAATTTGTGATAGATAGTTTTCTTATCAGCCACTTTCAGGTAGTTTGATGTATTAAGTTATTTTAACAAGTCCAGATAATTTCCTACGTAGCCAGTTCCTACGTAACCTATTTGAGCCAGTTTAACAGTTTTTCAGAAATGTAATGCAAAAATGCTAAGGTACAAAAATCTTGTTTTAAAATTTACCATAAATGACTCTCTTTTAGAATTTTTCGTAGTTATAGTTATGATTGAAAATCTCAACTGGTTTCTACTTCAAGATCGCTAATGGTCCTATCTTTTGGGAAAGCAAGAGGCCGAAGACCGTAGTTACCGAAGCCGAGTACATGGCGACGGCTGAGGCTGCTAAAGAGGGTATCTATTTAAAGAACCGAATTTTTGAATTGGTTTGGATAAATGTATCAAATTGTGCAATGATAATTTGGGTCCTTACACTTACAATAATAATTTGTTTCTAAAAGGTTTGTAGTAGTGTTAGAGTATACAACTGTTCACAAGAGCTCACGTGTTTTGTTTCTCCTGCGATTTTATTCAACTAGAAACCTATATTTTTCAGCTGCCTCAATTCTTATTAACATATATTACACAGCAAACCCTTGTTAGACTTGTTGTTGCTGAAGAAATAAATATTCTCAACAATCGCCAAGTGCTTTCCGAATGGAATACTAATGGTAATCCTATAAAATTTGGCACTGAGGTTTTACTTATTAATGAAAACACCCTCCCCCTTAAAGTAGCCTTAAGGGAAGTGACAAAAATGTATACAGACGTAGATAGTTAGAATTGTGGATCTGAAAACTAAGTCTATTGAAATTCACCAAATTGGTAATCGGGCAATAAATAGCTTGCTTCGTACATATCAAAGGTTTCATATGAATATTCTTGTAATTGGTAGGTATGCCACAGATATGTAATTATGAATAGATTTATTATGACGTTTAATCACATAAATGGTATTTGACGCTTCTTGTGAAGACTGCCTCCAGAGATTGAATATGAAGGAAGAAGACTGAAATAATTCCTGGTTTTATTACAACTACATTATATGTTGTAGTTGTTGTTCAGTTATATTAGGAGAAACGCTGCAAGATTAAAAACTAGTGATGGCTTTTGCTTCATTTTTATTTTTGGGTGAAGAAAAAAATGTGAGTCCATGCAAATAAATGAAAATTTATTTTAGGTACATATTTTTTCTTTGACTACTGATAAGTAGGATGTGTGTACGTCTCGTTGCAACACACAGTTTGTTAAGCCCATAAAATATAAATCATTTCTTGTTCTATCTACAAAAGCACGGTTGTAAATGAATGAAAATTGAACAGTTAAATACTCTAATCTTATATGTGCTATTCAACTTAATTCATATTCAGGCAGTTTACCGATTCCTGTGTATTCAATCTTCATGTGTTGACTTAACAAATGAAAAAAGTGTCTATCAAAATATTCAACAGTTTTTTTTATCCTTCTTTTAGAGTATTAGCAAAAAAAATAAACCATTGGTCTCAAAAGAAAAAGTTGATAAATCTTTTTAGGATGGCAAATTGTTTTTTTCATTTTCAGTTAAACTATCAACATTGTGCTCCTTATAAAACAAATTTAATGTATCATTATTAAAAACATATCAACTTCGTCATGCTTTGGTGACACATAACGAGTACAGTGGCGAGTCCGACAGAGTCGCCGAACCGAAGAAATTCGGAAGTTCGGTTTGAAGCAAGGAGGTGGGTACTCGGCCTAGTAAACAGATTGGGATTCTAGCGACTCTCTCGCCACTCCACTCGACCAGCACTCGACCGAGCATTCGTTAGAGTGTTTATACCAACCGAGCGCTCGGCCGAGAGCACTGTCTCGCCACTGTACTCGCTAAGTGTGATTAAGCCATTGAATCTTACCTTAAAATTATGACATAAGTATTAGCATGAATGAAAAACAAATCTGACAGTGATACATTTATTTATAAACTAAATGAATAATATAAATATTTACAGCTTTGAATGATTAATACATATTCATTGTCTGCATTTCAGAAATATTATATACAATAAATCAGAATTATATAATTATAACACAACAAAACTAACAAAATAATGCACGCAAAATTTTGAACCAGTGCATTCTCACTTAATACTGCTTTGCGACAATGGATATATTAGACAAGAAAAATGAAAACCGAAGAAACTCACTAGGTATTTAGATAACAGAAAAAACAAATAACTCTCATCATCTCAAATAATGCAACATTAGGGACTTAATGCCAGAAATTTAACCCGCAAAGCAACAAAACGATGAAAAGTACAATTGTCACTTATTACATCAAACAAATGTACAATTGGTCCAACCATCAAATTACGTCGAAGAGCTTGTAGAGCTCTTCCTCTTTATATGATTGTAGTTGACCAGTCTCTGTCCCACTAAATATTTGTCATTCTTTATATGTTCATAAAGATTTCTGAACTGTCTGACCTGAAAAGATACGACGATACAAATAACAAACATTAACAGTAGAAAAGGATAAATTCTTCGAGCTATGAAGTTCCTCAATTGTAGAGAACTAATAAATAGTGGTACAAAAGAGTAAGCCACAATGTACGGAATTGAGAGTGCAAGGCCAAAACAAACTATGACAGGTAGTGCTAGTTGTTCAATAATGAAACTCAGTTGTATATGTCTAATACCATCCCGATAAGCTTGTTCTATGGCAGTCCGCAAGAACCATTCCGGGCCCATCATTGTAACAGCGCATGCTATTTTCGTGTACAGTACACCGAGTGCCCAATCCTGCCAAATGAAAAGAATAGGAGTTTGATGTATAGGCACCCTCAAAGGGACTATGACAACAAGTTCAAACAACAATCCGAATAGCAAAGGTATAACACCAAGTAAAAGAACGCTTGCGATGATGGTCTTTAATCCAATTATACACCACTGCTTCAATCGCTCCAACATGGCGGCGCGACCTTGAGGCAGCCAACTAAGAACCAAGCTCACTGCTCGTGCGGTCAACCAACCGACATACAGTCCACATGCAGCAGTGTACAGTTCGTGAACCTTCACTTCAGAGGGTATCTCCTGTGTGGTGTTCGTGGTGGGTTTGAGAGATACCGCGACACTTGGTCCTCCAGCCAGCCATAATGCCATCACTTTACGCCCCAACCAGACTGGTACAGTGAGAGCTATCACGCTTGAAATAACCAATGAAGCGCAAACGCATACCATAAGTCCCATTAGGCGCGCAGGGAAGAATAATGGTCGAGTATATGGTTGAAAACCTGAAAATAATAAGTGATAAATTAACCAAATAACTGTGATTAATAATTTTGCAGGGTGTTGAGAAATGTATTTTCATTTGATTATTGTCGATAGAATAGTAGACAGATGTAGAATTGTGTTGATGCTTTTTGTAAAAGGATAACATTTCATTGATTCAATAAATGATGTTAATCGAAGATAATAGAAATGAATTATTCGTGAGAGATTAATGTTAAACCGATTTAGTAATTATTTTATCATATACACATAATATGATATAATCTGAAATATCAAATTAGCAAATGAAAGATGAAAATAATCGAAATACATTAACACGAACAAAATACAGCTAAATATGGAATTGACGAATATGTTATTTTACTTTTTTATAGCATTATATCACTGTTTCCATTCCAATTAGTTTTATATATATATATATATATATATATATATATATATATATATTATATATATATATATATATATATATATATATATATATATATATATATATATATATATATATATGAAGACGTGATATTGAAACGTCATAAGTATTACTTAAAAGATATGAAAAAAATTAAATGAGTGTTTCTTATTATTATTTTCATTATTTATTTTTAATATATCACGCAAAAACACTTGAACGCAATATTCCAAGTGGCTCACTTACAATGGAAGACAATTCGATTGTGAAGGAGTCGAGTCGATACGCGCAGAAGAATATTACAGATATTGACAACACCGTACCTACCAAAACGAAATTACGGCAGTGATCCGCAAGATGGAGTTACTGCTTACGAGTTGATTCGAGAAGAAACCAATAATTAAAAAAAATCTACATATAAGACAATACTGCTACGTTCACTTACCACCTGAAAAAAAACGAAGTACCATAAGAAGAAACAAAAAGGATTCATTGTAGGATATGATAAAGATGGGCGTTATAGATTATACATTCCAAGCAACAGCAAGGTAATTATGTCCTGAGACGTACAGCTCCATAAGAGATCACATTTAAGAAAGAAAAAAGGATGATGTACAAACTGGAGAAGATGATGGACTAAAATCCGAACAAGAAGACGATGACGACTAACTGATCAACAGTGAAGTGAAGATGAGAACATGAGAAAGAAGCTTGAGACATCGATCTGATATTGAATAAACACGAAGATTTTGAAGACTATATTATGAGGATATAGCACTTTGAAAGTTGAGTGACCCCAGATTGTGAAACGCCCTCCTTGAAAGAGAATCAGTCCTGGACTTTAACAGAACTACTACTAGGTGCGAAGGTCATACAATGCAAATAGATTTTCTTGTAAGAAGGTAAATTTTCAAGGGTCTCATGTTTCGTCAAGGGATTCAGTAGGCATCATAAAATTGACTATAGTGAAACCATCGGTCAAGCTAAAGGGGTTACAACTATTTTGTCAGCATTGCAGCAAAAAATATGCATTTGAAAAAATTTGGCGTATCCAACATTTCTAAAAGGAAAGCTAGAATACACACTCTAAATAGAACAACCACAAGGGTACGAGAACAGAACCAGTAAGATATGCCAACTGAATAAAGGTCTCTACGGCCTCAAGCAAGCACCTAGATGCTGGAACAAAAGTATGAGTGTTTCGACATGGACTGAAGAGCATTGATGCTGACCCATTCTCGTAATTTATATAGATGATAGTGTTTCAACAGATACACAAGATTTGGATTTTGAAATTATTCGAAATAATTCTGATATTTTTTGGGATTTTAGATTTAGCAAACTGAGTTCATTAAAATAACACAGAAAGCTAATTCAACGAAGGTTTTAGAACTTTTCTCAGCGTCACGGGGCCTTGAAAAAAATATTCCACCAGAGAAATCTGGGGGAGTCCTCATCAGTTACTATAGTGGAACAATTTCATGCATAAGTCGACAAGCAGTGTCGCCGCTTCAACAAAATCAAGCCAAGATCATCTGGTTGAGCTGACTCTTCAGTAGGATAACCAAACTGAAAAATAACCATCATTTAAGTAGACGATTCAACAGCTGTGAAACTCGCTCAAAACTCAGAGTTTCACTGCAGAACCAAAATCATTTCCATCAATCATGACAAAGCCGTAAAAATTCAGCTTAATTATTTCTTAAATAATAAATATTAATAATTTCTTAATTGAAATTATTTCTTTATTTACCTTAGGTCTTTTCCTTCGTCAATAATTTTCAAGGGAAAGTGAATAAAAAGATATTTGTTAGATGAAATGATTTGATCAAAATAGAATATATTCAGAATATATACAAGAGTGTGATAAGATGTCAAAACAAGTAAGGGATGAATATAAGTGAATGCAAAAGCGGCATAAATGTAAATATGTCGCAATAAACAATGCAAAA
The DNA here is from genome assembly GCA_030704895.1 of Henosepilachna vigintioctopunctata. Lineage (NCBI taxonomy): Eukaryota > Metazoa > Arthropoda > Insecta > Coleoptera > Coccinellidae > Henosepilachna > Henosepilachna vigintioctopunctata. The sequence continues at coordinate 1,975,955 of JARQZJ010000068.1, forward strand.
TATACAACTTAAGTATTTACTAACCACATATAATATCCAAACAATAGATGAACCAACACATCACAGAAACTTCGCAATCATAGAATCATAGTTGGAATCAATTTATAGCATTAACTATATATGTACAAAGCAGAATGCAGTTAACATTTCGAGGTCAAAAAAGTAACTAAAACTACAATGTAGAAAATGTTTAATACTATTAATTCTAAAAAAGTAGGAAGTAATATCAATCTTAAAATATGATTGAATATAAACTTAAATTCAAACACTTGAACTTATGATTTACACTTTATAAAATAAAGTGTAAATAAAAGTAAAGGTCAAATAAAGTGTAAATAAAATTAAAAGTTAAATGAAGTGTAAATCGTAAGTTCAAGTGTTTGAATTCTGCCTATCTGTATTGATCAACTGACACATGATTCCATATGACACAGATCTTCAATAATTCCTCAATTAATGGTAATTGTACCCAATTCAAATTCTAAATCAAATTCATATGTTTATTCAAAATAGAAATTTATAAACACATTACTCACAAAAGTGACAAAGAAAATATCAACTTGTGCGTGACTTGTTACTTAGTTCGTATGTATCAATAATAAACAAGACAATAATCCCGAAACAAAAACAGGACAGTAATCCTCACAAGATAGCACAATGCAAAAGAAAACAACGAAACAACTTATGACCCCACAACAAGACCGAAAACACAGCATATATAGAAATTTTATGACATACATATACCATTGTCAGGTGAAATTTTTCCTATTGAGTAGATAATGAATATATCGCCTCGGTGTTTCTCTCGGCCAAAGTTTCACTTTTTTTATAATTATGAAACCTATGTTTTTGATAGGGTTCGGGAGCCATTATAATGTATAGGTCCCAAATATTCGAAACTTCGGAAGCCCACATTTTTCCTTACTCGTGGTAAATTTACGATTCCATTTCTTCTGGTTCTTACATTCCTTTGAGTTGTTGTCTGTGGTCTTGGGAAATATCGAAGGAGAAGAGAATCAGCATACAATTGTAGAGCTGAAAAGATTCCAGCCAAGTTGTACAAATCGTGTGTTGGATAAGTCTTACTCTTCCTGTACATAATTTTGAGTATCCGTTTCTGAATTTTTTCGACTTTTCCGTAATAACAATCAGCCATTGAACCCCAAGTGGTAACACCATACGATAAGTGTGGATGAACCAGTCCATAATAAAGTTTTTTTAGTTCCATAATAGTGCACACTGATCTGAAGAATTGTATGTTTGATAAAAGACTTCTCAACTTGCGGACTATAACTTCGGAATGGGCGTCCCATCTGAGATGGCAATCTATCTCAACACCAAGATATCTTATGTTTTCTGGTTTCAGTATTGATTTAGAATCTTCACCTGGATCTATGTGTAAATAATCATATTGAGACAAGGAAATTCTGTACCTAGTAAAAGGTATAAATTTTGTTTTTTTCATATTAACTGACAAATTTTTTATTTGAAAGAATTACTATATACGAGAAATTCTATATCCCTTTTCTGCTTTATGTTTCAGTTCCGTCCATGTAGTGGCTTTGAAGAATATCGCTGTATCATCAGCAAAACTGATGACTTCTCCCTGTACTTCAACGAAAAAAATCATTCGCACAAAGCAAAAACCAATCAATTAAACGATGCAAAAATTATACCAATATCAAAGATATAATAGGCTCATAACTTTAAGTCATTACCTACCAGCATTTTATGAATTGCGACAAGGAAAATCCACGATAATTTCGGAAAAGATTTCTTTTGAAAAGATTTATCTATGTTGAAAACTATAACCTTCCAATAAGTAAATCTGGTTTTAGATTTCACCTTAGTACTGATACTGCGCAACTAAAAGTAAGTAAAGAAATAGTTCTAGAAACTAGTTAGTTCCTCTTATTATAGTAGAATACATTCAGTAAAACAGATATAGGTAACTTTCATCATATGAAGCTAAAAATCTCTTAAACAATAATACCAAGCATATAGAATATACAACTAAAAGAGTGAAAAACAGAATATAAACTGAATTTAACTATGGTTTAGCAGCGAATTCCTTTGTGGATTCCAGATTATCTGATTGAAAATATTGTTAAATATACGTAGTATGGGGACCAATAAAGGATAGTGAATCAGCTATTATTAGGCAATATATACGTCAATCGTGAGTGCGATTGACGTATATATTGCCTAATATCTGATTCAACTGATTGTAGAGTTACAATAACAATCCTAGATGTTAAAGAGTTGAGTAAATCAAGGAGAACGCAATATGTATCATCCAGACCATGATTGATTACTTTAGGACGCAAAATTTAGCCAGAATCAATAGCAATTTGGGGATATATCAGATCATAATAAGACAGACCTCACAATTTATTCCTCTGCTCATACAGTGTCGTAATTCTTCGGTATAGCCTTCGGTATTCGGTACTAATTGGAGGAAATTTCAAAACTCATTCTTTCCTGATCTACCATCACACCCATAAACCAAATGTAGTTTCTAGATAAATATATAAAACTCAACTATATATAATTATATGTATGTATATATGTATATACAAATCACACACATAGAATCACTTGGCTTACCATGAGTTTTTCAGAGGTTTTCTCATGGTGAAGAAAACTAAAACTTCCGAAGCGAATGCTAAACCATAAATATTCCTCTGAATACTAAGAATGAATATGTGAAAATACTAAAAAGCCCATTTGATTTTTTCAAAAAAATAAGTTTGACGTTTTGATATCTGTAGTAATTCATAAAATTCAATTATTCATTAGTTTTGACAAAGTTGTAATATACAACGAAACGTCAACCTGTTATTGCTAAAAACATTAAAAATATTATATTATATATATATATATATATATATATATATATATATATATATATATATATATATATAAAATGAGAGGTAATAATAAAAACTTGTCTAAAAATCACTGACTGAACAATTCTTTATTCAACTAGTTTCGCCTTTTACAGCATTATCAAGAATTATATATATATATATATATATATATATATATATATATATATATATATATATATATATATATATATATATATATATATATATATATATATATATATATATATATATATATATATATATATATATATATATATATATATATTATATTATTAATTTGATCTTTATCTGCTATTATTAAACAATCATCAACATATCTTTTATATAATAAAATATTTTCTTCCAAATCTTTTATTACATCTTCTTCTAAAAATTCCATTACTAATTGTGCAATAACATAACTTGATATTGGACTGCCCATTGCGACACCATCTAGTTGTTGATTAAATTCATTTTTATATTGAAAAAAATTTGTTCCTAAAGTGAATTTTACTGCTTCAATGAATTCATTTTTTGGAATACAAGTGAAATTTTTTTAGAATATTCCATTTTAGATCTATTATGTTTGGAACGATTGCATTAGGTATTTTAGTATATAGTGAGATTACATCTAAAGATTATAATTTATGATTTTCATTAAGTTTTAAATTTTTTATAGTATCAACTAAATGATAAGAGTTCTTAATATAAAATTGATTTTGATTACATTTTTTAAAATTGAAGAAAGAAATTTATAAAGATTATATAGAGGAGATTGAATATATGAAACAATTGGTCTTAATGAAATATTATTTTTATGTATTTCAGGTAAACCATAAAATTTGGGTGGTAAACTATTATGTTGTATTAACTCTTTAGAAGATGTTTTTGGTGATATAAAATTATTTGTTTCCCATTTTTTTATTAGTTTGTTAGTTTCATTCTGTAAAGTTTTTGTTAGATCTCTCTTAATTTTTTTATACGTAATTGTATCACTAAGCATTTCGTTAATTTTTTGTTCATATTCAATAGTTTCTAGAATGACTGTTTTATTTCCTTTATCGGATTTTATTATAGTTAATTGTGGATTAGATGTTATGAATGATTTTGTTTTATTTAAATTTTTCACCAGAAGTTTATTTTCAGATGTATTTTTTATATTTTGAAAATTATTATGGTATGATTCAATTGTATTAGTTACCTTCGGTCGAATTGAGTTTTAATTTTCAGTAGGTAATTTGGAAATTCTTTTTTCTATTTTTGTAATAATATTGAAAATTGGAATTTGATCTACGTTATTTATTTGTATCGCGTGTTTTGGATCTAAATTGAGTTTATTGTTGACATACTCTGGTATTTCAGTTTTTGTTGTATTTATAACATTATCATAAGATGATGATGTTGAAAATTCTATAGTTATTTGTTCAGCGTAAAGTTTGTTGAATTTTCTTATTTTCTTGAGTTTATTTTTTTCATTGAGAATATTTTTACTAGTTTCATGTTGTTGAAAATTTTCGAATATATGAGTTGGGAGAGTATTTTTTTAATGATTGTGTTAGATTTTGTATGATTTTTGAGTGTTTTTATTTCTTTTGTAGTATCTGTGATGAAAAGGTTGATAGTTTTTTGTATATATTTTTTGTTAAGATCTTTAAATTTTCTGGATAACTCACAATTTAAGTTGATATGGTTTCTGTTTAATTTCAGGAATGTGGGGCATATTTCATTATGCTTGCATCTAAGTAAGAATATTCTTCTTGATTGTAGGTTTATTTGTTTTTTATTCAAATTGGAGAGGCGTTTAAGTTTGATTTTGGCTTGTTATCCATATTGTTCTTCTATATTCTTGAAGAAATTGAAGATTCCAGACATAATGTTTTTAAGTTATGAAAATTGCTTTATTTCAGCTAGCAATTATTATATTTCTTGAAATTGATTTAATGCCTGTTTAAGATATTTTATTTTGAAAGTTTTTAGCAATAACAGGTTGTTATATTAAAACTTTGTCAAAACTAATGAATAATTGAATTTATGAGTTACTATAGATATCATACGTCAAACTTATTTTTTAGAAAAATTAAATTAGTTTTTTTGTATCTTCACTTATTGATTTTCATTATCAGAGGAATATTTCTGGCTTAGCATTCGCTTCGGAAGTTTTAGTCTTCTTCACCATGAGGAAACCTCTGAAAAACGCATGGTAAACCAGGTGATTCTAATAAGTGTGATTCATATTTACATATATATAATTACATATAGTTTTTCATATACTTATCCAGAATATGTATATTGTTGGTTTATGTGTGTGAAACTGAAGGTAGATCTGGAAAAAATGAGTTTTGAGATGTGATGTTTGGTGATTGTTGTGTTGTGTGTAATAAATAAATATAAATAAATATTTATATTTATTTATTAATATTTATCAACTGCCAAAAATCAAATCGAAGAAATATATACAAAATTAAAAAGTAAAACTGTAACTCAGAGAAAAACTCATACAGTTTATAATATTCCGTGTAACAATTGCAATAAAAGCTATATCGGACAAACATCACAAAATCTCGAAGAAAGAATCAAAGCGTATAAATACGCAAAAACTCAAATCACAGCCTTACATAAACATAAAATAACAGAAAAACATGATTTTGATTACAAAAATACGAAAATTTTGGCAACTGAAAGGGACAAAAAAAGTAGAGAAATTTTAGAAATGTTACACATTCGTAAAAAACACAGTAAACATCTGAAAGCTGTTCACATCACAGCAATCTGGAAAGAACAACCATTAAACATCTTAATTCTATTTACAACAACTTAATAAACCTCACAAATAACACTCGTAAAATAAACACACAACAATCACCAAACATCACATCTCAAAACTCATTTTTTCCAGATCTACCTTCAGTTTCACCCACATAAACCAACAATATACATATTCTGGATAAGTATATAAAAAACTATATGTATATATATACGTAAATATGAATCACACTTATTAGAATCACCTGGCTTACCATGAGTTTTTCAGAGGTTTCCTCATGGTGAAGAAGACTAAAACTTCCGAAGCGAATGCTAAGCCTGAAATATTCCTCTGATAATGAAAATCAATGAGTGAAGATACAAAAAAACTAATTTGATTTTTCTAAAAAATAAGTTTGACATTTGATATCTATAGTAACTCATAAATTCAATTATTCATTAGTTTTGACAAAGTTGTAATATAACAAAGAAACGTCAACCAAAATAAAAGTCTGTTATTGCTAAGAACTTTCAAAAATATATATATATATATATATATATATATATATATATATATATATATATATATATATATATATATATATGTGTGTACAAGTGATAGTTCGAGGACAGTATACGATGTACCGTACATGATGTACTGTCCTCAAACTAGCACTTCGGAGAATTAATTGTGTTAAACCATACATTTGAGAAAAAAAATTATGTGGATTCAATAATAACGAAAATTCAAAGAAAATTTCAATTAAGTTGATTTCAAAGTGAATTCAACAAGATTTCAAAGTGAACAATTGAATTATCCATTCATCTATATAAAGTTAATTCGATAATTTGTTCCTTATATCAATATATGATATTTTCAATACATGCAATAGGTATATATAATATTCAATATGTCTATATGTATACAATATTGATTACATATCGATTTTGACGATATTTTTACTGGTGGCTAGTAGTATTTATTATAATCTAAATGGATGAAGTGTGAATTATTATGAATCTGATATAATGGTGTGGCGTTTTCGAAGCCATATCATTATATCAGATAACATTCGTTAGCCCCATTTTACACCAATATTTCAAAATAAAATACTTCTGAGTATTAGTGAGAATGCATGTTTTCAATTCTGAAGTAGTGAATTGAACCAAAAATGTTTTACCGCATTAAAAGTAGTTCGGATATACTGAAATTACCGAATAAAAAGTAGTTCGGATAAGTTGAAATGAACTAAAATTAGTTAGTGCAAGTAATGGATCAAATGCATTGAAATTAGTCTAACACCCATAAGATGTTTCAAATATAATAAAGTAGATCAAATATACAAATGTACTGAAAGTAGTTCCACTACACTGAAAGTAGTTCAAATACACTGAAAGAATTTAAAATATACCTCAAATAATTCGAACATGCTACAAGCAGTCAAATGCACCAAAATGCCTACCAATAGTCCAAATGTACCAATGTAATTTCAATGCAATGCGAGTAGCTCAGATAATCTAAAACGAGTACAAATGCACCATCGTGATGTCACATATTTCCTATTATAAGACTCAAGACTCTTCGAAATGTCATCATAATCCTTCGTTGTCGTATTGTGCTTTGATAATATTTTGGATTGTATTTCACTCCACTTGAGTGATATTTTTGTGGTATTTGATAAAATGTCAAATTCATAATTTATTTTCAATCTAAAAATCTTACAAAATATATCCATAAGTCATTTGTAGGTATTTTAAATTAGAGATTTGCTTACCGGTGAGAATTAGGTCACTGGTATACCGACGACGGCGACTTATAAGTCACCAGTAATTTTGGCAGTGACCTAGGTCGAAGTTCAGATCGATAGTTTCCAATCGATATATCCAAGTGATCACCGCTATATCGGCGACCGGCGAGTCAACGTTTGTTTTAGCGGCGACTTAAGTCGCCGTTTAGAGCGCTTCGTTTTGGTTTCACTCTAACAACTGCTATCTAACCATTTATAAATATTGCCACGTCGCTACGACGGGGTACAACCCTCATCCCAAGTATTCCGATTATGGGGAGTTATAGCCAGGGAGCTGGTGGCAATTTGGGTATATGATTTGATCGTCGTTAATACCAAGACTCAATACATTCTGCACCTATGTTTACTAGAAAAAAATGAACTATTTTTTCCGAAATGATTATATAACGATAGATTTCTCGAAATTGTAAAAGTCAATTGTAAGTCAAAAATCGTTTATTATTTATTATAATCGTTTTATCGTTTCTGCCATCAGTAATATCTATTGAATAAATTTAATAAATAGTATAATCAAAGCTGGTAGAAGTCAGGATAGTGGGACTTTTTATAAAAAAAAATAAATTGTAAAAAGAAATTATTAGTACTTTTTCAGACCATCGTCTCTTCAAAAGTGATTTTTAAATTTGAAAGAATATTTGTAAATATGAGAAAAAGGTATCAGACATCTATAATACTAATTTTAGAATTTAGAAACAACGGAATTAAAACTCGCTAGGTTGTTTGAAGTGTCGTAACGTGTTTTGCAGCATCTATATTTGAGGCTACCAAAAGCGAAGTAGATTAACACAAATAGTTGCATTTTTTGGTTTTTCACATCATTTGAATCTTGATAACTGTATCTACCATCTGCACAGATCGATAGATAGAAGCCGTATTTTCCAATAATAATAGATATTAACTCATTGTGTGAATCTATACACCAATACATAGGGTAAAACACCCAGTAGTCAGCCTTTTAGTGAGTAATTCAAATTTGTTAATTTATATTTCAAATATTAAACACTATAGATAAAAACAACCACTTTTTTGTGAAAGGTTATTTACTATGTTAACTAAAAAAATTAACAAAATATGTAACTTTTGTTAGACTTATGGAAAAAATTAACGATAATCATATAATGGCACTTTTTCCCAGTGCTCAGCCTCATTTCTCCAGAAGTCAGCCATGGCTTACCCTGTAGTCAGCCTCTCGCTTATTTTGCATATTTGGCCTAGAAATTTCTTATTATATATATTTCCTCACATATCCCCACCGAATTCAGTGCATTCCTAATGGTACCATGCAGGGTAATTATCACACCCTATTTCATCTTCACAATTATTACATCTCATTCTCTTTATAGTACAGGCACTATTTTTCATTCTATTTACACTTTTTTTTAGAATTCAACTGCTTTTCCGCTTTAATTTTTTGTAATTCTTCTTTCTTTTATGTTCCTCTTCTTCTTTCTTTGCCTCAATCTCAATTATTTGATTTTTTTATTCAATATTTCGTACTTTTCCTGTTCTTCATCTCTTCTTTTTGTCTCTCAAATTGTTTCCACTATTTCGAAGAAATAGCTGCTGTTTCATTGATCGATTTATCTTCTTTTTTGATGTACTTAGCTAGACCAGGCAATATCCATTTAAAATGACTCACATGTCTCCTGATTTTACATTAACAGTGGACATTATGTTTATATTGCTTTTAATATTTTTGGTACTGTCGTGTAGTACAGATTGTATATTTGTTGTCTCGTCTTGTTCAATATTATTTTTAATTGGATCAAGTTAACAATCTGTCTTTATGCCTTTCACATTATCCATAATTATTATTTTCTGGGAGCGCATAGTAAGTATGTATTTCTTGTCCAACATCTTCATTTTCTTTATCAATTCTTGGTTAGTATTTATTTCTAGATCAATATCTTCATTTGTCATATATTCTTCAAAAATTGATTTTGGTGTATGATTAGTGTTTCTTGAATTTTAACATTTTCGTGAATCACTTCAAAGTCGGTTATGATTTCGAATTCCTTCAAGAATATCTCTTCTTCTGTAATGGTACTTAAATTATTTTTCAATGTGTGATCACCTATTATCAGCAAGCTTATCACAAAAATTTCATTCGATTCTGATACCTATTTTAGTTGGTTTGCATCAGTATCACAAGCAGAACTACAATCTGCACTCAAAACATTAACTTAACGTTGTGAAATTTCTCAAGATTATTCTAAATACATTTTGAGTAGCCAAAGCGGTCGTATTGCATGGGTTCAATTCACATTTGCTAAAACTGTTGCTGATTGTTATAGACAAATTTTCTTTCGCAACCTTGAAAACTCGACTAGCTTCTCTAACTATCCTAATCGCCACAATAACTTCTGTCAATTGTTCTTTTTTTTATTGGTGAATAGGTCTCTTTGACTTGATGAAAGTTTAAAAAAAGTGATTTTCAGTCTAAAATAACTGTGCATAAACTCAACTCTGATTAAAAAGGCTCTAAAGTGCAATTTAGTGCAATAGGACTGACGGCTGGTTACTAGATTCGTAGATCCATTACAACATCCAATTACATTCGTACACGGCTGACTACTGGTAAAATACACTTTCGTGTTGAAAACTAGTAGTCAGCCGCTTATGGCTTAGCACTGGATTTACAATTCAAATTCGAAACCCAGTAGTCAGCCACCCTAATTACAATATATTCAACAAATAAAATGCATGTAAAAGTTGATTTTATTGCAGAATAAACATTATATTGTAACACGGTAAAATTATCCACCGCATATAACAATATAGAGACACAAAAATCTACCGAAAACTTTAAGCGGTTCCTGAAGATAAAAAACAGTAACAGTAGCGAGTATAGTCGTGTCTGTGTCGGCGATGCAAATGAACGACAGTAGCTTGTCTGATTGAAATGATATTGGTTCGTATGTGTGCATATTAGACAATAGAGAGACAAAGGATTCTTTCAAACCTTATTTTAGCGGTGTACACAAATTTCAACACTATTTATAGGGAAATAATGTCTGTAAAGGCTGAGTACTGGTGCAGGGCTGACTAATGGGTGTTTTACCCTATACACACACAATAATTCACCATTATATAATGAAGTCAATATGATGCGCTAATTATGTTGAATAAGCAGAATATATTTTTTTTCAAAAAGGGCTTGAATTAACAACAACAGTAGGTATAAACCAAAAGTTCATATCTCATTAACTGTCAATCGTATTTTCTGTTGAATGAATGAATGAAAACGTTTTATTGAGTTCTTTGTTTACATTACAATTCATTGTTATTTTCCAAATAAAATTTTCTGTTGAACTAGTTCATCCAGGCCGTCAATCACGAGTACCGCCATTAAAATTTTTTTTCTTAGTACTGTAGATTTCAGACTTCAGAAAAATATTATCTTTAAAATCTGTTTTGCTCATGAATGAAAATCAGGAATCAGTTACATACCAAGCTGTTCACACAGTATTTATTTTTTATGAACCCCGTGTTATGTATGATAACTCATCAAAACTGTCGGTGTTTTTTTTATGTTGACGCGACAATCGGCGCGGCGCCTGAGGAATATCTAGTCTAAGTTTATTTATATTCATGTTCTAACATATTCCGTGTTTTGAATGACTTATGATAGGGATCAATAATTATAATTATTGAAGATTTAATTTTTTCTTTCATGAAAATGGATCAAATTTATTTGGAGTATATATACCTAATTTAATGTATACTCTAGTTGACCTAATTTATTTGATTAATTTGATGGATAAATATAATTCACATATATTTGATATATTTGATTGTTATGTATTCGATTATGATAGTTGATTGAATATGAATCTCAAGCATGACCGGAATTTTTTTTATTCTTTGTTTTCTGTTTATTCTTTGGGATGTCCATATACAAGAAATATAGGATATTAAAAGTTGAATTATGGAATGCAACCGCAAAACTACATTCTGAAATTATCAGATTCAGAAGTATGATGAATTGCAACTCAGGATGATTGTTTTTCCTTCGCTAAACTGGCAAAATATTTACCTAAAAATTTTTTTAGTTCCCTGTTTTTCTTGTTACTGTTAATTTTGAGGATGTCATCATGTCATGCAATAGCCATTGTTCAAGTTTTTAAGATTATAACTCTCATATCATTTCTAGTGATTGAAGCAATCTAACAACCACACTGTTTAATCACCACTGCCGTGCACAGGCTCTGCCAGAAACATCCCAGGTTTTATATGAGTCGATTTGTACTAATTCATTACCTATAGGAATATGTGAAAAATGAATAAACGAAATTTCGTATATGAAGAGATTCGTACCTATACGAAATAATACGAATATACGAAATTCATAAAATATATTATACGAAGGCACTGATTAATATATTAATAAGTACCTTCTATTAATATCATAATAACTAATAATTATTAATAACAATAAATATAAATTATATAAACACATTGAATATGAAATTGAAGACTTCACGCACTCACTAGATAGATTAATAAATAATAATACAGTTGATTGAATATTCGCTGATCTGTTGTATATTGAATAAAAACACTTGGCTTGGTTTCGCAAAATTTTTAATAAATACTCTTGTTTCGGGGTGTTACCGCATTTTAAAAAGTTAAACTCTGTTCAAAAAGAGTTAAACTCTGAGTTCAAAATTTTTGAAAATGGTGTAACACCCCGAAACAATTGTCAAGTAATTATTGAAAATTTTGTGGAACCCAGTCAAGTGTTTGTATTTAACTAGCTGACCCGGCGAACTTCGTAACGCCTAACCGTTATTCATTAATTAACGTAATGAAAAAATACAACTATTATAGTATATGACTATTGATAATACTATTATAGTCATATAATTGGTGGCAGTAACAAGTCTCTGTTTTATATATTGAGATATAATTCGAAGGAGAAAAGAGTATCGGTCTCACTCTGTCACGAGTGTCAGTGATGAGTCATCACTCCACCTTCATCTCCAGTCCTAAGAGCCGTTCATCAACGATGCCAAGCGGCTTCATTAGTGAATACATATTGTTCACAACGCTCTATGTAAGAGCTTTGTCAAGTCGCATTAAAAGTTCCTCAATGATTTCAAGTTTTATATTGATGAATCTCATATTTCAATACTCATTATTCTATTCAGGACTAAGACAAATCGAAAAACACAATAATTATAAAAACTGTTCCAGCCATTCTTGAGTTACAAAAAATATAACGTGTAACTTACACGACCGCAAAATTACAAGTAGTGTGGATATGTATTTTCTGTTGCCAAATCACAAAAATTGAAAAATGAAATTTTCGTTGGAAAACAAAAAAATGTTTAGTGGTAACTCCTTATTAATTAGGTGCATGAAAAATCAATAACAACCGATAGTCAGATCTACCGAGTATACACATAAAATTTTATCAAAATCGGTTAAGTCGTTCCGAGGGAGTATGGCAACTAACACTAACAACTGAAACTGTATAGGGAGTGAGAGAAAGTTCATTGCGTGAAATAGATGATCCGGGAATGACAGGAGCACTGCGTCTGCGGAATAGCTCGATTTCATTATGTTGTGCTCGGTGTTGTTGTGTTTGATTACAGATAAAAATAATCTGATAGATAGTTAACAACTGTAGTTAATCTATCAATTGCAGTTATAAATCAAGGAATAAATATGTTAATTGGTGTTTTCATTTAATCCCGAGTATTTTCATATTTATTCACCTTTTAAACCTTCTCTGAACTTTCACAAATAATTGAAGACCAAAACTAGCTGAATCTGTCCAAACGTTCTCGAGTTTTAGAGAGACTAACGAACAGCAATTCATTTTTATAATATAGATACTAAATAAAAATAAGCATTTATATTTATATTATATAGCAATTTTAATTATAGAGCAATCAGTTATGCTCAATTCAAATTACGAGTTCTTAGGACTAGAAAATTGACACTGTAGGGTTAAAATTGTTGAACCCGAAATCTGAAATTTGGTTACCTTTCGAAGTTATTCCAAAAATGCATCGGAAAAATTTAATTTTTCCATTTTTCATTAACTATTTAGATACTCACAAAATTGAAAACTACAGATCATTGATTGAAGAAAATCATTAATGATTTCAATAATTCTTTTCCTTTATTGGTAATATCCAATTGTTTTTGCAGGTGTTCAATGAAATAATTTTTCAATGAAATAAATGAGAATTAGTTTTCTGACTATATCCCGAAGTAAGGAAGTTCAATTAAATTGGGTTTGATTGGTATTTTTCAGTTCATACTAATGATGTATAATAAGATGAATAATGTAGGGTAATAATAACAACAAAAAAAATTAAAATGTTGATAAAGAAATAACAGTCATAGCTGTCTATTTGTCTTTCACGATGTTATTTTATCTTGGGAAAATGATTACTAATACAAGGTACTTAATGATTCAAAATTGAAATAAGATCTTCGAATACAATTTCAGTTGTTTATTTTTCTCATCAGTTTCTACATTCACATTTCCCACAGAAAGCTGAAATATTGAAAACCAAACGGATCAAATTTCTCGAAGTAAAATCATTCTACCTATAGATAATAATGATAAAAATATCTGCGATTGATATTTTTTATGATATTACCAGGCGTTCTGAGAACAAGCGAATTGAAATGCGAAAAATAAGAAATATTGTTGAATAAACTCAAATCATAAGTTAGCAAATATTAAATTGATATTCGTTCCTCAATGTTTACGAAATTGAAATCGTTGTGACGAATTTTTTTTGAAAATTTAGTCTGTGAAAATAATTCTGTGATATTTTTAGGACATTGAATTGCGCCCATTTCACGTGACAGCAAGTCACCCGATATAAACAAAAAATGTTATTCTTAATATATAAGTATGTATATCCAAAAAATTACTATATCCAAAAATATAAAAATATATCTCAAGAAGTATATTGTAAGACTTGACAATGGTCTTTGGAAATACCACCACAGATTTTGAGCTCTAATAAAAACCATGTTCCTGAATTCACATCCATAAAAATACATTTATGTATATCTTGAACAATGATACTCCGTCTAAATCATCCCGCCAGTTTTTTTTTGGTATGCCGCGCAATCACAAAGTGTATGTGCCGCCTGGGCGGTGTTTCTCATGATCATAAATCCGTTATATTCTTCCCTCCAAACTTATCAAAACATATCAATCAAATTGGCTCACGCGTGTCAGTCTACATGCTGTTTCAAACAGAATGTTATGAAAACATAGGAATACTTGATAGAAATAAGAAGAGCAAAAGTAAAATGAATGAAAATAATTTCAATAAAATGAATGATGATGAATGAAGGGGCCATAAAATGCTAGGAAATTCAGAGTCATTTGCGGAATAGTTACAATGGAAATATAAAATCTAACAACTTACTTACTGAAGGTATATAAAATAATATTAGATATTGTATTGAGAATCAGGAAAAATTATCTCAAAGAAATGAAAATTCATATAGGTATATTATGTGAAATGAGCAAGTATATACTTTATTGGGTGATGCATGATTCGAAATCGTTAATAATCATCAACTTAATTCAAATTCGTTTGAAGATGAAATATTAGTTTCAGTCGATTTTTTTCTTTATGTATGCTAATTTTGTCGTCAAAAAAAATTGAAAGAGAAGAAATACGACAATAGTTTATTATGAAGAAGAAAGAGAAAACGAAAATCCCTTCATTCCATATACTACGTATATAATATACTACACACAGGTAAATTTGGGCGGGAATAAGTGTTTTTCGGTATGTCTGGCCAAAGCAACCATAATTATTTTGGATGTATCGGAAACATATATTGCTCATGGCAGACCGATTTGCCGGTTGCTGTAACCCGAAAGAACGAAAAACACTTTTTACCGCGCAAATATACCTGTGTGTAGTATATACGTAGTACATAAGTGATGAACGGATTTTTATTTCCTCTTTCTTCTTCCTAATATATTATTGTCGTATTCTGTCTCTTTCAACTCTTTTAGACGGCAAAATTAACATACATTGAGAATCAAACCAACATGAGAATAATGTTTCTCATGTTTAAACGAATTTAACATATTCGATTCAAGTCATCATTCAATAAATAAATAATTTTTCATTTTACATAACTCATATGAATTTCTATTTCGTTGAGATAATTTTTCCAGATTTTTAATCGAAAAACACTTTTTCCCGCTTAAATATACCTTCGTGTAGTAGTATATACGTTGTATACAGAATGAAAGGATTTGCATTCTCTCTTTCTTCTTCAAGATATACTGTCGTTTTCTTTACCTTACAATTCTTTTTGACGGCAAAATTGACATAGATTAAAAAAAAAACAATCTGAAAATAATGTTTCATTTTCAAACGAATATTAATTAATAATAATAATAATAAATTGCCTTTATTGCCAAATTGTACAAAAATAGAGACGAAGTCTAGCTAAAAGCTACTCCACTTAACCTCTAACTATAAAAATAATACATGAAATGGATAACAAATTCAGTTTAATTTGATAATTATTAAAGATTAGATTCATGTTCTCACTCGATAAAGTACATAATTTCCCATTTCACATAACATATGAATTTTTATTTATTTGAGATAAATTTTTCTATATTTTCAACCGAAAAACACTTTTTCTCGGGCGAATATACTTACCTGTTTCTATATACGTCGTATACCGAACAGAGATATTTTAGTTTTCTCTTTGTTTTTCATAATATGCTATAAGTCTTTCATTTAAAATTTTTTTTAGCCGCCTAGATAATACATTTTATATTAATATATTTACTCAATACATTTTACAAGTGAACTCTTGGACGGCGTCAAACAAACCTGGTAACAGTTCCTCGTTTAAACTTGAAATCATCACCTAGTCTTGCAAATGTTTTTTGAGAGTCGACGCTTTTTTTCAATAAGCTCAAACGTCTTTTCTTTCCTTTGCTGAAGAAGGCAGAATGAAGTCTGAGACAGTCAATGCCTGAAACACACTTTTAAGCTGCTGGCTAATATTTTACCCAGTTCATAATAGAGTTTGGTAATGTCAATTCATGATTGTCGATTGCGGTAACCATCCAAATATGTGATGAAGCATTTTTCAAGTTTGACATATCGCCAATCATAATTATTAATATGTCGTTGTCACTGGCTCTGATAACAATATTATACCGGTCAACAAAGATACATGTATTGGTGGAAAAATTAATTAGCAATTCAATGAAATTAACACTAGTATTTTCCTTTTCTGCTTTTCACTACACTTGAAACTAGCAAACGTAAGCAGGCAACTTACTTGGGAACATAGAGCGTGAAATGAATGGAAAAAATTGAACTGAACGAATGATGAGGAATGAAAATTTCATAAAATGATGAGACGTTCAGAATTGTTCCCGGATTAGTTACAATGGAAATATAAATCTGAAACCTACCTACTTACTAAAGGTATATAAAATAATATTGAATATTCTATTGAAAAACAGGAAAAAATCATATCAAAAAAATGCAGTCATATAAATTATGTGAAATGAGCAATTATGTACTTTATTGAGGAATGACATGAATCAACATGAATAAACTGAATAGAAAGAAAAGAAAGAAAAAGCGAAAATCTCTTCAACTCATAGATATTATACTACGTATATACTACTACACGCAGTTGTATTTGCAGGAAAAAATCTGTTTTTCGGTTGAAAATCTAGAAAAAATTATCTCAAAGACATAAAAATTCATATAGGTTATGTGAAATTAGAATATTATGTAGTTTAT
This sequence comes from Henosepilachna vigintioctopunctata, assembly GCA_030704895.1. Classification (NCBI taxonomy): domain Eukaryota; kingdom Metazoa; phylum Arthropoda; class Insecta; order Coleoptera; family Coccinellidae; genus Henosepilachna; species Henosepilachna vigintioctopunctata. Next base: position 1,993,148 of record JARQZJ010000068.1, read on the forward strand.
TGAGTGACATGAACAGTAAGATAAAACATTATTTTCAGGTTAGTTTATTTTTTTTACCGTCAAAAATATTTGAAAGAGCAGGAATACGACAGTAATATATTAGGAAGAATAAAGATAAAACGGAAATCCCTTCATTCCGTATACTACGTATATACATACTACACAGTATATATGCGCGTGAAAAAGTGTTTTTCAATGTGCCAGGTCAAAGCAACCGGCAGATTGGTCTGCCATTAAAGATATATGTTTCAGATACTATCAAGAATATAATATAGAAATTTCAAGTTTCCTTAAATACGCATGTTAAAAAAAAATTTGTTTTCCCAATTTTCAAATGGCTTGCCACATGGAAATAACCGCGGAAATGATATGCCACTTAATTTTTGAATAGGTATAATAATATATTTCAACATATCAAATCGACAGCTTTTCTAAGAAATGTCTTTTTTCCACCAACTTTATCACACCTGTAATACCTGCGCAGTACCGAACTTACCGTGACGTCGCTAAACTAAGTCCCATTTCATGAACAATAGGTACAACTGTCTCACTGACACAATTTTAGGCTTTGACGAGAATTTGGACGAGTGAATAACGCTCGGTAGTTCCCAAACTCGGTTCCAAGCGAGTACATAAGCGTATCCATTATTTGTGGCAATCCCCGAAAATGCTCTTACTTTTCAAACATAAACAATGCGTGGATTGCCATATGTTTAAATGAGTAAGTAAGAACTACTGACCTAATCACCGTCTAAACCCTACATGTCATGAATATGAGCCTAACAAAAAACTCCCGCTCACCCTTGTGCTAACATAATATTCGAACGATCCCAAAAAAGGTTGAATTTGCTTCACTTGCAATAATGGGCATCGAGAAGCAATTATCCAAAATAAAATATATTACATGAAGAAAAAGACCAAAATTTTAAGTCGAAAACAAGAAATTTTGAAAATATTGTAACGCTTTTCCCATGAAAACATTCTCTTATAAATATCAGCTACACTAACATCGATCGTCGGAATATATTCAGTGTCCCCAAACAGTCTCAGTCGTGTCCCCAAACTCACTGTCCTCAAATTAACACTTGCCGGAACACTTGACTTTGAGGACTGTCCTCGAAGTCACGAAATGTCCCCAAACAAGCAGTTGAGAGAACAAAATGTCCTCAAACTATCACTTGCTGATATATATATATATATATATATATATATATATATATATATATATATATATATATATATATATATATATATATATATATATATATATATATATATATATATATATATATATATATATATATATATATATATATATATATATATATATATAACGTTCTGTACAGATTATACGAATCCCGTTGCAGTTTTAGGAAGCCCAAAACGGGCTTCCTAATTTTTTGTGTGTATATCGCATTATTATGGTTGAAATCCTTTCATGATAGCGGTTTAAAAACTATCGATGATAACGTAGCCACTGATTCATCAGAAAATGCTAGAATATTTCAAAAACATGAGTTAGATATTGTGAAAACAATCGTTATTTAAAATCGCTATGGGCCTCTTAATGCCGCGCTACGTCTGTACATATACACTGGTTAGTACTCCATATCCAGCGCTAGGAGGCCCGTTCTTATCGTCAGCAAGTTCTTATCGCCACAGATTTAATAAGCGCTATGAATCGGCAACATTGCACTTCAGTATAAAATATCGAAAGTAAGTAGTATTCAGCATTTCAATGAACTAAACATACATATTCTTCAAATCGTAAGTAGGTATTACCTATAAATAAAAGTGAAATAAAACTCTCGGTATATAAATATAGGAGATTTTCATTACCTACCTAGATGTACATAAGAAATTATCTATGATATTTATGACAAAAATACTAATTTCTAACAGTTTCACTAGAGTAATTGAGGCTCTAGTTCAATAGATCAGTTTTGAAGGGAGTGATAAGGAATATAGTAGATGTCATTTCAAAAATATAGTAGATGTCGTCTGTGTAGCGTAGTGAGAGAGTGAGAGGCCCTCACGAGGGAGATGTGGGTTCGAATCCCAGCTAAGACATGGACTTTTGTGTATGTTAATGAGTTTCAGCGGTGAAATAAATAAATTATATGAATGGGTAATGTCCAAAGATGACGAACACAAAAATATATATATAGTATCAAAAAAATATAGTATCTCTGTCTCAGATAATTTATATCAAAGAAGATGAAATGTCAGATACAACAATGGATGAATAATTGAGAAATCTTAAAATAATTTTTTTTCATTGGAAAAATATAAAACAGTGCTGTCAATTTCAAAAAAAAACTGAGGGTGCGATTTTGCGTCGGAATGAACGACTTAATAAATACGAAAAAATTTGTTTGCAACCGGTAAATCTGTTCGAGTACTTCTTTCAGAAAAAGAACAGATATGACGGCGATTAATACTCCTGAATGAAGGAACACATTTATTTTTGTTTGTGTTATTCATCATATTAACTCATAAATCCAGACGTACACACACCTGCTATTCGAACTCAGTACATGTGCTTCGTAGACGTTCTCTTTTAATCCCTAGACATAAACTCTTTCATCCACAAAAGCTGAATGATTTGAATATCTGAATGATATCTGTAATACAGCATTATATATCTTCTGTAAATGAAATAGAATAAAGAAATAATGTTTTTCAATAAATTCAAAAGCGATGAATCAACTCTGTGATAGTTCATATTACGAGAGGTAATAAGAAAAACTTGTCTGAAAATCACTAACTGAACATTTCTTTATTCGACAAGTTTCGCCTTTTACAGTGAAACATTATATTTTTTGAATTAATTTAGTTATTACAATCAAATGAATCAAATACTTCCATCTTAGTCTATATTTGAAACTAAAGTCTCTGAAAGGATGATTCTTCATGACAGATGATAATAATGATATGTCTTTTTCTAATTTCCTAATTTTCATTTAGTGATTGAAATAAGTGAGAAATAGATTCACCGAAAAAAAAACTCATTCAATATTTATTACTTAAATTGTACAAAAATTATTCACTTTTTTCTGAAAGCATTATGAAAAAAATTTGGATTTTCATCCAGTTTTTATAGTTTATTTTTGATGTGTGCTCAAAAATTCCTCCCATTCGTGCTTTTTCGGAGTTAGTTTATTTATATAAATGAGAGGTAATAATAAAAACTTGTCTAAAAATCACTGACTGAACAATTCTTTATTCGACTAGTTTCGCCTTTTACAGCATTATAATGCTGTAAAGTTTTTATTATTACCTCTCATTTAAATATGAACTATCACAGAGTAGATTCATCGTCCATCGAATTTATTTGTTTATTTATATGTTCTCTGAAATAGTTCATCACAACTTTCTTCTTTTCGTTGAACCAACCAGCTCTAGAAAATTGTTTTTTATTATTATTCAATTTTTTTCAATATGCCAGAAGGTGGAGCCAATCAATAGTATCATTTTCTAAAATGTTCTCCTCTATTTCTAGTTCTTCAATTCCTGTAGTGTCTTTCTCTACATCCGATTCTGAAGAGAGGAAAACATCGCCTTCTATTTCTATTTCGTTCAAGTTTTTGCCCTTGAATTCACTGCCTTTTCCTTTCTCTTATAGAAGAAGTACCTTTGCAACTTTTGCTGTTTGATATATAAAAAAAGGATTAGAAAAAATCATGTGTTATTATGATAAGTTGATATTACTGGACAACTGCAATAGTCAGCAAGTAAAACTGTTTAAATAAATCTGTTGACCGACTATTCAAATATAATAAATGGTAGCAAAAATTTTATGCATTTTCAACATTCGAAAAATCACATGTTTTTTGAATGATAGGTGAACTCATAATCAAGAGAACCTTGAAAATTTTGAAATGATGCATTAAAATTCAAGGCCAATGTTGTAATTGAACTAGATTCTTTTGATATAGTATACAATCATCAGAATAGGCATTTTCCGCCGAATCACGTTCTTCAATTCAGTTTAAAAATGATGTAAATTGCAACAGATGTGAAAACATATTACTGACTTCTAAATTTCTGACACGTTTCATTCATATATTATGTATTTGTAAGAAATACCGTAATGGTGGAGACCGAAACGTACCTAGTTGTTTCAATTTCATTCTTGGCAAAAATAGTTAACAACAGTATGATAAGCATCGACTTGTTATATTGACCAGAGAAGACCCCAGAGTATTCAAATTATTGTGTTGATGATAACCGAAAAATTCTAACATTATAGATTTGAATGTGTTCAATTAAGAACGAAATATGAAAGTAATGTAAAACATGAAAAACGCGCCTAACATTTGAAACACTTTTTGTATATTTCAAAAAAAAATTCATCGCATTTCGAAGAAATTTTTGATAAACTATTGTAAGATCTTCAGAGTTCAAATCGGTTATGAATTTAATTAAAACTTCCACCTGACGAAGTCTATCATTCAGTCTGAGAAATTGAGATTTCATAGTGTAGAAAAATATTAATGTTTTGATGATTATCTCGTGACTAGATGAAGGGAAATTTTCAACATTACATTTCGATTGTTGATCGTTTGAAACTGACGACGAAGGTTTCAGCAGCCTGCACGTATTTTGATTAGAATTTTTGAGTGTATCTTTGCAAAAATGCCATCTTCTGATCTGAAATCCAAAATATCATTTGCTTCTGTAATTCGAATTATCTGCAATTGTGGTCGTAATATAGGAATTGCATCATTTCATATGAAAAGAAGTATGTATCTTCTCGTATTTCAATGTCCTCAGTTTCCATATAGTCTTTATAACTTAGCCCTTTGAAGATTTCTGGTTTAACGATGCTGCTACTATCTGACTATGTTCAAGAGATTATTGCATAGGAATCTGAATACGTTCCTTAAGGAAAATACAACAACGAATTGCTTTTGGATGAACTAGATAGATAACTATACTCATTCAATGAGATTTCTGATTCAGATGGCATCCAATCTCTTACTTCTTCTACTAATGAGGAATTGAAATAATTTTTAATAGATGTTTTCTAAAAACAAAAAGAATAATTTACTTTTAACATGGAAAATATAAAACAAAAACACATACAAAAAACTTATGTCAAAATCATTACCATTGCATAAAACTGGTCATTCAATTTGTTTCATAATGAAAACTCAGAAAATCTAAGTTTGAGGATGTAACTTCAGATTGTCCGTCTCAAGACGATTTTCGATATTTTTGTCAACAAGCATTTTTTCTCAATGATAACATACAGAAGATTTGACTACAGTTAAACTTTCACTTACGATTTTATGTTTGGATTTCAAACACAACAATTTCAATGTTCAATATTGAAAGGAAACGTTTTCCTATAATTGCGATAAGACTACACAGCAGCTGTAAATGAACAATTTTTTTGTTTCAGAATACGTGAGTGAAAACACTGAATATTGTTAATCACTTTTTTTTTTTAACTGAAGAACATCTATCCACTTTATACAACGTGTCTAGTATTGACACTTCTGAGTTATCCAGCGCAGAATTATTTTGGTTTCATTGAAATTTCGAAAAATATGAGGAATATTCAGAACTCAATTGCAAGTCTTTACAGGATTCTCAATCCAAATCAAAATATTCAGTAAAAACATACGTACCTTTTTCGCAGTATTCTTATTTTTTCGTCGAATGTTTCGCTTCTGATTCAAGAAAATCTGTTAATTTCGCATATAAACTTTGGTCGTCGGAAACAATAACCGCTTTATCTTGTAACTCCAATTTCAAAATATTATTTAAATGCCAAATTACGAATGAAATAATAACCGAAATGCAATTAATAATGATAGGTGATAATAATGATATGTCTTTTACTAATTTCTTAATTTTCATTTAGTGTTTGAAATATGTAAGAAATAGATTTACTGAAACAAAAGGCTCATTCAATTTAAGAAATAAAAATTATTTATTTCTTGAATTGTAAAAAAATTATTCACTTTTTTCTGGAAGAATTATGAAAGAAATTTTTATTTTTACCCAGTTTTCAATGAGCTTTTTTCGTCAGAAACTTTGCTCGTCAGAAACAATAACCGATTTATCTTGTAACGCCAATTTTAAAATATTATTTACCTACAAAATTATGAATGAAATAACCGAAATGCAATACCCAAAGATAATATTCCTCATTTTAAAAACAAATCACTCAACTAAATCTTAGTTAACGCCGACAACATCGCTGGGCTTCATCTAATGGGAAATCTATATCAAGTGTAAAAACGCGGTCTGCATAAAAGCGGAAAGACGTATACAACAAACATATACCGCTTCACACGCCCTCGCTCCTTCTACCGGGCTTCGCTTCACCTTCAGTGTGTACCGGGCTTCGTTTCATCCGTAGTATGCGTATATATATATATATATATATATATATATATATATATATATATATATATATATATATATATATATATATATATAGTTATGTGAACTTAGAACAATGCCTTCCTTTTAGTAAATAACGTCACTATATACGAATGCTGACTAACCAACTTTAGTTTATATAAACTCGGACTTGCCTTAGAATCTTCAATATATTAACGTTAGTGAGTACGATAGTATGTATAAAGCTACTTGTAATCTTAACTTGTGAATAAAAATTGTTTTTTTAAAAAGTAATTCTTCGTGTTGAAAACCAAAATTGGCGACGAGGATGGGATTGCTGCATTAGACGCTTCCGAATCAAGAGATTGGCAAACAGGATAATTCTTCCGAATTATAGTAAGAAGAGTAATCAATGCGTTAACTCAAACCGTACGAAGATTGTTTAAGTGAATATTAATTCTCAAGCACAATCCGAACCAAACACAAGCTCAGTCGTGTCTCACAGATGATTGCGAATTTGGTAGTACCAGTCCGGAGCTCGATTGACCATTGAAGAATTCAAACAGAGTGCAAAGCAAGGGTAGCGCCGACGACTCCACTTTGGGAAAACAAATCACAGTAAGTTGCAAGTGTTAATTATATTCCTGTTTTTTCCACGGTTTCAGCCAAAAACCTAAACTCCCTATAATTTATCATTATAGTAGGTTGTTATATATTAAGCGAAGATTGGAAATAGTGAATACACATTTCTCAATAAAATTAACAAAGAAAAATATTTATGATAAATTCGCTCATAGACTCAATTGAAAAACTGAACTTAAATAAAGAAGAAAAGTCAGAAAAAACAAAAGTCATGGCGGAAAATAATTTAAGAATTGCCCGTGAATTTGGAGCATTATTACCGAAATTCTCAGGAATACAAGCAGAATTAAACTCATTTTTAAGCGCTTGTGAAGAGTATATCGCACAATTCGCGAATACAGAACAAATAGTAAAAACATACTGTATAGCAGTTGTTAAAAGCAAATTAATTGAAAAGGCAAACGCCGAATATCGTTCTTCTAACGTACCAAATACGTGGAACGCATTTAAGAATTTCTTATTACAGAAATTCGGAGATCATGCCAATTTGGATGTTCTCAAAAATCAGTTACAATTCTTGAGGAAGAAACCTAATCAAGATATTACCGATTTCATTGAAGAAATCAAAGCTTATAAAATTAGAATTAATTATAGAATAGACGCAGAACCGACGTTAGACGCCGCATTAAAATTGTTACATAAACAATTAACTTCCGACCTAGCTAAAAATGTATTAATTAGCAATGTGTCGATCGATTTACAAACTGCTCTTTTAACAACACCGAATATCACATTTGATTTAGCAGTACAAACCGTAGAGAATTATATCTCTCAAAAATCCCAATTAGACTTAATGAGATCTTGGAGACAACCATACCAAATGAAAACGTTTCCTTCTCAATCAATAAATGTAAAACCACAAATTAATAATGTACCTAGACATTATCCGACGAATAAAGAAGTTTTTGGTAGAAGTAATACTTACGAATCTCAAAAAAGTAACGTATTTAAACCCAATAAAAACTTTGTACCCAAATATAGACAAACACCTATGTCTACGACAACCGCGAATCCAATAATTCAAAGAAGACAAATACAAAATCATAATCAAACACCTCAAAAAGCTTTCTTTGATAATAATTCAAGAAGTTTTAATCACTTCCAAAATCATAAACAGATATCACCCAATTATATATCGGAAGAATTAACGAATCTAGATACAGAAAACATTGACGATAATCAATCTAATGAAAATTTTGAATTTGAAGCAGATCCAAATATAATTGAAGAAAATGAAGATATTGTTGATGAAAATTTTCAGATAACTGCCTCAGACACCACATTGACTTAAATTCTTTAAACAACAAAATTAGAAAAAATCATTTACCTTTCATTGAAATTAATTATCCGAAATGTAAACTATTACTTGATAGTGGATGCACAGTATGCTTAATCGATCCAAAAATCGCGTATAATAATATTCCACATTTGATCTATTCAGAGGACACAGATTTGATAACTCCTCATGGACATGATATTAGTCACGAAAAAGTTGCTTTTCCATTAAATTCTTTCGGATTACAAAAAGAATATCCATTTGTTTTATATAAATTTCATACTCAATATGAAGGAATTGTAGGCTTTGAATTCCTTAAACAGAATAATTTTACGATTGATTTACAAAATAATTTATTAATAGGAGAAAATTGTAAAATTCCTATTCATTTCCAAAAGGTTATTCCGAGAAGATTATCATATCCTGTAGATTTGAAACATTTACCTATGAAAATTCAGAATCAACTTATTAAAATTTTCAACAATACTGAAAAAGCATTGCAATTACCAGGACAAACTCTTAATTTTACTTCAAAAATCAAACATAATATAAGAACCAAAGATGAAATACCGATACATGCAAAAATATATCGTTATCCGGAAAAATATCGGAACGAAGTCCAAAGACAAATTAAGGACATGTTAGACAAAAAGATTATCAGACCAAGTATATCACCCTGGTCATTCCCAGTCGTAATGGTCAAGAAAAAACAAGACCAATCAGGTAAACAAAAATGGCGTATGGCTATAGACTATAGACAACTAAATGAGAAGACAATCGATGATAAATATCCAATCCCTCAGATTGATTGTATATTAGATAAATTGAAAGGAGCCAGATATTTTTCAGCTTTAGACTTAGCATCTGGTTTTCACCAAATACAATTAGATGAAAGTAGCATCGAAAAATCCGCTTTCACTGTAGACAATGGACATTATGAATTTTTAAGAATGCCCTTCGGTTTGAAAAATGCACCGAGTACTTTCCAACGTTTAATGAATAATATTTTACAAGATTTCATTGGAAAATGTTGCTATGTTTATATGGACGACATAATTATATATTCAAAATCAATAGAATCACATTTAGCTGATATTCATAATATTTTAGAATTACTACAGAAAGAAAATTTAAAAATTCAATTAGATAAATCAAATTTTTTTAGAACAGAAATTGAATTTTTAGGACATATTATCACGCCAGAAGGTATTAAACCTAATAAGAGAAAAATAGAAATAATCAGAAAATTTCCATTACCACAGACTTTCAGAGAAATTAAATCATATTTAGGAATGCTGAGCTATTACAGAAAATTTATTCCTAATTTCGCTAAAGTTACGAAACCTATGACGAAATATCTAAAAAAGGATGCAAAAATCGACGTCACGGATTTGAAATACAAAGAAGCGTTCATAACTTCTAAAAATTTGTTGATGAACCACCCAATTTTAATATATCCTGACTTTACAAAAACGTTCAATCTTACTACTGACGCATCTAATTATGCGATTGGAGCCATTTTATCTCAAGGCACCGTCCCTAGTTCTGATTTACCGATAGCTTATGCAAGCAGAACACTAACCGAGCCGGAAATAAAATATTCTACGATTGAAAAAGAATTGTTAGCCATTGTATGGGCAACAAAACATTTCAGACCTTATCTGTATGGAACAAAATTCTCAATTTTTACAGATCATAAACCCTTAATTTGGTTGAATTCATTAAAAGAGCCAAATTCTAGATTAATGAGATGGAAATTAAAATTGGAAGAATTCAATTATGATATTAAATTTAAACCAGGCAAGAACAACAACGCAGATTATTTATCTAGGCTAAAAATAAATACTGATGAATCGCAAAATGATAATCATTGCGACGTACAAAAGGAAACAGATAAGCATAATGCATTAAATGAATCGAAAGATATCAACATCCTAGAAGACGATATCGATTCCTTATTTCCTAACGTAACTGCAGACGAACTAGAATTAACAAACAATGAATTAGATGACATCATGAAAATTCTTGAAGATGATGAAGCGCAAAATGAAACAATACATAGTAGTATTGAAAATCCCATATTAGAATTGCCCTTCACAGAACGACCATTGAATCATTATAAAAATCAAATTATATTTGTCAACACCTCTAAGAACTATTTCGTACATAAAGCGAAAATATTTAGAAATCGTAACAGACTCACAGTTTCAATAAATGATACAAATGACTTTATAAAATTCATTAAAGAATATTTACAACCTGGAAAATCATATTGTTTATTTTTTAAACATGACGAATTGAAAATACCTTTTATTAATATACTTCAAAACAATTTTAAAGCTAAATCGTTCGATTTAAAAATAGCAAATGTTTTCTTAGAAGACATTGAAACAGAATATGACCAATTAGAAAAAGTTAAATTATATCATGAAGCAAAATCTGGACATAGAGGAATACAAGAAAACATACAAGCACTGAAAAGGAAATTTTATTGGCCTCAATTGGATATTACTGTCCAAAAATATGTGAATGCATGTGAAACCTGTCAGAAGAACAAATATGAAAGAACACCCACGAAAATGATATTTAAAAATACACCTGTTGGCTCAAAACCATTCTCTCATTTATATGTGGACACCTTAAAGATAGAAAATACTAATTGTCTAACAATTATCGATTCATTCTCAAAATTCGCACAATGCTATCCTTTAATGCATAAAACAGCGAATGAAGTAATGGACAAATTAATATTTTTCATAAGTAACAATGGAGTACCTGAACGTATTACTTGCGATAATGGTACAGAATTCAAGAACAAAACAATTCAGAATTTTTGTGAAATACACAAAATAGCTCTACACTATATAACTAATTTGAATCCAAATTCAAATGCCCCAATAGAAAGATTTCATTCCACCTTAATTGAACAATTAAGATGTCTTTCTTCAGAGAAAATTCCTTTCACATCTCGAATCAACAGAGCTATTATGACTTATAACAATTCCATTCATTCTAACTTGGAATACACACCTATGCAGATTATCAAAGGTGATTTAAATTATTCAATTCCAATAGAGAAAACGACACAAGAGATAATAACAGATTATGTACAAACATATCAGGAGAATATGAAAGAAATATTTCAGGTAGTGGATAATGCCAAAAATAAAAACGAAGCGAATGTCAAAAAACTGAATATCAATAGACAAGATCATAAGGATTTACAAGAAAATGAAGATGCTTATTTGAAACTACCGTTCCAATCAAAAATGAAAGAACCATACAAGAAGATACCTATAAACATAATAAGTGATATAACGATAAGAAATCCTCAAAATGAACACGTATATCACAGAAATAGGATTAAACAGAGAAAACGTTAATTAGTCTCTTTGTTTTCAGATGAAATCCATATCCTTCATCTTACTGATCATACTAACGAAAACTTACTCATTTTCTGTCCAAGAAATCAAGAATAATTTGTTGCCAATCCATTTAGGAAAAATTTATATTGCGGATCATGCAAAATATTTATTATTTCACTATAATATTTCTAGAATACCCGAATTGATAACACTTCAGAAAAATATTATTAAAGAATGTGTGAATACCACGTATACTATCCCTGTGTATCATTACTTGATTATGGCCAATTCTTCAATACATAGAAATGAAGAAACTTTTAATAATATAATTACTCAGAAGATAAGAAAACGAAAAGGCCTATTGAATATTGGAGGTTCCATTTCAAAGTTTCTATTTGGTACCTTAGATGCAGACGACGAAATTTTATATCAAAAATATTTCGAAAGTATAAGAAAAAATGAAGATATTCTTAAAGTAAATCAACAAAAAATATTAAATATCATATCTAATACTCAGGCGAAGTACACGAATACAATAAATTTGCTTATAGCAAAAACTAAACAGTTGGAGATATCTACTCAATTAAGTTTTAAATTAAATTTAATAATTCTCCATTCTCACGAGATTGCAATAATATTATCCGAAATTGAGAACGCAATTAGTTTTGCACGGTTACACCTTTTACATGAAAATATTTTACCATTAAATAAATTTAATGAACTAATACAAAAAGAAAAATTGTTACCATTTACTCATTTGACAGACTACTATGCTGTTTGTACAACAAAAGCATTTATTAAAGATTTCAATATTCTATTTAGTATAACCATCCCAATCTTCGGTAATATTCAATATGACCTATTTAAATTGTATAATTTACCGTACCAAAATTCCAAAATACCTAACCTATTATCCTATGGATTAACACGCAACGACAAAATCGTCTGGACAACCGAAATAATTCAACAAGTTGAAGATTTCTATCTAAGTAAACAAGATTATCTCAGAAAACCACCTGAATGTATCCAAATGGTCCTGAAGCACCTGAAAGAAAAATGTAATCGAAGTTTTGTGGAATCACAAAAAGATTTATTCCAATTAGAAAATGGAAAAATAATTTCGATTAATAATGAAATAATACGTGAAGAATGTCAGACGGGCTCCTTCTCTCATAAGATTCCCAAAGTATCTTTAATAACTTCTGAATGCATTGTTACCAATGAACTGAAGAGAATACACCCTCAGAAGATTTTCAACAAATATGGTCAAGTGGATCTTACACCCTTAGAAATGAATTGGACGAATATCAAAGATTCCAATTACTTAGAAGAAGAAGCCATTCCCAAACTAGAAGACTTGTATCAATGGGCCCCGCACCCTACAACTATGAACTTTGTCATATTAATAATTATTCTTTTTATAATAATCATTTCAATTATATTATTTTACAAAATTTATGTAAAGGTTCGTCATCTTAAAAATAAGAATAACGAACTTTCTTCAAAAGGGGAGGAGTTATGTGAACTTAGAACAATGCCTTCCTTTTAGTAAATAACGTCACTATATACGAATGCTGACTAACCAACTTTAGTTTATATAAACTCGGACTTGCCTTAGAATCTTCAATATATTAACGTTAGTGAGTACGATAGTATGTATAAAGCTACTTGTAATCTTAACTTGTGAATAAAAATTGTTTTTTTAAAAAGTAATTCTTCGTGTTGAAAACCAAAATATATATATATATATATATATATATATATATATATATATATATATATATATATATATATGATGATAAAAACAATTTTAAATGTATTGAAACGAAATCCATGCGTCAACCTACAGAAATATACCAGACAATAAGAAATAACTCATTTAATCCTAACTCCTAAAAACACTCAACCGCGTTGCAATCCTGCTGCTATATTGACGAATAATAATGAAGATTATACATCAATTATAAATAGCAAAGTAATAATAAAAATAAAGTTTGAAACAAATTCGAAGTAAAACAAATAATTGAAATACTTTCCAACAAAAAAATGTTGACAAACGTTAAATAGAAAATAACACAATTGGCTCACTTTTATAGAATTATATTGTTTCTTGACAATTGTTACAGGTGTTATACCATTTTCAAAAGATATACCGAAACTGACGTGAATTAAGTTTTGAAGAATTCCGAACAAAGGAGATTACAATGAAGAAATTGAGAACAAGAAAGTAATAATGCCCACAAACTGAAGGTAAGTTGATAAAAGTAAGAATCAGAAGTTCTGATTCCGCAAACGATGCGAATCAGAAACTTGAAATTGTTCTGGAAGATCCAGATTTTTTCCTTCCATCTGTGGGCGCAACAATTTCACTGAGCTTGAATCCTGAATGGAATTATCATTATGTAATATGGAGAATTTATGTTCCTTTATTGTGGTTTCGATGTTCCGTGCAATTTCGCCTACATATATATTTTGCGTCACAATCAGCACAATTTTTTGGATAACCTCCTCTTTTTTCTTTTATCGGCTGTTTCTCTTTATTATTGACTAAAATTTAACCTAAATTTCTTCTGTACCTGCTAATGGTTTTAATAATGCTTTCTTAATCTATATCGATATATTTGGTATGTAATTGATAACACGAAATTTTTTATTAGTATCTTCTACATGTCAATAACCATTTTTATTCCCTAAATGTTCAATAATTGAGACTTTTCTACTATAATTTTCCAAGAAAAGTGAAATTGAAAGTAAAAGGTGGATGAAATCAATGATGAAAATGGGGTAACACCCAAAAATAATTGCAAGCAATATAATTCTGTGAAACCAAGTCAAGTGTTTTTTATTCAATAGATTAAACCACATTACATATCACCGAATATTCAATCAACAATATTAAATAGAATAATTTGAAAGTATTATCCTTAATATTAAAGATAACTCAAATAATGAACAGTTGTAATTCAATCGATTACTCATCAATAATGCCATATTTTTCTGACAATAAGAAATTTTCTAATCATTAGAACTTTTCCACTTAAATCAAAAATGATTACAATAGTTCAGTTGAATATAAAATCCGTTAATTCAATACAACACAATACTTAATTGCAACACATGAACTTCAGAAGAAAACATTTTGTTCATAATATAAGCCTGTCTAGAAAGTAACGAGTTTTGTTTAGAGGTATAGAACTTTAAGTTGACGTTACTGTTGAAGATGGTGACCGATTTAACAGCTGAGAAGTGATTTATTCTCAGTTCGGTTTGGCAATTCATCATGAATAGACTCACGCCGGAACAACGCTTGCAAATAGTGCAATTTTATTTCGAAAATAATGGTTCTGTGCGGAATACGTATCGATGATGAAGCGATGAAGGATGAAGCGCACTTCTGGTTGAATGGCTACCTTAACAAACAAAACTGCCACATTTGGAGTGAAGATAATCCTCAAGTGTATGTCAAAACACCGTTACATCCAGAAAAACTGACTGTTTGGTGCGCTTTATGGGCTGGTGAAATCATTGGTCCGTACTTCTTCAAAAACGATGATGGCCAGAACGTTACAGTCAATGGTGATCGATATAGAGCCATGATTACTAACTTTTTCATTCCTGAATTGAACAACCATGATGTCCAGGAGCTGTGGTTTCAACAAGACGGAGCAAAATGTCACATGTCGCCTAATTTCACGTTTTGGACCTCTGAATTGGCCTCCAAGATCTTGTGATTTAACAACGCTAGACTACTTTCTGTGGGGCTATGTAACGTCATTAGTTTATGCGGATAAGCCACAAACGCTTGACCATTTGGAAAACAATATTCGCCGTGTTATTGTCGACATAGGCCACAAATGTTGGAAAAAGTCATCGAAAATTAGACGTCCAGATTGGACTACATCCGAGCCAGCCGTGGCGGTCATATTCCAGAAATCATATTTAAAATGTAATGCCACAAGAGTATCTTTCGAATAAAAAAAACTTATTTTAAAATTAAAATTTAGTTTAAAAGTTTTATTGCAATTTAAAGTTCCTCTAAAAAAACCACCCTTTACATTGCTACCATACCTAGGATTCAGTCTGATCAGTGCTTAGTTCGCATTCATACAAATTTGAAGGAAAAAATAAATAATTATGCCAATTGACATATTTATATCAAGGAGATATTATTAACATCTTCATTACATGTTACAATCATTAAACTTCTGAATAAACTTTTACAAAATGGTTTTTTAAAAATGTTAGTGGTAAAATTATAATACCTCATTACTGTTTCATTATTTCAATAACAATGCAATGAAAATTAGCATTATTACTTGCTTTCATGCTTTTATTCGATTTGAGGTGAGTAGTAATGACAAATTCTCAATCTATAGGTCTTTTCTTTTCTAGTTTTCAGATCATTATTGATGATTTTTTCATAGTTGAAGTTATATTAAAAAGACTAGGGTACTACAAACTTACATTTAACAATCAAATGTCAAAAACCTTCTTTCCTTAACTCACCTGAAGGTGGTTCCATCATAAATAATGCTTGGTGTGCAGCTCCTAATCCACCATCTTGCTGATTAGCGTCAACGTCATCCTGGTCATTTTGTTCCCTATTATCAGAACTATCAGTATCGCCCAAAAGATAAGAATGAATACCCAGCAACCAAGAAATAGCCCTACACCAGTTACGTAATAATCCTTTTAACCATATGCGAGTGTGACTCTGCTCCAACAGAGCTGGCAGAATAACCTGCAAAAGCATTAACTCCAGGGACAACTCGTTCACTTGAGCCTCATTATTTAGGTAAACAGTATAGGGAAGGAAATTTGGAAGCAACCACTTCAAGATTCTGATAGGAAGCCACAACATCATTAGCACTGCACTTCCAAATATAACGGCAGAAATAAGTAGTTTCCTTATGTGCTCCAATATAGGAGAATGAATCATCTCTTGTATAGGACTAAAATCTGGATCGTTAAAGTTCCTTAAAAACCACAAGACACCAGGACGCAATATTTCTCTGAGTAAAAGTACAAATGATGCAAAATAATAAACATACACCATTCCAATCAGCCAATGAATAAATATAGAAGTTCCAGGGGCTGCAACAAAACTAGTTTCACGATCTTTTAGAGTAGCATCAAACATAGCTAATGAACAAATATCCAACCACCATCCACAAACTAAAGGCAAAACTCCAATTTCAACGACTGATAACATAGACACCTTTACGACTATGTATCCTAAAGCTAACAATCGTTTAGCCTTCTGAAACCCTAAAAAGTCTGCGATTCGGTGAAAAAAAATGAAAAAGCAACCTACTGAACAGTACCCAATCAAAGTTGTTAAGAGGCCTTCAAAATGACTTGCAGAAGCATAATGTTTCAAGTTTGTAATATTAAGAGTCCAAAGACCCATGTGGTAGGGAGAATAAGCAAAAATAATAATGAACAGTGTATTAAGGGAAATGACCCAAAATACGTGTTCAATAAATTTCAACGATCCATCCAATCCTAACAGTCTCTCCCAAGTGATCTCTTCAGCAGCTCTATCCCATTCCATAGGTATCCAGTTATTTTCTTCGTTACCGTTCAAATCCCCGTCTTCCTGAAATTCCGGATTATCGGCGACCAGCGGAACAGGCTCTGGTTCTGAAATAATAAACTTCATCAGTTCAGTAAATGATAGACAAATAACGTTAATGAACCCTGAATGAAGGATGCTCAATTTCGACGTTAATAGCGCAGTTTTTCAACGGAGCATTATTATTTACATACATATGTTTGATCTCTTCTCTTTTTAAGCTCATTTAGATCACACGATTAATTCGAAAAATTATTTTAGAATTTTTTCGATGTTGTTAGTCCTTTCTTAGATGAAATAAACAATTTTAACCATTCAAAACCCTCTAAAAAAATTAAAATGGTCATTAAGTATGGAAATTTCTGTCCATGTTTGTTGATTATATTTTCAATGTTAGGTCCAGTTTGGCGTATGTGGAATCTACACCATCATCCCGGCCGACTTTAAAGAGGCCATGAAATGAGTATATGGCACTGTGGCGCTGGTGGTCTATGGAATTCTAAAACCCCGCCGTTAGTTTAGCTTGTATACTAATAGACACTTTTCAAAACTTTCGCAATTTGAAGTTAATAATTTGAGCTTTCAGTATAAATTCTACATTTTTCAATTGTGTATAGGGTTTTATATATATATATATATATATATATATATATATATATATATATATATATATACTTCATACTTCATACTTTATTATTAACTGCATCACAGCCAAGTCAACACATACAATTCAATTGATACATATCAAAACAAAACAATAAAACCGAACAACAATATAATACAGGAGGTGACCAGTCGGGAGGGAGTTTGCTTCCTTATCCTGGATTAATTTGAAACTCCTCCAAACTGTATATTGGTACATCTACAAGATGGGCTCTCAGCTTAGCTCTAACTTTAGTCTCACTCAAGTTACGCCATTCCAAACGTAACCTGTTATAGAGTTTAAGTGCCAAATTTGATCTCTGGGTAACATCCAGTCTGTGTCGTGATAGTGTAAGATCTTCTTTTGTTCTTATATTATATGGTATGCGGTCAGATCTCTTGCTAAACAAGGACTTGTCTCTATATACTCCAGTAGCAAGTTTTATGGCCAGTTCAGCCATAACAGTAAGAATCTTATATTTCACAAAGAGGGGCCTACAATGGCATCGTGGATCATTTCCGGCAATAGCTCTTACAGCTACCTTCTGCGATATTAATATTTCAGTTACATGGCAGGAGCCACCCCACAGCTCCAATCCATATATCATTCTAGAATGAAATAATCCATAATACACCATGAGTGCCGCTTCTGGACTTACTATGTGTCTTATCCTTCTTATTGCATATACTATACCATGCAGTTTATGTTTATGTCTAAAACCAAACTGTGCATCTGTCATATAATTATTCTTATTCAGGAATGATATTAGTTGCTCAGCAATAGCCATTTCCACAATCTTTGAGAAGGTTGGGAGAATAGAAATGGGTCGATAGTTATCTACATCAGTTGGATTTCCCCGTTTCAGTATAGGGCATACTTTAGCTATCTTCAATTTGTCTGGGAAAACACCCTGCTGTAAAATTGAATTCACAATATCAGTCATTGGACATATTATTTCTTCTGCCACTAACTTGACTAGATTAGAGCTAATTTCATATATATCCTGGGTTGCTTTGGATGCCATTCTTCTGATATAAGTACGTGTTTCGTCCACAGTTATTGGTCTAAAGAAGAGAGACTTAGAATTTTTTATTGGAATTTTAGATAAAAATTCTTTTGGACTACATTTAGTATTCTGTACTTTATCATGAGTCGATTGACCAATAGTTGAGAAAAAGTTATTCAGTTGCTCAGCTGTGGGAGTGTTATTACTATTTAAATTTTTCATCTTACCGGTTTCTTCATTAATAATATGCCATGTTGTTTGTACTCTGTTTTTTGCCTGCCTTATTTTGTTTTCATTGATAGACCTTTTTTCTACTCTTGCTTTAATCAAATATGACTGTTTATATGATTTGTATAAGCTCAACATTTCTTCATCCCTAGTCTCAACATACACTTCTCTAATGAAATCCAGTGTTTCTTTTATTTGAGCCACTTCATATGAGGTATTATGGTTTATTGTTGAATTGTTCTTGTATCCTATGGGGATAGTCTTGTTGTAATAAAGGCAGAATGTATTCAGAAATACGTTGAACTTTTCATCAGCCTTTTCGGCATCATAAACCTCCTTCCAATTCTCATTGAATAGGCAGTCCCTGAATGCATTAATATTGGTTGACGTTAATTTTCTGTATTTGGTTTTCGTATCCTTTAGATTTGCATTGAGACTCACTTCAATAATCAACGATAGATGATCAGAGATATGTCCGTTATATGTATAGGCATTATAACTAGGAATGTTGGTGAAAATATTGTCAATACAGGTTTGCGTACCATTAAAGTGTTCCCTGGTATAGGAATGTATGGTTCTATACACACCATAGCCAGCAAGAACATTGACAACATCCCTTGAGGCCCTTGTGTCCAAATTAAAGTTGATATTAAAGTCACCTGTGATGATTACAGATATTGAAACACCAAATGTAGAGTAAATATATTCAAAAATATCATGTCAAAATATCATTAGATTGTCATTTATCTTTGGCTTATAGTATGAGATGACAATAGCATTTTGAGGTGGTAAGTAGATGGCACAGATCTCATCCACCATTTCATTTGACATATTGGAGATATCCTGTAGTTCTCTGAACTCAATCCCCTTCAAAACATACACCCCCACTCCCCCATGGATGTGTGAGGGTCTCACATAACATGCAGCCAAACAATAGTTCTCTAGATTATATAATTTCTGGTTTTGTGTGGTTAGCCAGTGTTCACTTACACATAGTATTTGTACTTTAAGGTTGTTACATAGACTTTCAAGTATTTCTGTCTTGTTGGTGATACCTTGTACATTCATGTAAAGAACTTTCAACGGATTTTCATTCTTTTTAATTGGGGTTATAGGTACTTTGGGTGGAGAAGTAGCTTGTTTTATATAATGCTCGTCTTCACAAGTTAAGTTGTTACCTCGTTCAGGGTCTCCTTGAGAAAATGGTTCCCTTGTCTAAAATCAAATCTGGAAAAGGCAACGCCCTTAGGCCAGAATTTGGGGTCATATACCATATCCTTGTATTTGGGTTCGACGCCAACCATAAAGCATTTGTTGTCACTTGTAGGGTGTTTTACAGAGAGTGGTTTGACAGATATTGAGGAGTGGGATCCAATTTTCTCCTCCATGTATCCTTTGATAGCATCTGGTTCAACTTCATCTTTTATTTTGGATAGAAAAAGCCAAATTCGTTTTTCTTCAGGCGATTTATATTTCCCCGTGAATCTAAATTTGTTTACTTCTATATCTCCTATACCTATCATCGGTTTAGGTTTGGTTCTTTTTCTGTTGACAGTTTCAAAGCCATTTTCATCAATATTTTTGGATTTTGATTTCAACTTTGGTACGTTGTCTTCTTTTCCAATATCAGTGGATTTGGTTTTGGTGGATGCGCGTTCAGCGTATGTTTGACGTTCTAATGGCATTTTACCATTTTCTGTGACTGGTAGTTCAGATGTGTCATGAATGTCAGAAGCCGACTTGTCAACTTCCGATGTTCCATTCATCCTTTCTCTCTGTCTAACATTGTTATTGGGATGCACAATCTCGTCTTGTCTATCTTTCTCTCCATTTGAATTTTGTTTCTTTGAGTTTGCTTTATCATCAGTTTTTTTCTTGTTTACATTATTGGCGGTATCTTCAAGGAATTTCAATCTTTCACG
This sequence comes from Henosepilachna vigintioctopunctata, assembly GCA_030704895.1. Classification (NCBI taxonomy): domain Eukaryota; kingdom Metazoa; phylum Arthropoda; class Insecta; order Coleoptera; family Coccinellidae; genus Henosepilachna; species Henosepilachna vigintioctopunctata. The sequence goes on from JARQZJ010000068.1 coordinate 2,014,162, forward strand.
TAATAGCAAATTATTCTCCTGTAGGATTTTATTTTTCTCCTGTACTTCTCTCAAAAGTTCCTTTAGATAGTTATTTTCCATAATAGAGATTTTTATTTGTACCTCCTGATCAGATTTATGATGATTTTCCACACTTTGGTTAGCTTCATGTTTGCACAGCGTAGATTTTTGTTCTGCTGCCTTTACCAAGCACGACGGATGAAAATCCTCCGAGCACTTCGCGCACTTTACATATTCAACCACTTTTTTATTACAATACAAACATTTAACTTCATTAATTTTCCTAGATTTTAGAGAGCGATCTTCAGACTCATCTTCAATCGGCGCCATATTATCTATATATCTATATATATTTCTATATATATATATATATATAGAAAGAATTTTTACTGTCGACCGTACTATATGTTAAAGAAAGCGATAATATCGGGAAGCGGCCCGTGACAAAGAAAACTTATCTGTTTATAATCTCAATATTTCGTCAATTTTTTATTGACTTCTTCAGGAGAAAATCTACAAGCAAAATACATGAACAGTTAAAAAATCGTACAAGGAACAATAGTAATCTCTACTTACAAATAATTAAAGTCAGTCACTAAAAACTAATAAAATCAACATTCTTCATCAAATTTCGGAACAAGACTAATCCGACAAAACTAAACATCTAATGAAACGCTGAAACCACAGATGGAAAACGAACAAAAAAATTTTGTATAAAGTATAAAAGCAAAAAAAAAAAAAAAATATATATATATATATATATATATATATATATATATATATATATATATATATATATATATATATATATGAATGTAAATACTAAACTGTATAAATACTCTCTCCTCTAGTAGAATGTTCAATTTAAATCATTTTTAAAATATTACAATATATGCTACTTAGTTGACCCGTAACAGATTTGAAATTAATAGCATTTTTGTTTTTGTTTATGTGGTACATCTCAAGGAACAGTCTGCTCCTGTAATTATTTTCCTGTTCCAGAATCCTCAGATTGTCGAAATCAAAAGGATGGCCGGTTTTCTTATAGTGTTCTACTGCGGCACAAGAATTCTTACCTAGTCGGCAATCACTCTTGTGCTGTGCGAGTCGTTGTTTTAGCCACTGCGCAGTCTGTCCTATATAACAACCACTACATACCTGACACGGGATTTCATGAATGATGTTACTGTGGTAGAGTAAGGGTGTCTTATCTTTAATTTTAGAGAACAAATCAGAATTTTTCGTGATGTTGTATTTTGCAATTTTTATATGTGAAAATTCTCTGAAACAAGTCACAATCTGTTCTGACAGTTTATCCACATAGGGAAGTTTTTTGAATTTAAATTCAATAGTGTTCTTTTCAGTTGGTGTGTCGAACTTATTTGAATTATATATTAACCTCTTGAGGATGTGCCTAGGGTAACCATTATTGACAAATATGTTGAAAAGAGCTTTTAAATTTTGTTTCAGTAATGTGCTATGGCTTATGTGTGTAACTCTATTTCTCATGTTGATTACTGCATTGTATTTCTGGTTCTTTGGATGATATGAGAAATAATTTATAAATCTTCCAGAAGCTGTGTCTTTCTGATACCAATCCAAAATTATCGTTTCCTCTTCGGTCCTTATAACTCTGGTGTCCAAAAATGGAACACTTCGATTATTTTCTAATTCGACTGTGAACTGTAAGCTTGCGTGAAAAGAATTGAAAGCAATCAAAGTTGCTTGAACACTCTCTGATGGTATAGCACAAATGATGTCGTCTACATACTTATATAGAAATTGAATTTTAAATGGTAACACAGGAATCATCGTATCAAGTAGGTGGTCTAAAACAATCTGAGCTAATATAGGACTGATTGGAGAGCCCATAGGTGTACCAAAAATCTGTTTATAAAATTCACCATTGAAGCTGAAATATGTATTACCAAAAATGAAGTTAATTAATGGGCTGAAATTTGTCTTTGATATGGTGGTGAACTTTTGTATTTTTGGCCATTCTAACTCAACTATATCAATTGTGAGATTTAAGGGAATGTTCGTGAATAAAGATACAACGTCGAAAGAAACCAAAACATGATTGGGTGGTAATGAGAAATTTGAAATTATGTTGGCAAAAGTGAAAGAGTCCTTAATGTTATATTTTGTGTCATCCCCAAACGCCAACTTCAAAATATTCGCCAAATATTTTGAAATATTGTACGTAGTAGTATTGATAGAACTAACAATAGGTCGTAATGGCACATTCGGCTTATGAATCTTGGGTAAGCAATATAACTTTGGAAATGACGAATTATAAATAATTAATTGTTTTGCATCTTGTTTGGTTATCTGATTACTGTCTTTCAGTGTTGTAATTAACTTGTTGTATTGTGTTTGAATACTGGTAGTGGGGTCCTTTTTCAACTTTACATATGTAGATTCATCACGCAACAAATTTTCAGTCTTGTGAATGTAATCTTCCCTGTTCATCACAACTGTACATCCACCTTTATCTGATTGAATGACGTAAAGTTCTGGATGTTCTTTTAAAAAACGTCTCGTCTTATTGAATAGTATGTTCAAATATGAAGGCTTCTTTGATTGAGAGTTATGAATAAAATTTGTGAATATATTGGCAACTCTAGATCTTATGAAATCTCTTGAATCTGGCGGTACTTCATCTATTATGTCTTCAATGTTGGTTAAAAACCGATTCATTTTCAAACTATTACGAGTATAGGGTACTGAAAATTTAGGACCAAGAACACTAGAACAGTAGAACACTATAAGAAAACCGGCCATCCTTTTGATTTCGACAATGTGAGGATTCTGGAACAGGAAAATAATTACAGGAGCAGACTGTTCCTTGAGATGTACCACATAAACAAAAACAAAAATGCTATTAATTTCAAATCTGATACGGGTCAACTAAGTAGCATATATTGTAATATTTTAAAAATGATTTAAATTGAACATTCTACTAGAGGAGAGAGTATTTATACAGTTTAGTATTTACATTCATATATATATATATATATATATATATATATATATATATATATATATATATATATATATATATATATATATATATATATATATATATATATATATATATATATATATATATATATATGAATGTAAATACTAAATATATATATATATATATATATTTTGCTTTTATACTTTATACAAAATTTTTTTGTTCGTTTTCCATCTGTGGTTTCAGCGTTTCATTAGATGTTTAGTTTTGTCGGATTAGTCTTGTTCCGAAATTTGATGAAGAATGTTGATTTTATTAGTTTTTAGTGACTGACTTTAATTATTTGTAAGTAGAGATTACTATTGTTCTTTGTACGATTTTTTAACTGTTCATGTATTTTGCTTGTAGATTTTCTCCTGAAGAAGTCAATAAAAAATTGACGAAATATTGAGACTATAAACAGATAAGTTTTCTTTGTCACGGGCCGCTTCCCGATATTATAGCTTTCTTTAACATATAGTACGGTCGACAGTAAAAATTCTTTCTACTTAATGATGGGATTCTATCAAAATATCAACGAAACATATGGAGCACATGCTACAAGACTGCTAAAAAGGTGGACATCACTGAAGAAAAAACTTGCTAACAGTAAAAATCGACGCATATTCTTGTTGCGTTCAGAACATCTGGCATAATTCCTAGGCACATTCAAGATAGTGTAATTAAGATTCATAAATTGTGTCTGACAGGTAACCATGTGTCTATTACTGATGAAATCAATAACTTTATCAAAAATATTAGTGTGAAAACGCTGTCGCTAGAAATAAAAATAACATGTAATACCATCTCAAAAATTAATAATAACATCAACGAAATTATAGGTAGGCTACATACTCTCATTCCTGATAATTCAAAAGCTTAATTTCATTGTCCCAAGAGTTTCTTCCCGAAGCGCATTCACTTTCTACCTTCCAGCAGCTAGAACGAATGTTCTAAAATTTTCGCCATTGCACACGATGTGTGAACAATGTAATATTTTAGGAGCTAAGGTGGATATTTTCAACTGTTCTGTTACAGATATTAAGGCAACTTTCCTTGATATACATAATCTATGATAAAACAATTATCTATATGTATTCACGAATAGAATTCTTTACTCATATAATTATGTTTGTATAAGTGTTAATATGTGCATGTATATGTATTTGTGAGTTTAAATTTATATGTATGTGTAAGTTTGGTCAGCATTTGAGTTTTTTTACTTCTATAATTATTTTATTTCATATCATCAGTTGTGATTGATATCACAAACTCTTTCATTTAAAATGAAACAAAATTGAATTTTTTGTACTACCAATTTTGTTTTTTGTATATGTTGTATTTCCTGTTTTGTAATTAGGACTTGTCCTGTAAAACAGTGTATGTTAAATAAATAAATAAATAAATAAATAATATAATGAGTGAATTTTCTCATAGACAAGATCATAGATATAACTTTATTTTGAATAAAATAAAACAATTGAATAGGGTGAAGTTTGACAAACTGAGTAACTTCAACGATAATCTCAGCAATCGAATTTTGTTTCATGACAATACAAAGTGGTTTAGTAACATTTCAACTGCTCACATTCCGGAAGACATATCTAATTTTCTCTCTCTTGGTCCTAAATTTTCAGTACCCTATACTCGTAATAGTTTGAAAATGAATCGGTTTTTTAGCCAACATTGAAGACATAATAGATGAAGTACCGCCAGATTCAAGAGATTTCATAAGATCTAGAGTTGCCAATATATTCACAAATTTTATTCATAACTCTCAATCAAAGAAGCCTTCATATTTGAACATACTATTCAATAAGACGAGACGTTTTTTAAAAGAACATCCAGAACTTTACGTCATTCAATCAGATAAAGGTGGATGTACAGTTGTGATGAACAGGGAAGATTACATTCACAAGACTGAAAATTTGTTGCGTGATGAATCTACATATGTAAAGTTGAAAAAGGACCCCACTACCAGTATTCAAACACAATACAACAAGTTAATTACAACACTGAAAGACAGTAATCAGATAACCAAACAAGATGCAAAACAATTAATTATTTATAATTCGTCATTTCCAAAGTTATATTGCTTACCCAAGATTCATAAGCCGAATGTGCCATTACGACCTATTGTTAGTTCTATCAATACTACTACGTACAATATTACAAAATATTTGGCGAATATTTTGAAGTTGGCGTTTGGGGATGACACAAAATATAACATTAAGGACTCTTTCACTTTTGCCAACATAATTTCAAATTTCTCATTACCACCCAATCATGTTTTGGTTTCTTTCGACGTTGTATCTTTATTCACGAACATTCCCTTAAATCTCACAATTGATATAGTTGAGTTAAAATGGCCAAAAATACAAAAGTTCACCACCATATCAAAGACAAATTTCAGCCCATTAATTAACTTCATTTTTGGTAATACATATTTCAGCTTCAATGGTGAATTTTATAAACAGATTTTTGGTACACCTATGGGCTCTCCAATCAGTCCTATATTAGCTCAGATTGTTTTAGACCACCTACTTGATACGATGATTCCTGTGTTACCATTTAAAATTCCCTTTCTATATAAGTATGTAGACGACATCATTTGTGCTATACCATCAGAGAGTGTTCAAGCAACTTTGATTGCTTTCAATTCTTTTCACGCAAGCTTACAGTTCACAGTCGAATTAGAAAATAATCGAAGTGTTCCATTTTTGGACACCAGAGTTATAAGGACCGAAGAGGAAACGATAATTTTGGATTGGTATCAGAAAGACACAGCTTCTGGAAGATTTATAAATTATTTCTCATATCATCCAAAGAACCAGAAATACAATGCAGTAATCAACATGAGAAATAGAGTTACACACATAAGCCATAGCACATTACTGAAACAAAATTTAAAAGCTCTTTTCAACATATTTGTCAATAATGGTTACCCTAGGCACATCCTCAAGAGGTTAATATATAATTCAAATAAGTTCGACACACCAACTGAAAAGAACTCTATTGAATTTAAATTCAAAAGACTTCCCTATGTGGATAAACTGTCAGAACAGATTGTGACTTGTTTCAGAGAATTTTCACATATAAAAATTGCAAAATACAACATCACGAAAAATTCTGATTTGTTCTCTAAAATTAAAGATAAGACACCCTTACTCTACCACAGTAACATCATTTATGAAATCCCGTGTCAGATATGTAGTGGTTGTTATATAGGACAGACTGCGCAGTGGCTAAAACAACGACTCACACAGCACAAGAGTGATTGCCGACTAGGTAAGAATTCTTGTGCCGCAGTAGAACACTATAAGAAAACCGGCCATCCTTTTGATTTCGACAATGTGAGGATTCTGGAACAGGAAATTAATTACAGGGGCAGACTGTTCCTTGAGATGTACCACATAAACAAAAACAAAAATGCTATTAATTTCAAATCTGATACGGGTCAACTAAGTAGCATATATTGTAATATTTCAAAAATGATTTAAATTGAACATTCTACTAGAGGAGAGAGTATTTATACAGTTTAGTATTTACATTCATATATATATATATATATATATATATATATATATATATATATATATATATATATATATATATATATATATATATATATATATATATATATATATATATATAAATATATATATATATATATATATATATATATATATATATATATATATATATATATATATATATATATATATATTTGGTTTTATACTTTATACAAAATTTTTTTGTTCGTTTTCCATCTGTGGTTTCAGCGTTTCATTAGATGTTTAGTTTTGTCGGATTAGTCTTGTTCCGAAATTTGATGAAGAATGTTGATTTTATTAGTTTTTAGTGACTGACTTTAATTATTTGTAAGTAGAGATTACTATTGTTCTTTGTACGATTTTTTAACTGTTCATGTATTTTGCTTGTATATTTTCTCCTGAAGAAGTCAATAAAAAATTGACGAAATATTGAGATTATAAACAGATAAGTTTTCTTTGTCACGGGTCGCTTCCCGATATTATCGCTTTAATATATATATATTTATATATATATATATATATATATATATATATATATATATATATATATATATATATATATATATATATATATATATATATATATATATATATATACATATATATTTAATATATATTTAAAATCCGTCAATATAACGTAGTGGAAATTTTTGAAATTAAGATCAAAATGTAGCTTGTGATGTGCTGCAGAAATTGCTACTTGAATTAATTGTGAAGGTGGAACATAAAACTGAAAATTGATTGTGAATTACTCTAATATTCAGTGAAATCAAATAGTAAATTTTAATATAAAAAACTGTCAACATTATCAAATTGAACGTTGAAGTGTGACACATGGTTAGAAATACTGGCTGTGGATAACAAATACCGCACAGGTCAGACAGTGGCGGAACAATTACAGCGCCAGATTCCGTCCTCGTTAATGGTAATATGAACTGAAGTCTGAAGTTGATAAAAATGAAGTGCAGTAAGTGCACCCTAGATGGGGATAAATACGTCCTTTTTAATTGTGATGGCTGTGGTTATACTCATTGTAAAGAGTGTAGAAATTTTTCTGCTTCTGAAGAGAAATGTTTCCCATTAACAAAAAGAAAGGTAATTTTATATTGCCCAAAGTGTCGAGAAGAATATGGCAGCATTGCTGACATAATGCAAAAAAATCGTAAATTGAAACAGGAAATTGAGATTCTCAAGGAAAATATAACTTCTCAGGAAGAATCAGATAAACGTGTGAGCATTTTGACTTGTGAGTTACAAGAAATGTCAAGATTGATTGAGGAAAAGGATAAATATAAGGAAACCTTAGAGAGTAAAATTGTTGATCTACAACGCAAAGTCGAGAAAATGGAAGAATTAAATAAAAAGATATCAGAATATGATAGCTTAATTAATGAAAATGCAAAACTGAGAAATCACGCTGATAAAATGGAACAAATAAATAAAAAGCTACAAAATACTTCAAATAAAAATAAATATCAAGAACTACAAAAGAAATATGAAACGATCATTAATGAAAACGAAAGATTGATTTCAGCAAATGAATTTATGGAAAAGCAACTGGAGAGTTATGAAGAAAAAATGCACGCAAAGGGTGAAAATTATTGTAGTATAGAGCAGTTACAATCTGCAAATAATGAAATAAAAATGTTGAGATTAGAGTTAAATAAATTGCAAACTGAACAAACACATGAAATCCCTTCGGATATACAGGACGCAGGTCAGGGTCACGAGAGTTTATATGGAATTTTAAAGAAGGAAATGGATCTCAATTTCCGAAGACTTGCGGAGAATTTGAATCGTGAAGTGTCTAATTTAAGAAACGAGTTAAATTTGCCGCAAAAATCACTGTATGCTCAGATAGTTAAGCAAAAGTATAAATACTCAAGCAGTGTAAAGCCCAACCTAGCTTTTGCCGATACTTTGAGGGAACAGAACCTTCTTATGGATGATATTAACCTTGGTAAAGAACCGAGGACACTTGAAAGTAAAAGTGTAAATTTGCCTGATAAACACATACAAACAGTTAATGAATCCCAGACTAAACAAAACATGCAGGAAAATCAAGGTTTGAACTCGGAAAAACAACCTCTAGTTCAGAAATTGAAAGCTGCCAATCAATTTCATCCAAAGCGAAAACAGAATAGTATAATTGGCACTGGAAATGCAAACAAAATAAATGTCAAGGGTGTCAGACAGTTCGGTCACTTGCATGTTTGCAAATTAGATCCAAATATAGGAGAAGCTGAAGTCAATGAGTATCTCAATGAAAATGGTTTTGACGATGTGCGATGCGTCAAACTGGATTCCAGGAGACCGGATGAATATTCTTCCTTCAGAATAAGCGTACCAAAAGATAAAATCGATTCCTTGAGGAATCCAGAAATATGGCCTGAAGGTGTAAGAATAAATACTTTTTTATTCCATCTAAACCGAAGGATACATTCTCACAGAGCAGACTGAGAGATTCGAAAGTCTACAATTCGGGGGTGACTGGCACGAAGACTACTGCAGTGTTGGACTACCACGACAGATCTAGTGTAGTTCGTAAGTCTAATCGTATACTAAGTGATAAAATAAAAGCTAAAAATTCGTACAGTGAATTCGCAATATTTCATATGAATGCACAGGGATTATCAAATAAGTCTGATGAACTCTCCATACTTCTGCAGGAATCTGACTACTCAGTTGTTTGTATTTCAGAACATTGGGCGAATGCTAATAGCATAGGGTTATTGGGCGAATGCTAATAGCATAGGGTTGTATTCTTTAAGTGGTTATGAAGTCGTTTCCTATTTTTGTAGAAAAGATCACATTCATGGTGGAGTTTCCTGTTATATTAAGCCTGGTATTGTATTTAAACCTCTTTTGCTGGGTAAATACTGTATAGAATTGCATGCTGAATTTTGCGGTATAGAGTTATCAAACTTGAAACTTTTAGTTATTACTATATACAGACCTTCAGGTGGAAATTTTGAAGTGTTTTTGGATGCCTTGACAGATATTCTTGCAAGATTTGTAAGTGGGTCGAATAGAATATGTCTTGTTGGTGACTTCAATGTGGAGTTTCGGAATCACTCTCGTAACCTGAGTGATCTTTTGGTTCTGTTGTCTTCATTCAATTTGAAGCCAACACTTTCTGAACCTACTCGCATATTTGGTAACACACAATCATGTATAGATAATATATTTACATGTCTTAGCAGTGATCACTATCAAGTTGGTATTATGCATGCTGAAATATCTGACCACTCAGCTCAGTTTATCAGATTTAACCTGGAAAATTGCAGAAACGAGGAATTCAAGTTTGTCAGAAGGTTTAATGCTGGCGGTATGAATAGATTGCGACATTTCCTATCGGCCTTGAACTGGGACCTGTTTTTCGATAAAGATTGCAAGATTGATGAATGTCCTCTTTTCTTGTGGATAATTATTCTATGATGGTTAAAAACATTTTTCCTATCAAAAAAATTCGATTGAACGGTAAACCTCCAGTAAATTGGTTCAATGACAACTTGCGAAAGTTGAGGGATAAGGTCATGATCACTACCATAATTCATAATGTACTTAGGACACCAGAATCTAAATTAGATCTCACAAGGTTGAAAATATTGTATAGAAGATCTATTGTTGTTGCTAAGAGGGAAGCTTATGATGATTTTATATTTTCTTCTGCAAATCGAACTAAGGATAGTTGGAGATTGGTGAACTTTGAGCGAAATAAACAGATTAAATCTTCAAATGTAGGGATTTCAGCAGGTGCTGCGAATGATTTTTTTATTGATGTGACCGAGAGATTATTAAAAAATTTGCCGAAGTCAAGGTTTGAATATACTCATTTCTTACAAAGAGCATCTTCACCAGATTGTTCCCTATTTCTCCATCCGGTCGATACTGACGAGCTTTTCACCACCATTATGAATTTGAAGAAATCAGACGCAGTTGACTATTACGGTCTAAACTCTTACATTGTGAAGGAAACGGCCCATATTATTCTTCAACCGCTCACTGCATTTTATAATTCTTGTATTTCTCAAGGAGCTTTTCCAGACCAATTTAAGATTAGTAGAGTTGTTCCTGTATTCAAAAAGGGGGATTCTTCCCTTCTCGATAATTATAGACCCATAAGTATTATTCCTATATTTGGTAAAATACTAGAAGTGTTATTGAAAAAGAGACTGATGGCCTATTTGGAAAAGATTGATGTGTTGAGTTCTAAGCAATATGGTTTTCGTCCTGGAAAATCGACTATACAGGCAGTTCGTAAGTTGGTCGATCTTATTGTTGATGCTTTGGAACATGGTAAACTGATTTGTGCGTCTCTTCTGGACTTGTCGAAGGCATTTGACTGTGTATCACACAAAATATTAAGTAGCAAACTTGAGCATATTGGCATACGAGGAACTCCTTTAAGGTTATTGAGTAATTACTTGTCTCACAGATATCAGTGTGTTACTGTGGAAAATGCAAGTTCATCCCTAAGATTGATTAAACATGGTGTACCTCAGGGTTCTGTCTTGGGGCCACTTCTGTTTATAATCTATTTTAATGATTTTTGCCAGCTTGATGGAGAGTGTGTGCTTTTCGCTGATGATACTACGCTGTTGAGCACTGGCAGAGAAGTCTCGGAAGTAGAACAGATGAAGGAACAGTCAATAGAGCATGCTACTGAATGGTTTTCATCCAATAAGTTGATGGTGAACCCGAGAAAAACACAAAATATTATATTTACCACAAAAACTCGCCTGATCAAGGGAGCATCAGTTGATTTACTGGGATTAACACTTGATGATTCACTGTCTTGGCATGCGCACATTGATAAGTTGACTGGTAAATTAGCCAGCGCCATCTACCTTATTCGCAAGCTGAGAGACTGTATGAGCGAGGATGCTCTTTTGTGTGTTTACCATGCTCTTTTCAACTCGCATGCCGCGTATGGTGTGGGCCTATGGGGAAACTCTCCCTCAGCAATACGCATTTTTGGTATGCAAAAATGGGCAGTGCGTACGATGGCGGGAATAGGAAGACTTGCTCATTGTAAACCGTTTTTTGTTACTTATAGAATTTTAACTGTACCTTGTTTATATATTTATCAATCACTTCAGGAAATTCACAATAGAGTTAATTATTTACCGGTTTATTCGGATACACATAACTATGGCACCAGATCATGCTCTTTGCTAAGAACCCCTCGATACAGGTTGGCTAGGTCACTGAATAATTCTCTAAATCTGAAATTATATAACAAGCTACCTCACAGTGTAAAATTATTAAATTATACCAGATTTTGTAAAAGTATTAAGGCATTTTTGGCAGATATGGCCTTTTACACTGTGGATGAGTTTCTGGGTGTGGAGCCTGATCTGTTGGAATATTATACTCGGATCTGTTGACTTGTGTTATGTTTATATATCTTATTATTTCTATCTGGAACATATTTGTAAGATTGTTCATTTACACTGTGTGTTGTGTGGATGTATTTTTGACAAGCCACAAAATTGTCATTTTAAATGTACTTTTAATGTTGGTAAATAAATCTATCTATCTATCTATATATATATATATATATATATATATATATATATATATATATATATATATATATATATATATATATATATATATATATATATATATATATATATATATAACAGAAAATTTGTTCTTTACAGTAAATGAACAGTGTCAAAATAAAATTATGTTCCTTTGTAAGAACATAATGCTTCGATATATATATATATATATATATATATATATATATAAAAACCTATAACCGTTAGCATATTGTTTTGTCTGAATACTCCTCTGCAGGCCATTCTAAATTGAATATGATATATATATATATATATATATATATATATATATATATATATATATATATATATATATATATATATATATATATATATATATATATATATATATATATATATATATATATATATATATATATATATATATATATATATATATATATATATATATATATATATATATATATATATATATATATATATATATATATATATATATATGTATGTATATATATATATATATATATATATATATATATATATATATATATATATATATTTCTGTATATATATATATATATATATATATATATATATTTCTGTATATATATGATATATATCTTATATCATATATATACAGATATATATATATATATATATATATATATATATATATATATATATCTGTTGTTGATAATTTGTTGAAATCTCAACATCAAACTATAAAAAACAAAATGTTTACTGTGCTTACCAATTTCAGTGAAACGAAATCAGTTTTGTGTTGTTTAAGACTTTCGTAGTTTGAAGTTAAATATTTTACGGTTTCAGTATCAATCCTCTATTCATCAATTTTGTATAGTGTAATATAGGTGCTAATGATGATTGTGGATAACATAACATCAAATTATAAAAACGAAGTGTTTTGTGTGTACCGATTTCATCGAATCGAAATAAAATTTGTGTTGTGTTTTGATTAAGTAAGGATTACTTATAAATAATTTTTTTGTGAAATATAGTGTAGAGGGTAGGTGTTCCGTAAGTGATTCAGTAAGTTCCAAGCTTGGAATAGGTAAGTTTCTAATAAGTATATTCTCTTAAAACAGGGGTGTCCAAACTAGATGGGACCCAGGGCCAATAAAAAATACTAAATACATTGGTGGGCCGCAAAATATTTGTAAAAATAAAAAACAGTTTATAATGATTTGTTATTTTATTTAGTAGGTAGATAACCTACTGTTTTGTTAATTTGTCTTTTACAATTCTGTCAATATCAACATTAATATTAGTAGTAGCTAGGCGCAGTGCATGCTTAAGTGAAGTATCTGTCAATGAAGACCTGTATTTAGACTTAATAAACTTCATTGTCGAATATGCACTTTCACAAAGGTAGGTACTGCCCATCATCGAGCCCATTTTTTGTCCGAAATTCGTCAGTTTCGAGAAAAGTTCAGCGAGGAGTTTAAAAAAATCAATGCCTGTTTCTGTTCTGCCCTTGTAAAAGGGGTCTGATTGCAGATCACACAGTTCCAGTTGATAATCAATGTTTACAGTCTCAACTGCGATTGTTAATGGTTGAGTGAAGAGTGCTATATCACTCTCAATTTTTTCAAAATCTGCGAAACGCCGCTCAAATTCGACGATTATTTCGTCCATGTATTTGAGGTGGTCCAAGAAATTACATTCTTCAAAATTTTTCATCTCTAAATAATGTTCTTTACAACTTGGAAAAAAAGGAAAATCATCTTGTTGTAGAGACGTTTTGAACAATTTAAGTTTATTTCTGAATCCATTCACATTTCCATACAGGTTGGCTATATTGTGGTTTCTACCTTGCAATTTTAAATTTAACTCATTCAAATGTTGCGTCATATCAGTTAAAAACGCAAGATCAGCCAGAAACTGAGGATCTCGCATTTTATCTTGTAGTTCAGAAGTGTCAGACGATATCTCATTTTTTAGAAATAAAGGTATTTCTTTTCGTAAGGCAAAAAAGCGTTGCAAGCACTGGCCAGCACTTAGCCATCTGATTTCTGAATGCAATAGTAAATCTCCATAGTTTGCATCGATTTCACATAAGAAGTCTCTAAATTTTCTATGTGTCAATGATCTGTTTCCACCTCTAATCAAATTGGTTATCCTTATAACAACTTTCATAGCATTCATTTGACGCAACGATTTTCCACACAAGGCTTCTTGGTGTATGATACAATGGAACAACGGGCAATCAATGCCATTTTGTATTAGAAGTCCCGCAAATCCTGTCACTTTTCCGGTCATAGCTTTTGCCCCGTCGGTCACAATACAAGAACACTTACGAAATCCTCCATATTCTACAATAGTTTTGTTAACTGCTTCAAATATATCACTGCCTTTAGTTGTTCCATGAAATGGTATTAAATCCAGCATTTCTTCCGTGATTGTAAAATCTTTGGAAATGCAACGTATGAAGATTATTAATTGACTGACATCGGTCTGGTCGGTACTTTCATCCAAACATATTGAATAATATTCGCAATCTACAAAGTAATCACATAAACTTTTCGTAATATAATTACCCATGTCCTCTATTCGTCGCGCCACCGTTTGGTGAGATAATGCAACAGATTCAAACTTTTCCGCTAATTTCGGCTGCATAAAGCGTTTAGCCATTTCAACTGCGCATTTTTTTATTAAAGCTCCATCACTAAATGGTTTTTTAGCTCTGGCTAATTGTAATGAAACTTCATATGAAGCAGCCAAGCTTTGTTCATTTTCAGTACTTACTTTTGAAAACATACTTGTTTGCTGTATTAGTTTTTTTTTGTACTCAGCCACCATAACTTTTCTTGCTTCACCGACATGTTTTTTATACTTTTCTTCATGTAAAGAAGTATAGTGTCGCTTAACATTATATTCTTTACTTACAGATAAAACTTGCATACAAATCAAACACTGAATTTTATTGTTATTGTTGGAAATAAAGTAGTCTAACTCCCATTTCTCATTGAATGAACGTTTTTCTTCACTTAACTTCCTCTTCTTTGTAGACATGATGAGGTAAAAGTTTTTTATACGCAAACACAAAGCGAACAAACTTTAAAATAATGTTAAAGTCTTTAACCTGAGAGTAACCTTGCGTAATCAAGACTTTCGTCGCGTTGAATGACAAGTGACAAACAAATGCCCAATGAACGATGCGCGGTAGTAGGTACACGTATCTTGCGTTCGGGGAATTCCCCGAATTCTCGAGTGAATAGTGATGTGAGCAACGTAATCGAACATACCCAAAACATTCGATTTTGATGCGAGAAAAATAATTTGCTTGTTAATTTTGGAAACCGGACTTTTTTTGAAGTCAGTTAAAAAAGGTTCTACGGGCCGCAATCAAACAAGCCGCGGGCCGCATGCGGCCCGCGGGCCATGGTTTGGACAGCCCTGTCTTAAAATGACGAAAACTTTGTTGCATTCCTGGTTGTAAATCAAATTATAACAGCTCCCTGAAGGCAAGTGGCAACTAGTATTGATCTTTAGTTTCCCTAAAAATGAATTTTTAAAGAGTAAATGGATGAAATCTATACCACAAGATAATTGGGCTCCAACAAAATATTCAGTTGTTTGTGCCTTCTATTTTCCTGAAACTGATATCATGAGGGAAGAGAAATTTGTTTCATCTGGTGGGATTGTAAGGATACTCAAAAAAACAAGTTAGTCCCTCACGCGGTACCTTCTATTTTTCCCAATTTACCGCATTATTTCTCAAAAAATGTGCCCTTACCTACGAAAAGCCCAGAGGAAAGGAGGAAAAATTATTTAGCTCCCAATGATTATTTGAATATCATGTTTGAACAGTCAAATTCAATTATCAATTTTCAAGAAATAATTCTTCATCGCTCTAGTCAAATATTCCTGGTTGTTGGCATGTTAAAATGGGTTCAGTCCACAACAAAATTCATTTTTACCTTCTTAATTTGAGTGACGAAATTATTACCATAAGTAACGAAAGTACAGTGAATGAAGACATGTTAGTAACAGTACTTTTGAATAGAAAAAAGGTGTTCTACACTGATTTAAGTTGATTTTGCCTATTGACTTGAAATTGGATAGGTGGTCTCAATTAGAAAATCTGTTAATGAGATACAAAGATATTCAGACAGTGTGGATCAATTTTTTACATAGAGAGAGAGAGAGAAAGAACATTTATTGGATACTTCCAAAAGGCTATCGACCTAAGTCTTCCAGCCAGTTATATAAATTTTACATTGGTATTTCAATAATATATACACATATTAACTCATAATATTCTATTCTATTCTAATGTACATAGGTGTTCGAACAAGGGAGTGACAGGTAGCTTCCTCTTTGGTGGATTGACCCTGTTGTACTCATGGAGAAGTGGTAGAAGTGGTAGAATTATATTTTTGTTATTTTCACGAGTGATGAACTTTTTGCTGAGTCTATTAATAAGTCTCATACAGCAACTCATTAGATGGATTGAATAGGGGATTTTTTTGATTGCGTATTTTTGTTATTTTACGAAGGCTGGTTCTTTCTCCTATTTCTAAGTTCGTCAGTAATGCCTTACTTCCATTCAAAAACAGTGGATGTCCATACTCTAAAAGGGGTCTACATATCATTTTATATATTTTGCTTGCCGTGGCAATACTAATTCCTTCTTTTTTGTATGTTAGTGACCTAAAGTGTTTTGCTCTGGCGATAGTTAGTTGCTTTTTTGATTTTGTTTCGCATTTGAAGTTGAGCTTATTATCTATTAGGATTCCTAGATATTTACATTTGCTTGTAGGAAGTAAAGTTGTATTGTCAAGTTTGACTGTTGGAGAGTTTGCGTTTATCTTGTGATTGAATATGATGAAATTTGATTTTGCTGGGTTAGGTTGAATTCTCCACTTCCTCATCCATGCTGTTGTTCTGTTTGCTAGATATTGCAGTTGATTTACTGATTCCTTCGCTGTATGTCCATGGGATATTAGCGCAGTGTCATCTGCGAATTGTAGTATATATGCTTTCTTGTTTATTTGTTCTGTATTTTCGTAGAAATGACTATATATGTCGGCACAGAAAAAGTTATAGAGCCATGGAGAAAGGGGCGAGCCCTGGGGTAATCCTTGTTTTGGATCAAAAGTTTCTGAATATTCTCCTCTCACTCTCACTTGAATAATTCGATCAGATAGGAAACTGTCCACCAGCCTAATCAGATAAATAGGACATTGAGACTGGAATAACTTGTATATCAACCCCTCATGCCACACACTATCAAATGCCTTTTTTATATCCATAAAAATAGCGGCGGAATGATTACCATTTTTTTTAACAGTTTGGATATTGGAAGTGAGCGTAATTAGTGGATGAATTGTAGATGTGCTGTTTCTGAAACCGAATTGGTATGAAGGGATAGCTTTTCCTAGACTATTGTTTAATCTACTTTTCAGGATCTTTTCAAAGTTCTTTCCCAACACTGGCAGCAAGGTGATTGGTCTATAGTTTTCTATATTTTTGGAGTCTGTCTTAGCTTTATGTATGGGAATTACTATTCCTCTTTTGTATTCCTTGGGAAAGTATGAATTGAGTAGGCAAAAATTATAAATTCTCATTATTTCTAGATGTATAGAATAATCTAGTTTCTTCAGTAATTGTCTCGGCAAGTTATCGTAACCTGGAGCACTATTTTTGCTGTGATTAAGTGCAACAAAATATTCTTCTTCATTTATAGGTTCGATCATATTTTCTGCCTGTATGTTCTCAAATTCATTTTGGTACCATTGATGTATATCTTAGCTGGCCAAACCCAGGCCCGCGGGCCACATAGTGGCCCGCCAAGGCATTTGAATTTGCCCGCCAGCACTTTGCGCCAAGGCATTTGAATTTGCCCGCCAGCACTTCGCGCCAAGGCATTTGAATTTTCCCGCTAGCACTTCGGCAGCGCGGCGTGCGATAGCACTGCTTCCACTTGATTGGTCAGCCGAGCGCAACCGATCCGCGTCGTTCGGGTATTGTCGCTACTTCGCCCGCACCCCGCACGCATATCGGTCCCGTCCTCCAATAGCCAGACAAACGGACGGTTAGCGAGCATCTTAGTACCGTTATCAATCTTACTTGAATGCAAGTATATTGAATTACTAATTCGTTTTGTGACAATTCGTTTAATAAATTAGAAAGAATACTACCAAAACTTTGCATCTTCTCTGCAGGTAAGTGTAATATTTGCATGTGTTACAATTAGTGTGTTTGTTTGTTTGTAAATACTTTCCTGCACAGCAGGCGGCGCGGCGGTCTTATTGCCCAAGATGTAGGATTTGTACCTACGAATCTTAATTAGATATTTATTGATATTGTGGAGCGGTGCCTGTCCAAATTAATAGTTTTATTTTACTTAGGTACTAACCTTCATTTCATAAAACTACATGTACATTTACATGTAGTTTTACATGTACATTTACATGTAGTTTTACATGTACATTTTATTGTTTTAGTATGGCCCTCATCAAACCTAGTACGAGTACATCAAGAATAAAGGATAACCCTCGGACGTTTCATGAAGAATGGGAAACAAAATACCTTTTCACCGAAAGCAAAGCCCGCAAACCTGTGTGTCTCATTTGCTCAGCAACAGTAGCTGTTGCTAAAAAATATAATTTAGATCGGCATTTTAAGCAAAACCATACAAAATTCGACAAAGAGTATCCAGTGGGGTCAGCTGTAAGGACTGATTTCATAAATAAAAAGAAGAAAGAACTATTTTCACAGCAAAATATTTTTGTAAAACGACACGAAGAACTGGAAGCCATGGTCAAAACATCGTATGAAATATCTTTATTATTGGCTAAGAAGAAAAAGCCGTTTTCTGATGGGGAAATTATCAAACAGAGTTTGTCCATTTTTGCACAGAACTGCAATGATCAAAAGGTTAAAGCCATGGCAGCTAGTATTTCACTGTCGCGCAACACAGTAATGAGGCGAGTAGAAGATATGTCAACAGACATTAACAGTCAAATTGCAGAGTTTGTAACTAAATGTAGATATTATTCACTTGCATTGGACGAAACCTGCGATTTAACTGGTATGGCGCAATTAGCTGTTTTTGTACGCTGTATTGATGACAATTTCAATATATTTCAAGATATATTGGACCTCTGTCAACTGGAAACTACAACCACAGGAAAAGATATATTCATGAAACTGAAAGATTGCATTGAGGGTAAGAGCCTAAACTGGGATAAATGCAATTCAGTTTGCACTGATGGAGCACCTGCGATGATGGGGAAAACCAATGGCGCTGTAGCTTTGCTGCAAAATTACATAGGTCGACAATTGTTTTCTTATCATTGTATTATACATCAAGAAGCTTTGTGCGCTAAAGACATGACTTTCGAGGACGTGATTGACCCAGTAGTACGCTGCATTAATTTCATACGTGCCAGAGCACTTAACCGACGAGAATTCAGAACGTTGTTTGAAGAAGAAATAAAAGAATACGGCGAATTACATCTTTATTGCGCTGTTCGCTGGTTATCTAAAGGCGAAATGTTGAAACATTTTTATGATTTGAGGGAACATGTTCTGGAATTTCTGAAAGAAAAACAAGCATTGCCAGCAGAGAGAGCTCTGCTTGAAAATTCATTATGGCTGTGCGATCTTGCATTTTTAGTTGATACATTGAAGCACCTTAATGTCCTGAACCTTAAACTGCAAGGAAAAAATTGTTCTCTTCCAACAATGTTCAACTTGATCAATGGTTTCAAAGGGAAGTTGGACTTGTTCGCAGCAAACTTAGAGAGAAATAAAGTCGACCATTTTTCCACACTTGCAAGTTTAAAAGAAGAATTAGAGATCACTGCCCTTGATATTCCTAAATACCTATCAAAAATAAAATGTTTAAAAGAGTCTTTTGAAAACAGATTCCAGGATTTTGAATCGGACAAGAGAAATATTCAGCTGTTTATAAATCCATTTGCTATCAGTTCTACTGACTTGGTTGATTATCCAGCAAACATACAGCTCGAAGTAACAGATCTTCAAAACCACACTGCCCTGAAACAAATTTTCTATGAAAATGTATCTTCAGAGCAGCTAACAGAAAGTTTTGCAAGTTTTTGGAAAAACGTTTCCTGTGAAGATTTCCCAACATTGCGCGACCTTGCTATGCAAATTTTAAGCAGGTTTGGTTCCACCTATGTGTGTGAGAAAACATTTTCAACTCTATCATACATCAAAAATAAATATCGCACATCTCTCACTGCAAAACACATTTCGGATTTGATTGTACTATCAACATCAGACTTAAAACCAAATATCGACAAATTACTATCACAAAAACCTCTTCACAGCTCTCATTAAATAGAAATAATGTTGTTATTATGTATGTTACTTAATTTCATTTACAAATAAAGTAAATTAAACCAAATTTTTAATGTACGTTTTGTGTATATTAATACCTTATGAATATGGTATTTGGCCCGGCGGCACCACAGTCTATGAAATTTTGCCCACCTTGAAAAACTATTGGCCAGCCTTGATGTATATGGTCTTTATGGTCTGAGTCGAAATCCAAGTTGCAGCTGTGTTCGAATGCCTTTTTAAAATGTGATGCGAAAGCGTCGGAGATGTCTTTATCTGAGTTTAACGTCCTGCCCCTCACCTGAATTGGCTCTGTTGTATTGTGCTTTTTATACTTTGAGAGCTTCTTTATTGTATTCCAATAATTTCTGCCTTTTTTCTCTTGTATTTCTTTGCATGCCTCCAGGTATTTATGTGAACGGTAGTTGAGGATTAATTTATGAACATCTTTATTCAACTCATTGAATTTTCTCTTTAATGATGGGTCATTGTTTGTTACAAATTCTCGGTATATCTGCTTTTTCACTTTTATTAGTTTCAGAATGTAAGGCGGAAGAGTCTGGAGATGGAATTTTTGTTTGTATTTTGGTGTTTTGTTTGTTACTATTCTCATTATGTTGTTCTGAAAGTTTGTTATGTATTCTTGAGTGATTTCTACCTCCGGATGTATCACCTGTTGAATTTCTCGGTTCACCTCCTCCATATTGCATTTACTGTATAGCATCTTAGTTTCTTCAGTATATTCAAGCGGTTTTTTGAATAGGTTTATGCTGAATTCTATAGCAAGATGATCAGAGCCTAAATCTGGAGTCAGACTGGTGTTTCCTATATTTTGTCTAATATTTTTGGTGCAAAGAAATATATCAGGCGTAGTATTTTGGTTATTTTCCATGATGAAAGTCGGTGGTGTGTCTATCCTAATGAAATCGGAGGTTCGTAAGAAACTTTTGATTTGGGCCCTTCTGTGTGGGTTTACATGGAAATCTCCCAAAATCACGCAGTATTTGTATTGTGCTGCTTTTATGAACAGGTTGTCATCAATTTCTTTACTGGAGTGATGAATGTACACTAAGAAAAAATGTATTTTATCAGAATTGAACGGTATGGTAAAATGGAGAACTTCATCCCAAATGTTTTTGAAGTGGGGTGGGTTACTTTTTCCCAGAGAAACTGTTCTTTCCGCTTGTACTAATGCTCCTCCTCGAGTTTTTTCATTTATTATGTTACCATGTTTACATATTGAAATCCAGTCCCTATAATTGTGGTAACTAGTTTCTTTTGATTTGGTTTCGACAAACATTGACATTTAATATCATTTTTCTCAATGTAGTGACGTATCAACTCTTTTTTATTGTTGATACTATTAATGTTTGCATAGATCATTTTAACCACGAATGTCCTGGCACAATTGCACCCCCTCCGTGGGCTCAGTGTCTACTGTCCTGGTTTCTTTATCCATGTCAAACATAAGAACATACAATCTGTTTCCGACGAAGGTTGGTATTGTGTTTATTCGATAAGCTTCGATAAAACGTTTTTGTAATTTCTGTAGGAGTTGTTGTCTATCAGAGTGTTTAGGTTTATTAACTTTATTTATATAGGTTTCAATAATATGGTCATGAATTGTAAGTACCGAGTGAATTCTACTTTGTTTAGTTTTGTTTTTGTCTATGTCTACACTCTTTTTATTTATGGATCTTATCTTTACGTTGGGAATGCCCTCTATTGGTTTAAGAGGTCTATTCGGACATTTTGTTGACCACGGTACATGATCGGTGGACCCACATGCACTGCATTTAGGTGGTAGACTTGTTTCGCATTCTGTATCTTTGTGTTTTCCTCCACATTTGTTGCATTTAATAGGTTCCTTGCAATCCTCAGTTTTGTGGGTGAACAGTGTGCATCTGGCGCAGGGAACCGGAAGAGGGTCTGGTGGATTGCTTGGTTTAATACCATAGTGTTTGCATTTGTAGAATAGTCCCTCATTGATTAACTTTTCATATGAAGAAATATCACCTGTGATAATTCTGATGAATAAGGAGGGTTTATTTGTCTTTTTGGATACGATTCGTTTGCAATATCTGTGGTTGATTCGGTTTTTGTTCAGAAATTCGCTAATTTCCTCTTCGTTGATTTCCATTTCTACCAAAGAAATTACTGCTGAGTACGACTCTGTGTATTTTCTATTTGTGTTTGTTAAATTTGTATTGTCGGTAGTTTCGTTATAGTACGTAATTGTGCCATTTGTTTTTAAATATTCAAGAGCCTTCTTTATGTAATTTTTATTATTATTTGATTTTATTAGGAATCCGTGTTTCGTTTGTAGTATAATATCTGTATTATCTGGAAATATATTTATCCATGAGTTTGCCATATTAATTCTCGATATGTTTGGTGTAGACCTTACGTGAAACAAATTCTCGTATGTTTTTTGTGGTTGTGTTTTTATTTGCGAAGGTGTTTCGTTGTTTCGAGGTGTTGATTGTAATTGTGTCGCAGATGTTGATTGCTTATCGTTTTCTTTTGTAGTATTCGGTGATTGCGTTTTTTCATTTATGAACAAAATTGGACGTTTGAAGTGGATTTCCGGTGATGCCTTGTCGTCGATTTTTTTTGAAGGTATATTTGGCTTCGTAATTTTTTTTTTACGCTTCTTCCTTGTGACCTTTTGATAACCTCCTTCGTCTTCCGCTAGCGATGAAGTTTCCGATAAGTCTTCGTCAATTTGAGACATCTCCGATGTATAAAATGCCTCAAAGTTGTCAGCGTCGAAAGAGCTCGAAATGATTCAAACTCGCTTGTCTAGATTTCAATTTATCGCACTTAGATTTTGGATAAAGTATCCTTGTGATAATGAGTTAATAATTATTCGTATTATTTTCACTACTAATCTTTATACACATGTGCTCGCCACAGATGTTCTGCATGAACTCCCTTTTTTTTACATATTTAATCAAGAAAAGTTTATGTTATTCGAATGATATAAAGAAGATAAAAGGAATATGATAGTGTAAAATTTCTTAGAATTCATATTGATAATCAATTGAAGTGGACTTTTCATATCGAAGGTTTAACAAAACATTTAAATTAGGTCATATATACAATTAAATTTTTGAAATGAAACAACAAGTTGATCTAGCAATCCTCAAGGTAGTATATTTTTCTAATTTTCAATCTATACTACCTTATGGGATTATATTCTGGGGCTCGTGAGCGGGGGAGCAAGCAATCTTTTTGAGTCAAAAAATAGCACTTAGAGTGATGCTCAATTTAAAATATTGAGACGCTGCAGAGAACTTTTTAGAAAACATTGTATTTTGAATAAATGGATGAAAACTGGTTGATTAATACAAAAATAAAAATTCAACTAGATGTAATAACAAATATCTTTATTCGATCCACTCCTTGACTCTCATGGAAAAAGCACCGTTATATATGGGTCTAAGGTTACTAAATCCACTCCCCAAAAAACTTTGGCAATATAACAGAAACGCTTTTACGAGAGAGCTCTATAGAATGTTGATGGCTTGTGAAGCATATTATATACAAGAATTTTATGTGCTCTGTAGATCATTGTAATGCAATGTAATTTATTATTTTTGGCTTATTCAATTTTTGTTGTATGTAACATTTATGTGTAACAACTATTTGAATTGAAGTTATATTATTATATTATTATTATTGAAAGGAATATGTGCTCAGGAATAATATTTAGTATGTTATAAATACCAATAATATTTTTTATCCTTTCGGAATATACAAAAACAGTTAAAATAATGCTTGAAACTTTGGGAACTAGTAGAGTAGACCACCACTTTTAGCAAAACCGCCAGACTACGCTCTTCATTGCCTGTTTAAAGTCGGTCGTGGCATTTATATCGAATTGTTACAACCTGTAAGAAATCTTATACCACAGGTTTATTCTATAGTTAATGCTACAAAATATACCCCTCTATTCAGACATAACTATATAGATTTATTTCAGCAGTATTCTTTGACAGTTTAGGAAATTAGGAGATTCTTAATAATTACTGTTCTCTGTAAACAAAATTCTCAACTTCCATACTGCACTACTTTAAGAGAATAGTATTGGATAGTAGTTGATGTTTTAATGAGTTAAATGCACTTATATATTGCACAAATCACTATACTTTTGATGTTGTCCATATTAGTAGAATTTCTCAATACACGAAGACATATTGTTAATATGAGTTGAAAATAGAAAATCATGTTCAAACATCATGAGTGTATTTTCTTTGAGTGCTTACCACTTATGAAGAGCCTCAAATTGCCAGAATATTGAATAATTGAATATACAGAAACTGAATAATCAAAAAGAATGAACTTTTTTCAATGGATTCATAGAATATAAATGAATCAGTCAATAAGTATGTGCATGAGGTTAGATTAATGAAATTTGCATCTACAACTTACCACATTTTTTTAAATTTTTCAATCACAAACTTTTATTTGTGATTGAATTATATTGAAATCTGTATATTATTATAAATCACTTACCAGCCATATTTTGTTCAGGAACAATTGCCAAAGGTTCTGCTTCATTATTATTCAAAGGTGCCAATCTAACTCTAACATCTTCATCATCTCTTTGCATCCATTCTGGACCACCGCCATGTAAAATTTGCTCCCTTAACCAAACCAACCCAGCAAAAGCAAATAAAGTACAAATAACCACAAAACATCCCTGGAATGTATCGGACGTAATATTTTCAGATGATAGTATATCAAATGGTAAGTTGGCTATTGCATAAAATGTTCCTTTGAATAATCCTCTATATATCCTACATGCTGTTAAGGGTACAATACCAATCCAAGCAACAGCTACTAAGGTATAATGGAACCAATATCTAATTGCTGTCAGAACTGATGATAAGAGTCCAGAAACCAAGTCTTTAATTGGCAGTCGCCTGGGCATATCTGGTGAATATATAGGAGTGAAAGAGAAGCGGTATCCACATAATTCACAATATTCCTTGTGAGAATACTTCATCCATTGCATCAAACATTCTTGATGTATCCATTTTATACTTCCTGTACATATGCAAGGATGGAACAGAGGCTTTTCAGGAAGTCCTTCTGATCTACAAACCCTACAGATATCACTGTTTGATAATTCGGAATCCATTACTTTCCTAAAAATATTACAGAATTTCACTTGAATCACCAGAATTTGACGTACTTTCTGCAAAAATATGTAAAATACCTTCTAGTGTTTTCTGATTATAACCAGGAATCCAGTGAAGTATAACATTATTAGAATGTTTTCAATTGATCCAGCACCATTTTAAAATTCTTAAATAAATAGATGCGTTAAAAAATTTAACAGATATCAGAAATGAACTAGTTTTCTTCCATTCAATATCAATGAACACAGATTACTGCCATTCCATTTCATTTGACGTAAAGTAGAATGTTTTTTATATTCAAGTAGTTCTGATTGGAAGTGTTGACAAATGAAAACAAGATGAAGTACGTCATTCACATTGGTCATTTACTCATTTGTTACCAACAATACAATAATGATAATATTTTTTCATTCTTGCAGTATTTCAGCTATAAACTTAGGTTTTTCCCAATTTGATCAACATTTTTTGACTTTGTTTATATATATATATATATATATATATATATATATATATATATATATATATATATATATATATATATATATATATATATATATATATATATATATAAGTAAATGAACACTAGAACATTCATTTGAAAAATTGAAATTAATCAAGAGAATGTTATAGCAGAGCTAGATATGTGAACGTGTACGATGTGATGTCTCCATTATCCTTCAAGGGATAAATGTTAGAGAAATATTGAAATCGATGCCACACCTGATGGAAGTGCGAGACATATATGTTTCGTTCTGCAAGGAACTCGTCAGTCGCACCACGTCCATCGAAGTGAGGCAACGATTTCAACCTTCAAGCATCTTCTTGTGACTTCAAGTGGAAGATCGTAGAGTAATGAATACTCTACAATTCCATCTATAGAAATCAGTAGAAAACACCTCTCTCAGATTACAGAGTCACCAAGCATCGAAATTTCACATATCTTCTATACCCGTAGGTATCTACTAAATTGCAATGTCTATTTGACAAATATCATCGAACGATGTTTTTAAATGTCAATAGATTGCGTTAGTAGTACGCTCGCGTTTATTCCCGTATTTCAGGGGCCATTTCGGCGATATTTTTAAGGAAATGAAATTTTTTGTGCTTATGGCACTGAATGAAATATTTGAGAAAATGAACACTAGAACATTCATTTGAAAAATTGAAATTAATCAAGAGAATGTTATAGCAGAGCTAGATATGTGAACGTGTACGATGTGATGTCTCCATTATCCTTCAAGGGATAAATGTTAGAGAAATACTGAAATCGATGCCACACCTGATGGAAGTGCGAGACATATATGTTTCGTTCTGCAAGGAACTCGCCAGTCGCACCACGTCCATCGAAGTGAGGCAACGATTTCAACCTTCAAGCATCTTCTTGTGACTTCAAGTGGAAGATCGTAGAGTAATGAATACTCTACAATTCCATCTATAGAAATCAGTAGAAAACACCTCTCTCAGATTACAGAGTCACCAAGCATCGAAAGTTGCCTCACTTCGATGGACGTGGTGCGACTGACGAGTTCCTTGCAGAACGAAACATATATGTCTCGCACTTCCATCAGGTGTGGCATCGATTTCAATATTTCTCTAACATTTATCCCTTGAAGGATAATGGAGACATCACATCGTACACGTTCACATATCTAGCTCTGCTATAACATTCTCTTGATTAATTTCAATTTTTCAAATGAATGTTCTAGTGTTCATTTTCTTAAATATTTCATTCAGTGCCATAAGCACAAAAAATTTCATTTCCTTAAAAATATCGCCGAATTGGCCCCTGAAATACGGGAATAAACGCGAGCGTACTACTAACGCAATCTATTGACATTTAAAAACATCGTTCGATGATATTTGTCAAATAGACATTGCAATTTAGTAGATACCTACGGGTATAGAAGATATGTGAAATTTCGATGCTTGGTGACTCTGTAATCTGAGAGAGGTGTTTTCTACTGATTTCTATAGATGGAATTGTAGAGTATTCATTACTCTACGATCTTCCACTTGAAGTCACAAGAAGATGCTTGAAGGTTGAAATCGTTGCCTCACTTCGATGGACGTGGTGCGACTGACGAGTTCCTTGCAGAACGAAACATATATGTCTCGCACTTCCATCAGGTGTGGCATCGATTTCAATATTTCTCTAACATTTATCCCTTGAAGGATAATGGAGACATCACATCGTACACGTTCACATATCTAGCTCTGCTATAACATTCTCTTGATTAATTTCAATTTTTCAAATGAATGTTCTAGTGTTCATTTTCTTAAATATTTCATTCAGTGCCATAAGCACAAAAAATTTCATTTCCTTATATATATATATATATATATATATATATATATATATATATATATATATATATATATATATATATATATATATATATATATATATATATATATATATATATATATAAGTGTGAAGGTTTCTTGGGAATGAGCACAGTTTAAACTTGATGGAGTAATTATTTATTCGACATATGTTTCGGCTCTAGGCCTTTTTCAAGAATATTATAGGTTTATTGTTGGTTGGAAATTGACTTCAATTTTCAACCAAAATATATATATATATATACATCCCACCATCATTACGAAGGTCATACATTTGAGTTTCACCATCATTATGAAGACCATGCAATTAACGATCATATACGGTTGTCGTAATTACATGCCCTCTAAAACGATTGCTAATGTTATGAAATATCGTCCAAAGTTGAAAACTCAATTTCTGTTGTGTTTGTCGTATTGTTGATCTGATGTATTTTTGGTATAGTTTTAGTTCACAAGAAATACGTGGCTGACTGGCTAGCGTTTTAAAAAGCGGTATAGTTTGCTGTATAGTTCCCTTCAGTTCACCGACTTTATGACGACCGTTTTAATCATTATTCGACGCGGCATTTAGCAACATGTTGAATTCCAGGAAAATGTGAACTATATCAGTGGATTTTAAATTAGCATCTAACTTCAACAATAATTTTTCCTTGCCTGAAACAAAGAGGTTGTAATTTATAATTTTTTCAAGCATTTTGATGTAAACTTCTACTTATTTTGGAACTCTTGGTTTCATAAATATAATTATTTCAGTTATTCGTTATATTTGAATTCATCTAATATGTTTTTTGTGCTTTGTTTTATGAATTTGATGTTTCATCTTGGTTCCTCTCGGCCTCAGATATTTATTTTCTTTATATTTAAAGTTTTTAACAATTTGTCAGCCATTTTTTTCAACTACTAGCCTATTTTGGCAACCTTTGATCTTAAGAATACATTCATTCTATTTATTCTTTGTAGAAATATATTTATTACATAGCAATTCATATATTTTTAGTTATTTGTTTATGAAGCTTGTTAAATTATTTTTGATCTCTCAATAATTTGCGAGAACATGTTTCTGTCAAAATTCTCCATTGTATCAAAGTGTCGATGTGTATAATTCTGTACCAATTGAAATAGTCTGTAACAAAAATGTCAAAAAAATGTGCCATGACCTCAAAAAATTTCTTAAACTTCAATAATAATAATAGCATTTCTTTTTAGAATTATGGTGAATACAAAAATAATAATGATGCACCATAAAGTAAAAATACGTCATACATCCATAGATTCAATATTTGAATAGATTTTGAATAGAAATTTTCAAAGAAGACATTTACATCACTTAAGTGGAGAGTGTTCGGACGGTACATACAGACTAAAATGTAATTAAGTGCACCTATTTCAATAGTAACAGTGCAGCATTTAAAAGATCTATGTACACTAAGAGATTTTTATAACCGTTCAATTTGTACATGGCCAGTTCCTACTCGGTTTTCCAATGCTCAGAAACGCAAACACTATGCTCAAGGAGAGAATCCTCCAACTTTAGGACAGAAGCTCATCAGATTTTGATGAAATGTGCATATTTTAGGCCAATTGTCATTATTTGAGTTGACATGCTTTGTTAAACATTTGGGGTCCATTGTCAGTCTCATTATATTGGTTGCGGTTTTTCCTCGCCTGAAAAAAAATTCCGAAATTAAATTCGCCAAGAATCACTCCTGATGGCCAGAAGTCTGCATTGTGTATTTGTTTCAGCAATTCTTCAGAGACTGCTGTAGAATGAAGAGATGAAGAGATGCTGAAGGAGGAATTCGATCACTTTGTGTGCAATTTTTTTACACCTATAGTGTTACGTTTTCCAATGTCAGAAAGATAATTCTTAATATCATCTTCTGATGTATCATTGCCAGCGATACGCCCTACATAAATCCATTGATTCCTCTGTGCTCCAATAACGTTACTATTTTTCTGCATATTATGTCTTTCTTTTTCAAGGATATCCTTTTTCGATCAACTGTTGTCCATGTTAAATTTGACCTTTTCAATGTAGTTTGGGACTCTGTCAGCTCCTTTCCATTTTTATCTTCCGACGGTTCTGTAACTTTTGACGAATTCGAAACGGATCTTTCGCCAGAGCACACGTCACTCCATTTCTGTGACACCAATCTTCGCGCATCTTCCGTGCCCACTCTGGAGGTTAATGAGATATTAGTTATCTCTCTCGTTTTCTCTGATGTCATCAACTGAAACTCAGTTTATCATCAACGTCTGATGAAGCCACTGTGTTGACGAAACGATATTGTCATGTTTTGAATTAATTATAGTAAAAATCGAAAAACTACTTAGTTTCATTTAAATTATGTACTGGTTATTGTTCAAAACAGAACGCAGTCCAGTATACTAATATTCGCGTTTTAGCGCTGTATGTCGTTATCTTCAAAAGTTGAATATATATTTCAAACTATATTCTTTGTATATTCATACAAAGTGTGGTTTTACACTGGAATAAATACAGTTTCTTTGAATTTTCCATGAAAATAATATCAATAGTGCAAGCTGTCAGATCTCTGGACACTGTCAATCACGTAATCAAAGCACTGACAGCACATTTGTCTCGAAAAAGCCTTGTGCTCACAGTACAAAAATGGTGAAGATTTATGACGTCATATTTTCATTAGAATACTGAGCAGGATAGTCAGTTTTTTTTAATTCAGTGGACCTACAGTTTAACGCCAGTTCCGAACGGCTATTGGACTTGTAATCAATGTACATTACCCAGTATATATAATTATTATTGTGACAGATTTGCCCTGAAGCCGCCTCTGTCGTTTATGGAAGCTTTTAGAAAAGTCGAGAATGTTGATAACCGTCGTAGGCACGACCAGAGAACTCTGGAATGTTCTAGAAGACATAGAAATGGGTATATAAACGGCCAACAGCTGACGCAATGTATTCGAATTCTAAGGTTAATGTGATTTGTCAATGTTGTTTATATAGAGTGACACTGTTGTTATTCAAAACAAATGTTAATAGTTGTTCATTGTTAATAAATTATTTAAAGAAGTATTGGCATTTTCAAATTACGTGAAGTACCCATAAATTCGTAACATTATTTACACTACTCAAATCATAGACAAACACATACACCCATGCATTCAGCTGGACTCGAACCCGAGTTTTACCGCACCATAGTCTGCAGTTCATAACGAAACGAATTTCTCCCTCTTCAAAGTCAGAGAATATAATCTAAATTTGGTTATTCGTTATGTTCTGTGGCCAGAGCACTCTATATCGGAACATACTCGGAATATCTTCAGTATAATTCTTTATATCTGACAAGAGTGATTTTAGAGTGATTTTTCATTACCTATTCACGATATTCTAATTATAGATAAAAGGTAATTCATTTATGGAATTTGAGATAGTCAATTAGATAGTTTTGTGTCATACGCTCAGTGCTAATAATAGTAGTTAAATAAAGCAATAATCTAGTCATTGCATAGAACTTTGCAATGTTACAAATCTATTCGACTAGTAGTTTATATGTTTGATAGATGCAGTGATAGATATGTGGATAGATGCAGTTCAAAGTGTGACAATTTTTCGCGCGTTTTCGACAGGCATTCCATATTATTGCTTTATTATTATTTTACAATAATTCAGAAAAATGTTTTATTTGAAGTGTTTATTGAAGCATGAAAGATAATGATGAGAAAGATATTGAGGATTATTTCAAGAGTTCTAATGACAATGTGGATAATTCTTTCTCCAAAATAATAAATGAAAATAGTGATGCCTGTGTAGACAAATAAAAATTATTGTAAAAGTGTTCTTCTGCAATCTTCTATAGCTTATATAAATTCAGAAACAGAAGAAGAAAATCTAATAAGAAAGAAAACATTCAGAAGTTTCGAGTAAAAGTTGAAGACATGAGGATATTGCACTCAGCTCTGAAGAAACTATCAGTCATGAAAGTGTTATGAAAATAAATCATTCGATGTTAATAAGACAAACGGAAATATAAATATATATTTTGAGGGAAAAAAGGGTAGAAAAAAGTACTTTTGAATATGCATAGAAGTTCTGAGAAGAAAGAAGTACTTCAGATAATAGATGTTAGCCCAGAGAAGTCTGAGAACAATACAGAAATGGATAGATTGCCACAAGCTGGACGTTCAAACAATACTACATTAAATGCATTTCAGTTTTTAATGAGTAGTAGGAATAAAGTAATCGGTTCAAATTCTCCTGGTAAAGAACTTCTTGAGAAAGAACATATTCCAGGAGCTGACCGTGAAAAATTAGCAGTTAGAAAAACATTATTACAAAGTTGGGCAGATTCAAAAAAAGAGAGAAAAAGGAAGTTAGACGATGAGGAGATAGATACATGTATTAAAGTAAAATTGGAGAGAAGAAAGAAGAGATTCAAGACATTACTAAATGGTGAAAACATTAATGAAAAGTGCGCTAAAATAATAGACTCCCCCCTTTCATTAACAAAATCTAAAACTCGACAGATGTCTCTTAAAAAATTTGGCCTTACTTCAGCTGACAGTACTGTATGTGTAAGTGATGTTATGTTAATAGAAAATGAAAATGAAAGTAATGACAAAAGCCTAAATGAGATCACTGAAGATAAAAACTTATTAAATGTATTGAGTGAAACTAAAACTAAGGAAAAATTTTGCAAATCTTTAAGTAGTGGAAATGAGTTTGAAGGGGAAAAGAAAGATTCCCAATCATCTAAAAAAAAGAATCATAAGCATAAACATAAAAACAAATTAAGCAATGATTCAATTATTAACTCTCCTAATGGAAAGTCCTTACGACAGTGGAAAATGAGAATAAAATTATTAGATGATGAGAAGCTGAATATCAATGATGATAATGTGGAAACAACTAATTCTGAACAAATTATTGAAAGAGTAATTGATATAGAAAATGAAGATATATCTGTAAGTAAAGACTGTGAAAAACAAAAGTATGATGGAAATATAATTGAAGTCGATACAAACAACCATGAAAACGGTTGCTTTAAAAGTAAAAAAAAGTTGAAAAGTAAAACTAATGAAAATCAAACGAAATTTAAAAAAAGAATAAGTAGCAATAAATGTTATGAACCCAATAACATTGCTTCATTGCAGGAAAACAAATTCAAAAGAGTTTTACGTGATAGGACTTCAATACATAAGATAAAAGTATATACGTTTGAAGATTTGTCATCAAATGAAAGCAGTAATGAGTCATCTAATGATAGGGTAAATAAAAAAAAGCCATTAAAAGTTGCACCTATTTTTACAAAAACTATACCAAAGCCTCAAGTTGACCCTGAACTGATGGAAGCTAAAAGAAAATTCCTACTTAGTGAAATCCCAGATATGATTAAAAAAACATCTGAAAATAAAGGAAGGTAAGGTACTGCATTATTTTTGCCACACTTTATTAGCATATAACGTAGTAGCACTGGTTTCAAACCAGCATCCTCTATCCGACTATTTTCTTTTTTTTACATTCAAAATTTTGACCAAAAGTTCTGAAATAGAGCGCATTGAATAATTCAAAATTTTCCTGAAAAATATTAGCGCAAAGCTGTTCAAATCAGTAATATCAGCGAGAGGATTCTTTGATAATTTTTGGGTTTATTAAATTTAAATTAATTATAATAATAACAGAAGGAATGTGAAACCCTATAAAACATGATCCTCATTCTAACTACTTGGTCGGTAACACGTCGGTTTGTAGATGATGTTGATTTTTTTTATCAAGTGTTTTATATTCAGTTATACATTCTAAACGCAATCTCTTATAGGTGTGTATGAAGTGGAAACGTACTAAATGTACATATAAATTTCAATTGAAAGGCTTTATTACACAAATATACAATTGGTTGGAATGAGGATAGGATTAATTTCTCACGTTTCGATTTTTATTTCATTTGCATTTTTCAAATTTCCAACATAATTGATATTTATTCATAAATTTGATAACTGATTTTAAAATAAAAACTTTGTTATCATTTCAGCAGGATCATTCCAGAATTTGATGTTTTCCCTAAAATAAGCCATATAACTCAAATTAGCCCAGAGGAGTTATTGTTTTATTTATCAAATGTGGATTTACCAATGAGAACTGATGATATGTTCGAATATACATATGAAGATCTGAAGTGTAAATCATTAATTAATATTAGTACAGTAGATAAATCCAGTTTTAATAAATCAAAGCCAATTCAAAATGTTCGAACTATTATAAGAAATTTAAAGTTCAACAATCCAGATTATCCAGTTCACAGATCTTTCAGGCTTCTTCAACAAAAGACTGGAAAAGGTAAGAAAACTTCTGAAAATGTTACCTCAGGTAAACATGATAATGCAAGAAAAGAAACCAACAGTAGAAAAGAATCACAATCAAGTGAACATACATGGATTGAAAAATATAAACCCAATAGTTCAGAGGAATTTATTGGTAACTTCCAAGCTGTATCATATTTGAAAAAATGGTTAGAAAGTTGGCATGAAGCTTTTAAAAATAGAAAAAAAAAATTCGAAACTGGATTAATTTCGAGTGATAGCGAGTCAGATTTTATATTATCAGATTCTGAAAGTCTCTTGGGAAGTTCATCTTTACCTAGTACAGTGATTTTAACAGGTCCCTGTGGTTCAGGGAAATCAAGCTCTGTGTATGCAATTTGCAATGAATTAGGACTCGATGTAATTGAGTTAAATGCCTCTAGCAGGAGAAGTGGTAAGTGATGGGTTGAGTTTATTATCAATAGTTATTCCTAAATATTTAGTATATGGTACTTCATTTATCACAGTGCCATTAATTTTTAATTCACAGGATTGGCCATTACTTGCATTATTAAGTAAAATATAGCTACATTTACTGTGATTGATAACAATATTATTGTCAGAAGCCCAATCACACATTGAGTCAAGATCCCTCTGGGCATGCATAATAATTTCACTTAAATTTCCTCTATAGACTATAGCAGTATCATCCGCAAAAAGAGACAGAGATCCGATAATATTACAATCAACTAGGTCATTTATATATATGAGGAATAGTAGAGGACCAAGTATTGAGCCCTGAGGTACTCCGCTCTTTAGAACATCAGTACTACTCTTTTTATCTTCTAGCACAGTGAACTGCTGTCTGTTGTGCAGATAGCTCTCCAAAAGATCCAAGGCCTTACCCACTATTCCAATTTTTGATAATTTTTGAAGTAAAATTGTATGAACAACCATGTCGAACGGTTAATATTAAATGTTGGTAATAATTAAAAGTATTAGAAATGCGCAAAAATGTACGTTGTCATATATTACTGACAGATGTAATATTGCTTGGTAATATCACACCTTCACATAAAACGTTACTCGCACTCCAGCACGATGAGGTTGATCTTTTCGCATATCTTTTCGATATGGTTGATCTTTTTGCATTGTGTACTGTGATGTAATCTGTGTTCGTGCCATCGTAATATATTTGGCAAGTGCCATATTTGACTTATATGATGGTGTTCAACCTGTTATTGACTATATGTGTCAATCTATTTCATTGTTTGTTGCCTCAATTTGTATATCATTTTCTATAAATCCCCTAATTTTATCATTATATCGAATTCAATGTTGTTATTTTCATTTTGAAATATAAAAATCAATATTTACAAATGTGTGCTTAGTTACAATTAATAAACATCAATTTTGATAACGTTTTCGTTCGTAATCGTATTCAGAATGCGAATAAGAAAAGAGCTGCCGTTGCTACACATACAATCTTAATATTAATATATTTGTCAGTTGAATAGTTTCTATTGGCTCCAATATATTTAATGAGTGAATATTACGCGTAATACACGTCACAGTACAGAACAGTCATTCGCTATACTTTTTGAACTAATATTACTGTGAAATGAATCGGTGATATTTAGATTCCTCACGTAATGTGTGATGTTGCATCACATCAAAGAGTGGTATTACTTGAGTGATATTACCAACAATACCTACGCACGTCTAGTAGGCCGTTATTTTATAAAATAAATGAGTTTTTGATAAATTTTCAATTGTATATATGCAGCTATATGATGACTGACTGGTCTTCGCCTACTAAAATTATTGTTCAATATAACACATTTAACAAAACAAATGATACAAACAGTTTATTGCTAATATCTTCTTATTGGCACTACAAGAAAAAAATCTCTAGTGCATATCAAGACATGTTGATAATATGATTTTCTAGTTATCAAGTTGAAATTTTACAAATTTTTCTGTATATAATACAAAAATACCACATGAATATGATTTCGTCATTGTCATCTGACACTTGTGTTCTCAATCCATTATTACATTTGTTTGATATAATCTGATGATTTTCAATTAAAAATTAAATGCATATTTACCTTCAAATACTAAATTTAAAAAATAATATTTTATGTAATGGGAATATTAATGGTATGCTAATAATAATTTTATTAGGTAAACAAGTACTTCAGGAAATTCAAGAAGCAACTCAATCTCATCAAGTACGTAAGATTAAAGAGTCTACTTTATGGATAACAGCGAAAAAAAAACTAAAACCGAAAAATGAGAATAAAGAACACAGTGCAAGGAAAATGTGTGTGGTACTTATTGAAGATGTTGATATAGTTTTTCAGCAAGATGACGGATTGATAAATGCCATATGTGAAATTTCTTCTGCCACAAAACGGCCAATTATTCTTACAACTTCCAATGTAAAGTCGATTCATTCACAAAAATTTATGAATGATTTCAAAAATATTCAGTTTTACTCTTTAACTGCTAAAGATATGGCAACTTGGTTACAAATTCTGTGTTTAATTGAAGGATATTTTGTTGATATTTCGTCTATTGGCGAATTTTTAGAATACAACAATGGAGACATGCGAAAAACTCTTATGGGAATGCAGTTTTGGATTCAAAGCGGAGGACAAATAAATAAAAATAACAATCTGCTGGATACTCTATTTCAAATTGATGGTCCGTATCAAGATAATGAAGATGTATGTCTGAAGCAAAGGGATGATGATACTTCAAATATTTCCCTTAAAGAACAGGAAGGAATAATTGAGAACTTTCGAACACACTCAAATCTCCTTTCAGATTTTGAAATTTTTCATTTGGATAGATTCTTTGATGTTCCTCTGAATTTCGATCTTGTAAAAATTTGGTGGAATATTCCAAGATTTTTAAATATTGAGTCAGAGAATGGAAATGTATTCAACCCTAGAAAAAAATCAAAAAGGAATAGGATTAAGTTGAAGATGATTTCTGATATGTTTGATAGCCTTGCCTGGTGCGATATTGCTTACAGAAAAGCATTATTCAAATGCGATATCCCTGTGTGTTTTAAAAGGTGGAATAATTGTCTTTATGATAGCTTAGAACTAACTGAGGTATCAGATGAGTATTCATCTAACACACAATTGTTTTGTGAATGGAATCATTATTTAGTTAATGGAAATTTGAACAGATGTAAGGAAAGATTTGCCCAACCAGTTTCAAAATGTCAAAGATTATTAAATATGGCCCTGCCGAGAGTCGAACATAAAAGGTAGGTTATAATAGATATTATTTCATTATAATAAATTATCAACGTTATAAAACCATGACTTACCATAACTATGTTCAATCTTGAAATGTTTATTGATGGGAATCATCCCACTAGTGTTCTAGTATGTGGTTATTAATCTTTAATTTATAATGTATTTTTTTGTAATATCAATCCAAACGAATAATGTTTATAACAAAATGCTCAATAGAAATCAATTATATCACAATAAGTACACCAATTACACCATTTAAGCAAAAATTACCCAAAATAAAAGTGTAATGATATTCATTTGAAAACCGTGCAAGAAATAGACTTTATAATTATTTGTAAATTCATTAACTTCCAAATAATGATACAGCCTGGAATAGAAATAAAATACAACTTCTCCCATTTTTTAATGTTTTGTACTACTCAATCCGAACTCAATCAGACTTTGAATATAAACTAAAAGAAAACTGAAATAATTCTTCCTTTAGTATATTATAGTATATGATATAAGTATATGATAGTATTAATCCAGCATTTGATAAAGAAGTAGTACTTCGAAACGTCGTCATGCGTATTTGTATTAAAATTATGAGAAAATTCTAAATATTTTTTTATAATGGATATTAATTTTCTCCAAATATCGGCATCATCAATTTAAAATTCTTCTGAATATAAACTTAAATTCAAACCTTGAACTTATAATTTACACTTTATTGACTACATAGCATGCCGCGTTTCGTCACAAATGACTTCTTCAGATGGTTACAGAATCAAGTAAACGCCAACACTATTAAATATTTAAAATTCTTCTGTCAAATATTGAATCTGAAAACTTCTTAATTCCAATTTGAATCTTTATTAATTAAAAGGTAAGCAATTTTGTTATAAAATGTCAATTATTCTATCGATTTACTATGTATAAATCCATTATATACATAATTGATCCTAAATGATTTTTTATCTGAATTTTATATGTGATCTATTAGAATTTTGTAATGAGAAAAGCTGAACTTTTATCTGTCGGTACAATTAACTAATTAATAATTAAAAAAAGGGATACAAATTGCATGGTTATTTCAAAATAATATGCGATATTTATAAAATACTTTATTCTTATTTTCTACTTGTAAATATTAGTTCATAATATGCAATCTTACACTTATTTTTACCAAGGTTTGGCAACAGCACAAATCATTAGATTATATTGGTTAATATTCTTCGGCCTATAATGATTTTTTTTCAGAAGCAAAATATTATATCACAATAATCTGTTACTTTAATTGTTTTAACTAACCGCAGCCGCTGTTCTCTTAAATTTTTCAGGAAACCGACCAAGCTTGTACCTTTTTTATACTCTACAAAATTGTAGTGCAAAGTGCAAAAGTCCACTTACAAACCAAATAAAGGTATTTTTTTTTCTCTTGTCAGGAATTTTAACAGAGAATATACTTCTTTCAGTGAATTTTTCGATGTCAATTTTGATTTGATTTTTTGTCTACACCAGTTCCATGTTGTTGTAGCTTCACAGCATTTTTTTATTCTAAGTTGGATTTTATCGATTTTTTTACAGTTAATCCACAAGGGTGAGGTGAGAATTTTAGAGTGAGTGTTTTTCAGCAACCGGTACCGCGTTATTGATAATTTTAAAGATTGTTGCTCTCTATTCTGTTGGGATATTTTTTGAATTTGAGTTTTTCCTTATTGATTCTCAATTTTCTTGGGGAAATTGTTGTTCTATTTTTCTTTATTATTTTTTTTTTTTTTCGTGTAAAGGTAATATCTTTTGGCCTTTTTCAACTGTGTTTCATTTATAATGAGTTTTTGAAATAATTATATTGTGATTGAAACTTAATTCAGACAAATAATTTTTTTTTTAAGTTTATGTTTCTAACATTTTTTCAATTGCATAAAACATTCGGAATAGTAAGTCATTGTCTTATTAGCAATCTCTGATTTTCTAGAAGTTGCTATAGTTTATAAATAAACTATAGCAATTAAGTCTTATCTTATATACAGCTTGAATAGCCATTAAAGAGGATTGACAGACAGTCACATCACAGTAAAATGATTTAACAGAAAAGCCTGTCTTTTGTATGCTTGTCACATTGAACCTATATTTATTGTTCATTATATACAAATTAGATACTATAATTTGTGATTTTGCTATAGTAAGAATTATTCATTTATCCTCAAAACCTATACAATTTCTCATAAAATTTTTACGCAACTACTTTTCAAGTAGAAATTGTATTTTTATTTGGTAACGCCTTTTTCAATCAAATAACTCCCCTTTATTGCGAACCCTTCTCTAAATAAAGTTAACTTGTAGCAATCCTAATTGAAACTAGTAATTAGAGTGATTTAAATAAAGAGTATTAATTTTAGTTAGGTATATTTTATGAGTTAGGAATTTTTTTGGGATATTCATACTTCAATAGTCAAGGATGATTTTATTTTTGAACATGATGAAACAAGTTCAATGATCTCAGCATCCAAATACATGTGAAAAGAGTTCGGATATATTTTTGGTGAATTAGTTCATATATTTTGTTTTCCCATATTCTGTGTACAGGTCAGACTCAAGAAAAACATCCTTTTAAAAGAAAAAAGTGATGTAAATTTAATATTTACAGTAATTTTTGTACTAACACTGTAGCTCAAAAAGGACGTTTACAAACTAGTTTGTTTATATTATTTGACTAAGTTGCAGTTTTCGGTTAAACACGCTAGCAATTTACAATGCAAATAAAGATTTACTTCAGCCGTATATAAGGGAAATATCTTCCTAGTTAGAAAATAGAAAAAAACTATAATTTTCTAGAAGGACTGAGTCAGCTTCTAAATCCAGAATATCCTTTAATAAGTCTTGGCATGATACGATTGTTTTTTGAAGAACTAAAAGACTCCAAAGCAATGATCTCTAATATATGTACATCAGGCATTATACAAATCTTCATCTCTCTCACTTTGAGCTAATTTTGTGTTGAGTAAACAGTTCTAAAAAATAAATGCTCATGGATAACTGTGGTTGCCAATTTTTTCATGGAAGAATTTTAGGAAGTAACACTCATTCAGCTTCATTTTTCTATAATGTTCATTGAAAAAACAGCGATCAACTTCTAAGTTCTCTCCTTGAATGGTTTGTTTCAAGGTAAGGGGGAATT
This sequence comes from Henosepilachna vigintioctopunctata, assembly GCA_030704895.1. Taxonomy (NCBI): domain Eukaryota; kingdom Metazoa; phylum Arthropoda; class Insecta; order Coleoptera; family Coccinellidae; genus Henosepilachna; species Henosepilachna vigintioctopunctata. The sequence continues at coordinate 2,054,785 of JARQZJ010000068.1, forward strand.
GATTTGGAAAGTAATGTACATCTTAGCCATACAGTGTACAGCAACTCAATTTGCATAGATACACATAAGAATTCAAATTATCATCCCCACCAAAAGAGTGGAAATGAATCAATTCAAGTCGTAAATATAATATAGCATTCAACAGTTTCGTCTTTAAATTGTGAACCAGAAACAATGCTTACATTATCAACAACAAATCGGGCGTAAAATAGCTCAACGAGTTTCTCGTTCTAACTCAGCACAGGTATACAGAGCGTGCAGTTTTACCTTCTGGCAATATAATTGATATGACGAGCCGTTCATACGGTTACATACGAGTTTGGCGTGTTGCAATTTCATGTAATCGATGTTAAGGTGCCTACTGCAGTAGTAGCTGATTAATTTCAGCTACTACTACTACTACTTATAGTTTAAATTATTATAAATATTATAGTTTTACATTTTATCATTGTTTTTCAGTATATAGGTGAGTAAAAAAATCAATTAAATATTTTATTTTTCAGAATGCTTGCAAAAAGTTATGAATACGAGGAAGAACTTATGACACCTGTTCCTCTATTTTGCCATTCAGATCGTAAATCTGTGTGTTTGGATTATCTGCCATCATTGAGAAATATTGCAAGATCAGAAAAAAATCGGGCTCAAAATAATATTAAAAGGAATAATAGATTTTACAATTATTTACAAAGTTTAAATATTAAGTGCAATAATTCAGTGCTTAGTGTTGCTACAGATACTTTAATAGTGAATAGGTAGGTTTGAATTGTTAGTCCTCTTCTTTTGTATATTTTTTATATATTGTATTTGAAAGATGTAAATGTAATTGATATTGTATTTTATTGCTAGTATGATAAAAATAATTTTTCATTTCTTCAACTTAGGTATATTGATTTCAACTTCTTATAAAATTTTATGTATATTTTATAAAAATGACATTTCACTTATAACATTTAAATAAAAACATTTTAGTCAATTTGGTCTGAGCAATTTAGCTTGTAACTTTTGCTTCTTAGGGCATTTTTTAATTTCCACTTTAATTAATGAGAACAGTTCAATTAGCATTTCAACAGGCCTGTGAGTTCTCGTTTGTGGGAATAAAAGTCTTAATCTCCAATATTTCTTTTGATGTTTATTTTCATCAATTACGCTGCCCAAATCTAGTCGTGGAATTTCTTCAAGTTCAAACTTACAATCTTCCATGTCCTAAAATCAAATTTTATTGATTACAAATTAGAAATAGAATGAATAATTTTTTCAATATGCTGATCAATAGTAAATCCAATTTTTGTTTTGAAAAATATCTTAAATGCAAGCTATGGACTGAAAAAACTTCATTAACGAGACCTGCATTGAGTGTTTATTCTGTAGAAAAACATTGAAAATCAGCTGTACCTAACATTTTTACTACTGCAATGACTAGTCAAGAAGTATGTTAGAACTTCTTTATGTAAAAATTCTCAAAATGGGGCAAACAATTTTGAGAAGACAAAAATATAGCATTTTTTCACTTTAGTGATATTAATTCATCACTCGATTGTGTGCACAAGTATATTATGAATGTTAACAAACTATTTGAAACCTACGTTAAGATAAATCCTCACTACGTCACCAGTATCTAACACCAACGCGTCGAACGTTCTTTCTTTGACGTCCACAACGCCAGCATCTTTAATGAATGGTCCATTTTTCGCAATATAAAGACCCAAATACAGTTTATTGCTTTCTTCTTGTGCTTTCTTAGCATTATATTTTAATACGTTACATCTTTCTGCTACCTCCGAAACATATTCGGGTTCCCAGTTTGGTTTTGAGGTGATATCTGAAAACCGTCCAAACTTGCACATGCTGCTATAAAGCACATTGAACTTATAATAATTTGAAACTATTCGTGAAATTGAAAAATTAACAATTTTTTATCAATGAAAACATATTTTTACAATTATATAATTTCAGTTATCCATTTTTAAAGAAGAAATTCTGTTTTCACAAAATATCCATATGAAGAACACATTGACTGTATAGTAATAAACTACACAGGCCAGGGATGGTCGGCCATTTAAATGATATTTTTAGTGAATAACTACAAAAATTCTTTGGGAAAGTTCATAAACTGAATTAGTATATAAAAGACAAATGTATATATTAGCGCAATACTAAGTTTGAGTTAACGGGTTAGCCAGGTGAAATTTTAGGAATTTATATATATATATATATATATATATATATATATATATATATATATATATATATATATATATATATATATATACGAATCTATTACTTTCGAGAGTAAAAAATATCATCGATCTTGTTGAATGATACTAGGATACTTTTAATTGTAATTAATATTCACTCTCGAAAGTGATAGGTTTGTTCTCGTTGACATTTCCCCGAGATTTTTATTTGAAATATTTCTATTAAGAGTCTCAGTATTTACTAGTATGAATGATTCGTGAATCTTGAAACTAGCTATCCTTTTGCCCACCGGGGCGTGATTAGAAACGATTAGGCTTGGGACCGACCATTCTTACACATTGCAGACAGATTACTGTGGTTTTCAATGAAATGTTCTCGAAGCCTCACGTACTCGCACTAATGTTGTCATGAGTAGGAATGTAGAACGCTAGGGTGGTTAATACGTCTTTTCTTCGATAGAGGGAGCTACGTGAATTGTCACGAAGTGTTGTTCCCCTCATTCCTCTATAGAACCTGTGGGCGTTATGAAAGTAATCTTGATTGATTGATTAAATACGGACTGATGATTCATAATTATGATGAAACAATTGTATCCTGTTATCATTCAACAAGATCGATGATATTTTCGAAGCGCACTTAATATTCACTCTCAAAAGTGATAGGTTCATTCTTGTTGACAACATTTGTGTAGACTCTCAGCTGCCTGAGAGTTTTATTTGAAATATTTCGATATTTCTATTAAGAGTCAATATTTACCATATATATACATATATATATATATATATATATATATATATATATATATATATATATATATATATATATATATATATATATATATATTCACACAACCGCCAGAAACACAACCTTCACACTTGTATGTGAAGGTTGTGTTTCTGTTTGCTCCTCAAGAATATTTAGTTTAAGCGGGTAAAAACGAGAATTAATAGTGCATATTAATTATAATTAGAAAAATTAAAAGGCGTAGATTGAAAAAGTGTTAGTTATCTTTTGAAATTCTAATCAGGATTCTTGTAAATCATCAAATTAGAATCAATAATTTGGGGCGATTCTTGAAATCGAAGCATCGGGCGTCTCCAAATATCATAAAAGATATAAATAACATCTGGACAACATCTTGAAATATCGGCTGAAATTAACTACCCTCAAACAAAATGAACTGTGTAGTCTGCAAGAAAACCAGCACTAAGGACATGGCAAAATGTGACCGATGTGGGAATACCACCTGCAAGCCAAGCAGTAATTTAACAACCAGTGAAATGACCGTCCTAAAATTGAAGGCCAGAAAGCTGGTTTACAACTGTACGGACTGCGACGCAACACCGACAATGGGACTATTGAATTACTAAGAAAAAAAATCGATAAAAATGAAGACCTAATAGCGAGCAAAAATAGAATTATCGAACTCTTAGACAAAGACAAAGCCAACTTAGAGGAAAGTATCAAATGTTTTGAAAAAAGAAAAATCTCCAGAACTTCGAAATAACCTAAAAGAAATATCTTATGCTACAGTCACGAAAAAACCGGTGGCTCGAATTATAGTTCGACCAACTTTAGATCAAAGTAGTTTGCAAACTACGAAAGATTTGCAAACTAAAATTGATCCAGTTAATCTAGGGGTCGGGATAACAGGAATATCAAAAATGGAGGTATCATAGTAAATTGCTACGATAAAAAATCCAAGGAAAAAATTATGAGCAAAGTGGAGGAAGAATTTAGAGACAAATATAAAATTACAAACGTGAAAATGAAACTACCTAGATTATCAATAATCAATGTAGAATCTGACTATATAATGAAAAATGATGAGGACATGATAAGAAGCATAATTGAACAAAACGAAATAAGTAAAGATTATACAAGCAAATTGAAAGTTTTCAAAAAATATATAAAAACAAATAGAAGAAATTGTGGAAATATATTAGAATTAGATCCCACTTTATTCAATACAATATTGGAAAATGGGATCATAAAAATTGGATGGAGACAATGTACTGTGTACGAATACTTGGTATTACACAGTGCTATAAATGTGCGCGTTTCAATCATCTAGCCTTCTAGCCCGTGATTGCAAAAACGAAATAACGTGTGTAAAGTGCAGTGGTAAACACAACAGTAAGGAGTGTGAAGAAAATCGAAACAAATGTGTAAATTATGTATATGCAAATCAAAAAACCGAAAATGAATTAACCAACCGACCATACATCTCATGATAGACAATGTCCTTGTTATCTGAGAATGGTCAGTAAAGAACAAGGTAAAATAGAACGTAGTCAGTAGCAATTAAGTTTAAATAAAATAATATATCTAAATTGTCAAGGACTGACAAATAATATAGACCTGTTAAGAGTGTATATAAAATAATGTGAAACCTATGGTTGTTTGTGTATCTGTAACTCATCTTACAGAAGATATATGTAAGAATGAAATCGATATAAACGGTTATAATTCTGTGAATTGCTTTAGTGAAAACAGAAGAACAGGTGGAGTCACCTTTTATATTATAAATGGAATAGATTTCAATGTAATAAATAATAAGACTATTGATAGTACATTATGGTTCTTGTCAACTTTTTTAAAAATTCAAAAACATAATCTATTATTAACCGGAATATATCGATCACCAACAGGACCAAATAATATTTTTATAGATAACTTTGAGAATTCAATTGAAGATCTACTCGAGTTCACAGGGACACAAATTATCCTGGGCGATTTCAACTATGATTATAAAACACAAAGCTATTATATAAATAAATGTAAATTGTTATTATCAAATAGTGGATTGTATCAGATTGTTAAAGACTACACACGTATAACCAATAATAGTAAAACTCTCATTGACTATGTAATAACAAACGAAAAATCAATCATTTGTGAGGTACTTCTCACGCCAAAGATAAGTGATCATAATATCATATCGTTAACAATGAAAAAACCAAATTCTACAATTGTAGAAAATATGAAAATTAAATATATTGACTACAATAAAGACAAATTGGTCGAAAATTTGCTAAAAACAGAATGGAATAATTCTGTTGTTGATATCGACTGTTTAGCAAGCAATCTGATAAATCCATCAAATAAAATATTGAGCGAAATGTCAAAAGTGAAAACAGTAAAGCATTTTCACAACAATCAAGTCATCAAGTGGATAACAAGTAAAATCATAACGAAGATAGAGATAGAAAATATAAAAGTGCTATTGTTAATTATTCACCCCAAGCATGGCAGGAATATAAAACGATAAGAAATGAAGTTGTAGAAATGATAAGGCAGTCGAAAAAACGATATTTCATTGATATTTTAGAAAACAATAGGAACAATTCTCAACAAGTATGGAAACATTTAAAACAATTATTACCAAGTAAAACAAACAATACGTTATATGTTGAAATTGATAATGAAATAATCCGGGATGATCACCATATTGCCCGCTGTTTCAATCTATACTTTGTTGATAAAACAAATAATTGATTCTATAGTTCCAAAACATAACCATGACTATGTGATGAAATTTATAACGAAATTGTTGAAAATGAATACCTTCGAAAAAATAGATATGGCAGGTTTGAAAACTATTGTGCGAAATATGAAAAACACTGGTAGTTGTGAAGATGATGTAACTGTTAAGATTTTAAAAGATTCTTTTGACATTTCTGGAAATAGATTTTTAGATTTGATAAACATCAAAGTGATAAACATCACTGACTCATGGACTCTTTCCAAATGAATGGAAATGTTCATTGATAATACCAGTGCCTAAAATTTGTAACACTGTCAAATTGGAGGAACTTCGACCTATAAATCTTCTTCCACCATATGAAAAAATTCTAGAACTAGTTATTAAAAATCAGGTTCTAGAATTATGCGAAAAGCATTCAGTTATTTCTGACTTACAATCAGGTTTCAAGGGAAATTCCTCCTGTGAGACAGCACTGTTGAGCATATGCGAGGAATGGTATAGAGCTATCGATAAAGGAGAGGTAGTGATTGTAGTATTATTGGACTTCAAAAGAGCGTTCGAAACTTTATGTAGATCATTGCTGTTGAAAAACCTGAATAAAATTGGTTTTGAAGGTTCAGTAAACAAATGGTTCAATTCTTATTTACATTCGCGATCTCAAAAAGTTAAATTCAATGGTGTTATTTCGGACAGCATTGGAGTTGATTTTAGCGTACCTCAAGGTACGGTCTTAGGTCCACTACTTTTCTCCTTATACATTAATGATATTGTTTTGCATGTGAAGAAATGCTCTATACGATTGTTCGCAGATGACACTATGATTTTTGTTAGAAATAACCCAGACTATGACAGAATGGACCTATACAGACTTGGCAGCAATAAATGAATGGCTAAGCGATAACAGTTTATCGCTGAACGTTACAAAGTCCAAATTTATAGTTTTTGGTACAAGTAGAATTCTTAAGGTAACTAGTAATGAAAATATAAGTATTAAAATTGAAAACCAGAACATTGAAAGGGTAAAACTTGTTAAATACTTAGGCGTTATGTTAGATGAGAAATTGGGTTTCAATGATCATGACGACTTGATATCGTCTAAAATCTCAAAGAAAATCAATTTTCTCAAAAGAATTGGAAAAAATCTGACCACATATATGAAGTTGTTGCTCTTTAAGTCCATATTTATGCCACACTTTGAATATTGTTCCACTATGTTATTGGGATTGAGTAAAGAAAAAACTCAACAAATACAAAAATTACAAAGTAGAGCTATGCGAACAATTTTGAAATGTAATAGATATACTCCAATCCAAAGCATACTAAATTGTTTAGAATTGATGTCAGTTAAACAAAGAATACTTTTTGCTACATATATATTTATATCTAAAGTTAAAAACAAATTGTTCCCATATAGAGTAATGAAAAATGTAACATGTGTCAGTGATGTGCACAGTTATAAAACAAGAAATGCTTACAATTTCTACATGCAATTTGTTTGTAAACATTCTAAACATAGGAATTGCATATTTTATAAAGGATTCAACGCATTTAATAAGTTGCCTAGCTCCATAAAAACAATTAGCGACCTTAAGGTATTCAAGCGTAAATTAGCTAAGTTCGTTTTAAACATATAATTGTAAATAATATTTTTTGAACCTGAATGTATGTATGATTTTGTAATAGCTAATGTTAAAATAAATATTATTATTATTATTATATGGTGATGATATACATCACCATCAACCTGACCAACGCTCATCTCTTGTTCGTGCTAGATGGCCTGCCCATTTCCTCTTTGACCTTTTTACATACTCTACGACACCCCTCACCTTTGTTTGACCTCTTATCCAGCTGCAGCGCATTCTATCTCTTATGGTTAGGCCCATCACGTATATTTCTATACTCTGCTGGGTTGTTCGAAGCTTCTAGATGTGGGCAGATTTCAGGGTACAAGTTTCACTGGCGTAGGTCATCGCTGGTAATACGCATTGGTCAAACACTTTCCTCTTTAAGGATAGTGGCATATCGTGTTTGAAGATGAGTTTCAGTCGGTGAACCGTACCCCAACGTCCACTGTGAGATCGTTCTCATCTGAAAAGGTGCCGGCTTTCAAGGATTCAATTGCAGTTCTCGTTTCTAATGCCAGAACTTGCGGTGGCTTTTCATCCGATATTATCTCAACATGATTACGGATATCGCTACAGAGTTGCTTGTAGAACTCAGTGGCGACTTTTGGAATTTCGGATTTCTTCGTAATTCTGTTGTCACTTGAATTTTTGAGCTCGATTATCTGATGTTACTCAATCATGTTCTTCTGGATAGCTTTCTTATAGCTTCTTGCATCTTCTATAGTCTGCCTCACTGTTCTTGTGTTGTATTTCCGCACATCCCCTCTGACTTTTCTCTTTACAAGTGCACTCAGTGACGCATATTCGTTCCATTGGCTTCTAGTTCTCAATGAGGCTCTCATTTTTCTGTGTTTATCTTGGAGTGCTTTCGTTTCGTCAGTTAATTTGGAAACTTGACCAGATTATATCAAACTGGACTAATCCTCCCACCTTGAGAGCCGGTGATTTAATAGCGTTTAGCAGCGCATCTTGCAATTGCGAAGTCTTCGTCTTCTGTTCAGAAGTATGTAATCAAGATCCTTTTTTATGTTGTTAGGTCCATGCCAAGTCCATTTCCGAGATGGCTTCTTCTGAACCATGCTATTCGCCACAACAAGAGAACAAGCCTCCGCAAACTCTCTCATTCTGCTTCCTCGATCATTTCGCATGCCATATCCGAAACCTCCAACCGCTTGCTCTCCTGTGCTCTCGTAGCTAGTGATAAGAGTTTAATCCAACGATTCAATGAAACCGGTACCACTGGTTCTTCCGGTATCAGTTCCTCGGTAGTAGAACATGTGGCGGCTCCTCAACTCGATCAGACCTCACTTCTCTTCTTCTCACCTCAGAGAGACCAACGCTATCGCATTTGATGTTGCTGAGTTCGTTCTCCAACTCTAGACGTTTTGTTTCTGATTCTGATCTGGTTCCACCAGCGCTACCCACTTGAGGTATTTTGTGTTTTAAGCTTGAAATATTCATAGGAGGTATTTAGTATATATACCTATAGTAAATACTGAGACTCTTAATCGAAATAACGAAATATTTCTAATCAAACTCTCAGGGAGCCATCTACACAAATGTTGTCAACGAGAACGAACCCATCACTTTCAAGAGTGAATATTGAGAGCGTTTCGAAAAATTCATCGATCTAGTTGAATGATAATAGGATACAATTGTTTCATTATTATTATGAATCATCAATCTATATTTAATCTATCAATCAAGAATCGATGACTTTCAAAATGTACTTAGGTCCTACACCAAATTGAGGGGAATTTTACCTAGTGAAATATTCACGTAGGCTCCCTCTATCGGAGAAAAGACGTATAAACTCTCCCTAGCGTTCAAGATTCCTACTCATGACAACAGTAGCGTGAGTGCAAGGCTTTGTAGATATTTCATTCGAACACTAAAGAAAAATGTCCGCAATGTGTACGAATAATCCCATGCCTTATCGCTCCAGATCACGCCCAGGCGGGCAAAAGTGTAGCTAGTTTCGAGATTCACAGGTCATTCAATACTAGTAAATACTGAGACTCTTAATCGAAATATTTCAAATAAAACTCTCAGGGAGCTGTCTACACAAATGTTGTCAACGAGAACGAACCCATCACTTTCGAGAATGAATATTAAGAGCGTTTCGAAAAATTCATTGATCTTGTTGAATGATAATAGGATACAATTGTTTCATCATTATTATGAATCATCAATCCATATTTAATTTATCAATCAAGAATCGATGACTTTCAAAAAGTACTTAGGTCCTATACCAAATTGAGGGGATTTTACTTAGTGAAATATTCACGTAGGCTCCCTCTATCGGAGAGAAGACGTATAAACTCTCCCTAGCGTTCAAGATTCCTACTCATGACAACAGTAGCGTGAGTGCAAGGCTTTGTAGATATTTCATTCGAACACTACAGAAAAATGTCCGCAATGTGTACGAATAATCCCATGCCTTATCGCTCCAGATCACGCCCAGGCGGGCAAAAGAGTAGCTAGTTTCGAGATTCACAGGTCATTCAATACTAGTGAATACTGAGACTCTTAATCGAAATATTTCAGATAAAATTCTCAGGGAGCTGTCTACGCAAATGTTGTCAACGAGAACGGCCCATCACTTTCGACAGTGAATATTAAGAGTGTTTAGAAAAATTCATCGATCTTGTTGAATGATAATAGGAAACAATTGTTTCATCATTATTATGAATCATCAGTCCATATTTAATCTATCAATCAAGAATCGATGACTTTCAAAACGAACATAGGTCCTATACCAAATTGAGAGATATTCTACCTAGAGAAATATTAACGTAAGCTTCCTCTATCGGCGAAAGGACGTATAAAATCTACCTAGCGTTCTAGATTCCTACTCATGACAACAAGAGTGCGGGTGGAAGGCTTTGTAGGTATTTCATTCGAACTCTACAGAAAATTGTCCGCAATGTGTACAAATAATCCCATGTCTAATCGCTCCAGATCACGCCCAGGCGGGCGAAAGTATAGCTAGTTTCCAGATTCACAGGTCATTCAATACTAGTAAATACTGAAACTCTCAATCGAAATATTTCAAATAAAACTCTCAGGGAGCTGTCCACACAAATGTTTGTCAACTTTCGAGAGTGAATATTAAGAGCGTTTCGAAAAATTTATCGATCTTGTTGAATGATAATAGGATACAATTGTTTCACATAATGATTCATAACAATGATGAAGCAATTATATCCTATTATAATTCAATATATATATATATATATATATATATATATATATATATATATATATATATATATATATATATATATATATATATATATATATATATATATATATATATATATATATATATATATATATATATATATATATATATATATATATATATATATATATATATATATATATATATATATATATATATATATATATATATATATATATATATATATATATATATATATATATATATATATATATATATATATATATATATATATATATATATATATATATATATATATATATAATGAGAATTCGAATTGTAAAATAAAACATTTGTATACACAAACGCCTCTTTAACGTTTAAATTATGTTTAGAAAATAAGGGTTATATGCAAAAGAAGCTCTTTACTCTGCCGCCAGTTTTTGATCGCTGCCACATGTTAAACGACGAAACCAGTATTTTTCTTACGAGTTGCAGAATTTTTCATTTATTTTCATTATCATAATCATTATGGAGTTAGAAGGTGAACATATAGTGTCTGTTCCCAGGGAAATGTCGCACTTGTCGACTGAAATAGACTTCCCAAATAAAGTCGAAGAAGAATGGCATAGCATTGGCTTTGCTTCAAAAATTTTGATCTCGATCCAAATATAACAAGAGTGCGCTTGTTTGCTGATGGTTGTGGCGGAAAAAATGAAAAAAATACACTTACTATGGGCATTAAAATTATTGTATGTCTTCTCGAAGAGTCGCCGCAAGATACTGAGAAAGTTGAGTGGATTTTTTCCATTGTCGATCACTCCTTCATTCCGCCTGACCTTAATTTCGCCCTAATAGAAAGGGACATAAAAAAAATCCGTTATTGTGGAAATGAGCTGCCTTTACGATTTGATAGGGAAGCATTCCAGTGAACGAAAAATCGATATAGATTGGTATTCATTCATAGTAAATGAAAGAATACCAGAAATATATCGTCGAATTGTGGTTCGTGGCACTTTGAATTGAATAAGGCAATGCGGTTTATCTTTCACAAAAAAGAACACAATGTTTTGATACGAGATGAATCCCAATATAATATTGACGTTGGAGAAGCTAAAAGTGTTCGTGAGAAAAACTTTTGTTTTTTTTTTCAACGACACTTGAGAAATTACCACTTGGGAAAACACGAAAAGGAGCAAAACATTTTGGGGAAAATTGGACCAGCCTTCCAGAACTAGATTTCTACAAAGAACGTCCGCAGTTTCTTCTCTTCCTCAATAGATGAAACCCTTGATGGTTTGGAAAGCTGGCTTTGAAATACTGAGGATAACTCTTATTTTGCTTAAATTTCCAAGAGATTTCCTATGTTTTTGAGTGTTTATGAATACCTAACATATTCTTTCGCATTAATAAAATAGAACAGTTATTTTTTCCACAATGAAACCCTATTTCTATGTTACTAAGTTTTTTTTTATATATAGATTCACTTTCAAAACAGGCTATGTGCAACAAAGATAAATTTTTCTTCAAAAATTCAAAAATATGTAACTATTTTAGGATGCAAACTGCTACTTTCCACACCTTTGAACCATTAGCAACAATTATGTATTTTTTTTTAATAAGAAGAGCGTAGTATAATAACGTAGGTCCATTTCGCCGATTTTCCAAAAAAATGCGTTTAAGCAAAGAGCAAGTTTTGCAAAAAACTCATATAGAAAGAGAGAGGCGACAGTTAAGTAGACAGAGTGGTCTGGCTGTTCCGCAGGTTAATTCAAATAATTACATTTTCCATCAAGTGTTAAGTCAATTGAAATATCAATTTTTCGGTCAATGGTAGAATTTTAACATACAGCCTTGGTATATTTGAATGATACGAGAACGTGATTCGATTTTTGTAAAAATATTGTTATTTTGTATTTATCGATTTAATATATTTTTAGCGAGTGGTAGCAAGTCTTCGTGATGACTATTAATTTCAGATTATTTTTGCATCAAACTCCATATAACTTTAGCCGTTTTCGAGTAATTAATCCATTTTATTATTTGCAGTCAAAATATGGTTACAATGAATTGTTTATTATTGTGGTGCTTAAATTTTTAGAAAGATGATGTAGTTTTCCATATGGAAATTGGTACTATATTGTATATCATTGGAAATTCGTTGGTTCCGCTAAGTACAAAAATGATGTAAACTTCATTTCATTAAATAGGACAGCCTGTGTATTATCAAATATTCAGATAAAATATTAAAGTCCCTTCAAAATGATATAACATGTTCCTATACCTGATAATATGACATGTACCTATATATATATATATATATATATATATATATATATATATATATATATATATATATATATATATATATATATATATATATATATATATATAATATTCTACAATATTATATATATATATATATATATATATATATATATATATATATATATATATATATATATATATATATATATATATATATATATATATATATATATATATATATATATATATATATATATATATATATATATATATATATATATATATATATATATATATATATATATATATATATATATATATATATTTTATATATATATATATATATATATATATATATATATATGTTAAAAAATCTTGAAAAAATACCACAGCGAGGTTTCCGAAATAGAAGTATGAAAACTACTGAACATTTATTATGAATGCTTCTTAGATTTGTTATTTATTGTTTCATAGTATCTGCATTGCAATTCATGTTCAACTGAATTTTCATTGGTCGTTCTTTTTCTCTAAGTTACAGTATTAATTAATGATATTATTTCTAGGCAGGTGGTGGCAATTTAGGTTATGATATCATCGTCGTTGATATTGGGACGTAATGTAGTCAGCACCTTTCTTAACTAGCAAAAATACTTGGCGATCTCAGGTAGCTCTGATTTTTTTATGAATAATTTCGAAATTGAAAAAAAAACTCAAACATTATATTATCGTTTCAGACATCAAATGTATCTATTAAATACATTTTATAGATGTGGAATTGAAGCTGGCAGAAGTCAGGTTGTGGGAGTTTTTATACAACAAAATTATTAAACTGTAAAAAAAATTGTTAGTACTATATCATTCCATCGCCTTTTTTAAACTTATTTTTATGTTTTATAGAGTATTTGTGAATATGAGAAAAATGTGGCAGACATCTACATCTCTGATTTTAGAAACGAGTGAATTAAAATCTAAAATTTAATTAAAAATTAAAAGTTGTTTGAAGCGTCTAACGTGTTTGCAGTATCTATATTATGAAAAGCAAAATGAACTAACCCACAAAATTGCATTTTTCGGTTTTTCACACCATTTGATTCATGACAACTATATCTATCACCAGCACAGTGGACTGAGTATCCTTCACTCGATCGACAGATAGGAGAAAATATTTTAGTTCTGCCTTTTTACGTTCACATTATTCATTTAGAAGCAAAGTGGAGTAACTGAATTTTTCACCTAATTCGCATGTATACAGTCTGTTCAATTAGTTACTTTTTGAATGATATATCATTCCACATTTCCGTCCAAAAACTTATTATTTTATTTCCATATTAAAGAAAAAACACATTATTTAGCTTATGATAGTTGAACATTTGCGTACTAATAGTATTTTTGACATTTTCAATATTTCATTGCTTTTTTCTGATAAACGTTTCGAAAAACCGGATCGATTTTTTCTGCCTTTTTCATTTCTATGCTTATCATAATTAAAAGAAGTAGTGGGCTTTAAGGCGAAAACGATGTTGAATTTTTTTTTAATTTTTAATATTTTGTCAAAAATACAGATTATTAATGCAATATCATCAAGGTGGCAGAAGTGATTTTTTTATACTATAATTTTTTGTTATATAATTTCAATAGTTCTTCTAGTCTGCCTGACGGTGTACTAATTAATTTTTTTATATATCATAAAATTTTAAAAAATTGATTAGTCTAAAACAAATCAGGAAAAACTTCTGCCATTAGCATAATTTTTTTCATATTAAATACTATTAAGTATATTCGATACTATTAACATGTTTCGCAAGCACCTAGCGGACATTGCAACAATTTATGAATGTCAGAAATTGTTTAGGATGATTATTTCACTTAGTACTCTAATATTATCAACTTCTAGACGATGAAAACATATAAAAATTACTGCCACAAGCTCCCAAGCTATTCATATGCTAACTTTGTGTGTTCTCGTTCTCCATGATGAATAAACAGTTTCACCAAAACTTTCTTATCAAAACAAGCGTAAATGTACTGTTGCTGATGCATTGATGTTAAAATGTAACGATTTCATGTAACTTGGCATTTCATCCTATTTTCAAATTGACCCAACATTCTCTCATTTGACATGTAAAAAGTTCGTGCCACTTTATGATTTCAACTGCGACACGTCATAACGCTGAAAATACTTTGGATCAACAGTTCCGAAGCAACCAAGCAATTCAAAAATTTTCAGAGGAATGGTTGTCACATTCTCCGGAAAACTTGAATAAGTTTCGAAATGAAACAATGTTGAATTTCAGTTTGATACTCCTAGGATTATAATATTGAAAATATTAATAGAAACTTCTTACCTAAACTTGCCGCTAGTAACCTGTGAACCATAATATCTGCGTATCGTCTGATAGGAGAAGTAAAGTGGGTATACAAGGGTATATTCAGAGCATAATGTCCTACCGAGATTTCAGCTTTCTCTAGAGATGGACAGAAATATCTTGCCCTTGTCATTGGTTTTGCAAAAAGATGGTTCAACACAGCCGATCTTACTCTGCCTGTACAAAATGAATAGTGGTAGTTTGAACAATTTCATATAATAAATTTTCTATAATATTAGTTGAAAAAGTTTGTAAAAAATAATTCATTATAATAATATTAAGAGGAATTTACTTGCACATAGCTTAACAATTCGGAGATATACATAAAATATATAGTTGATACTACAATATAGAAATTTAAGAAATATAACATGATATTCAAAACAGAACAATGGTTAATACTTGGGAACATATCTACAAATAGAGCACAATTATACACCAAAATAATTCAGAAAAATCCTTCTATTTGTATCAAAATAGTCATTCTTGATATGGCATTTGAATAGCGAACACTTTATCTAACAGGTGATTGTATGATACGCGACATTATTCTGAGCACAGCAAATTGTAAGCTGAAAGTGTATAAAAGTACATAGAAACATATAAGTGTATAAAAGTGTATAAAGCCTATATAGCAGTTTAAGAGGTTGTACATAAATCTCAATGACAACGATTTTCAAGTCAATTTTCCTTTTGGCCATATTTATTACCTTACTGGATCAGTAAGGCGGTAATAGAAATAAATAAGCGAGCTACTCAACTTGCTTTTTGGTTCTAAATAATTTTCCTCTCAGGAATTTGTTCGTAGAAAAGAACGAAAAATTCTCAATTTTGGATAAGGAGGTTGTTCGAGATTTCTTAGTTCATTTATTTCGATTCCAGTGAAATCCATAGATCATTCATTAATTTTCCTGAAACCAAGTTGATCAATGATAATTGATTGAACAGTTTCATAACTGATAGCCACGCCCGGAAACTTCTTCCACGGTTAACCGGCGTTCACGTTCAATAGGCTCGTTTTCAACATGTTCTCGTCCACCCATAAATTGTCATATTGTACTGGTAGATGTGTCCATTGAAACGAATTCAAATTTTGGACGATTTCAGAGGTCGAAAGGAGTTTGACTATACGGAGTATTGTTAAAATCTATATAATTTGTTTCTCAATATATGATTGTACCATTTCTTCGGTAGTGGCTGTATTGAAGTAGAAGTTGAACATGTGAGGGAACTAAGCCAGTTCCCACATTGCTTATGGTTAATGATCAAACTTCTATTTCAAACATCACCTAATTTCTACTTCATTCTAATTAGAATAGTAAAATTTGCGTTTATACTTGATTAAATTTCATATAATAATTACAAAATACGACAAAAGAAAAGTAGAAAAGTTTACTATCAAGCTGGAGAGTAAATATTAAAAGACAAGCACAAACACAACAGAGAGGAATAGAAAACAAGAGGTGGAAATGCGAAAAGCCTACAACTACACTTGAATAATAATTATACGTCAGTTACCACTTTATGTGTCTTCCAATAATTATCAAAATTTGAGGATCTGATTTTTCGGTAGCTGAAGTTTACCAGATGAACTGAGCAATAAGCAAAATTCGTATTTTTTTGATATGTTCCACCATTGCAGCCCACGAACGATACGTAAATAATTCCGAATGTAAAGGATGTTTTTTTAGAGGTATACAATTTTAAATTGCAATAAAACAATGGATCATTCGATTGACAAGAATTTTATTTTATTCGAAAGATAATCTTGTGGCATTACATTTTAAATATGATTTCTTGCATATGACCGCTATGGCTGGCTCGGATGTAGTCCAATCTGGACGTCCATTTTTCGATGACTTTTTCCAACATTTGTGGCCGTATATCGTCAATAACACGGCGAATATTGTCTTCTAAATGGTCAAGCGTTTGTGGCTTATCCGCATAGACCAATGACTTTACATAGCCCCACAGAAAGTAGTCTAGCGGTGTTAGATCACAAGATCTTGCAGGCCAACTCACAGGTCCAAAACGTGAAATTAGGCGGTCACCAAACGTCTTTCAATAAATCGATTGTGGCACGAGCTGTGTGACATGTTGCGCCGTCTTGTTGAAACCACAGCTCCTGGACATCGTAGTTGTTCAATTCGGGAATGAAAAGTACGGACCAATAATTTCACCAACCCATAAAGCGCACCAGACAGTCAGTTTTTCTGGATGTAACGCTGTTTTGACATACACTTGAGGATTATCTTCACTCCAAATGCGGCAGTTTTGTTTGTTGACGTAGCCATTCAATAAGAAGTACGCTTCATCGCTAAACAAAATTCGCTTATGAAAATCGGGAACAACAGCAATCTCGTTTTGGGCCCCTTCGACGAATCTACGCCTTGCTTGATGATCGTTTTGCTTCAATTCTTTCACGAGTTGGATTTTGTAAGCACGCAAACCAAGATCCTTCCGCATAATCTTCCATAAAGTGGATGGACACAGATCCAATTCCTGCGCTCGATGGCGGATGGACTCATTCGGGTCTTCCTCAATGCTACGCTCTATAGTAGCAATAGCTTCTTCTAAACGCACCGTATGGCGTCTCTGGGGATACGAGTTATAGATAAGAGTAAACGTATTGCGAAAACGTTCCATGGTTAATCGAATTAACTGCTCTGATGGACGATTTTGTCGACGATAAAATGGACGTAGTGCGCGATACGTATTCCGCACAGAACCATTATTTTCGAAATAAAATTGCACTATTTCCAAGCGTTGTTCAGGCGTGAGTCTATTCATGATGAATTTCCAAACCAAACTGTGAATAAATCACTTCTCAGCTGTCAAATCGGTCGCCACCTTTAACAGTAATGCCAACTTGAAGTTCTATACGTCTAAAAAAACACACCCGTTACATGTACTACAAGTAAGTAGCTGCCATATCGCGACTGATAACAATATTTATTGATTCCAGTATTTTTTTCTGTTTTGAATTAAACTTCAAACTTTTCAGATAACCTCAATAACACATCATGCCTAATTCTAAATACCCTAAAAAATATAAGTACTGCCGCTCACCTGGACTGTCATCTGAACTATATTTCAATAGTGAACTCTGAATACTCTTTGCTGACGTAATATCTATGTGAATACCAATGGATTCTAAAACGCTTTTCAATTCCTTCATCATACTCTCCTTTGGAGGTTCGTGCCGTCTCAGTAATGCGATATCGGGGAACGAATTTATAATTTTCTCCGCCACTGAAATGTTAGCCAATAACATGAATTCCTCAATCAGTCTGTTTGCTTCTTTTTGCTCCTGTATATGATACCTCAAAGGCATACCAGTGTCGGGATCCAAATCGAATGACAGCTTGATTTGATCTATCCTGAGGGCCCCATTTTCAAACCTTCTTCTGCGTAGGATTTTCGATACTGCATACAACTGCAATACCACTTTCTTTATATCATCGATAACGTAGCCGTTAGATATTTTAGGAAAATCAGACGCATCAAAATTATCTGGATCATCAATAATTGCTTGAGCATGTTCATACGCTAATTGCACACAAGAATTCATAACTGTTTTAGCAAATCGTGTAGACAAAATATCTCCGTCAGGAGTGATTTTCCAAAATACAGAAAATGATAACTTGTCTCTGGCAGGAAGAAGAGAACAACTCATGCACAATTCTACAGGGAGCATATGATAAACCTGGTTCACCATGTATATTGTGGTGGCCTTCCATCCAACTTGTTTATCCAATTCAGTCCCTGAAATAAGACATTGAGAAACTAATATGACAATCACAGAAACAGTTGAAAACTAATGATTATACAGTTCAATTAAAATTTGTGATAGATACGAGGGTTTCCTTTTATGTTTCGGGATTCAGCAACCCTAGTGTTGCAAACTGGCAACTGACAGCTCTATCGTAAAGTTGGACATTTTTGAGGTTATTAAACGTACTAGAACGTTTTGACATACGAGAGCTATTTGTGTTGTTTATAGTAACTTAAAAGATTCATCTCGGCCCAAAAATGGAATTAAATCGTGGACATTTTCGAGCTATTATTTTTTACAACTTTCGACGCGGATTAACTCAGCAACAGTGCATAGATGAACTTAATTCAATTTTTGGCGATGAAGCTTCATCAAGGACCACTGTTTATGGATAGTATGGCGAATTTAATCGTAGTTTACTCCAAGACGAATTTCGTGAAGGTCGTCCAAAATCAGTTGTTGTTCCGAAAACCATTGATGCTGTGCGCGAACTGATATTGCAAGATCGTCATGTGATCTATCGTGAGATTGAGACAACCCTAAGGTTATCCCACTAATGCTTAGGCATACCAACCAGCATACATTCAATATTGCATAAACTGTTAAAAAAATTTGTTCGCGTTAGATCCCACACAATCTATAAATGGCTCAAAAAATGCTCGTGTCAATTGGTCGAAAGAAATGCTCAAAAGATACGATTGCGGTGCTTCGAAACATGTCTACGACATCGTGACAGGTGATGAATCGTGGATTTAAGCGTATGAGCCCGAAAGTAAACAGCAGTCGACTGTATGGGTGTTCAAATAGTCGCCTGTTTTTTCGGAAAAACTGGACATGCCGAAACTAGAACAACAGAACAACAAATTCTAAGTGGTACACAACCATTTGTTTGCCAGTTGTCTTCCAAGAAATCAGGAAAACTGCAAAACTGCAAAAAAATATACTCGGCAAAGTGCAAAAAATATAATAGCATAGTTTATGCTAAAAGTCCTAAAAACGCGAAATCAAATGAAAGAATGCAAAGAGAATTTTTTTAATTTCAAAGATGTGCCCAGGGTTGGTCTGTCTCTGAAAGGAATAAATAGTTTTAAATTTCGAGGCTAAGGTTTTATTATTGCAACAAGAACAACGATCTTTCAAATTATGTAAATCTAAGAGATCTAACGCATTGTGCAATTCTAAATGTCATAACGCCTTACCATGTATGTATAAAGGCTAACATTTCAATTTTGAAAATATCAAAACAACAAACATTAAAATTGAAAAAATCGTTTTATCACATCTAATTTAACAAGCTAATACTTAATCAACTTAAGAAAATCTACTACTTAATTGAAGTTTGGCTAGCCGAATTAGGTTCTTCTAGGTTTGACGAAAATTCTTCAGTCAGAGGCAGAAAAACTTAATTGTTTAGGATTGGACTAAGACTTCAAGTCCTAGCTGAGAATTAACTAGTCAAATCTAAAAGCGTCAGAATTTCGAGGTTTAACTTTAATAAATGCATCGCTATAATAGTTAATAAGCCATGTTTCTTGAATGAGGCTCTACATTATTACTAACATTTATACTATAATACTAATACTGAAATCATCAGCTATACATAATTCACTTTTTTCTCTAGGTTTCGTAGGTTTTTCTAATTCATGAAATTTGTCTATATTTAAACCATTATTATAAATACTGTAGACAGGGTTTTCAAAAATCATGATTTTTAAAGAAAAATCAAAATAACCTGATTTTTTTGATTGGAATAATTTTTTTTTTATTTAGTTGAATTAAACGATTTTATATATTTTTTTGTTCATTGTAATAATTCATTTTATCGTACAAATCATTTAACAAATAGGACTGTCTAAAACTTTTAACAAAAAAAGTAAACAAACAGTTCTTTTTAAAAAATAAACTATAAACAATATAATGGAAGGGTAGGTGTACCACGGCCAGCTTTAATTCAACGCCATGAAATGAGTATCTGCCACGGTATCGGTAGCGGCCTATTGAATCCCGCCATTAGTTGAGCTGGTATACTTATGCAAATAGGACGCTTCTCAAAACTTTCGCAGTTTGAAGTTAAATAATTTGAGCTTTTGGTGTAAATTTTATATTTTTCAATTTTGTACAGTGTAATACATGTGTTGATGTTGATAATTTGTTGAAATCTCAACATCAAACCATAATTAAAAGTGTTTAGTGTGCTTACCGATTTCAGTGAAACGAAATCAATTTTGTGTTAAGACTTTCGTAGTTTGAAGTTAAATATTTTACGATATCAGTTCTAGTCCTCTATTCATCAATTTTCTATAATGTAATTTAGGTGCTAGTGATGATTGTTTGTGGATAAAATAACATCGAATTATAAAAGCGAAGTGTTTTATGTGTACCTATTTAATCGAATTTGTGTTGTATTTTGAGTACGGATTACCTACAAATAATTTTTTTGTGAAATATAGTGTAGAGGATGAGTATTCCGTAGATCATTCAGTAAGTTTCAAGCTTGCAATAGGTGAGTTTCTAATAAGTATATTTTCTTAAAATGACGAAAACTTGTTGCATTCCTGGTTGTAAATCTAATTATAACAGCACCCTGCGGGCGGTTGGTCAACTAGTATCGGCCTTCAGTTTCCCTAAAAATGAATTTTTAAAAAGTAAATATGTACATGAATTCTATACCACAAGATAAATGGCTCCAACAAAATATTCAGTATTTAATAGTGTTGGCGTTTACTTGATGTAAATCCATTATAATTGAATATAAACTTAAATTCAAACACTTGAACTTATGATTTACACTTTATTGACTACATAGCATGACGCGTTTCGTCGTTACAAACGACTTCTTCATATGCTTACAGAATAATTATTCTGTATTACATATTCTGAATTACATTATTCTGTAAGCATCTGAAGAAGTCGTTTGTAACGACGAAACGCGTCATGCTATGTAGTCAATAAAGTGTAAATCATAAGTTCAAGTGTTTGAATTTTAATAAGTTAAGTGTTGAAGTATGCTTGGTGGGATTGTAAGCATACTCAAAAGAACAAGATTAGTCCCTCACGCGGTACCTTCTATTTTTCCCAATTTACCGCATTATTTGTCAAAAATATGCCCTTACCTAGGAAAAGCTCAGAGGAAAGGCGGATAAATTATTTAGCTCGAAATGATAATTTGAATAACATTTTTGAAATGTCAGGTTTAATTGTCAATTTTCAAGATTTAATTCTTCATTACTCCAATAAATAAATATTACTGATTGTTGGAATGTTAAAATGGGTTCAGTTAAGGGTAGAAATTATTTCTATAACAAACCAAATTACAGTGAATGAAGACATAATAGTAACAGTATTTTTGAATGTGTAGATCAATCTTTAACAAAATTTAATCGAGAAAAGTTTACGCTATTTGAATAAGGCATCAATTAAAATCAGTTGTGATATGATTGAACATTTTTCAGAACACAGGGCTACTTGTTTAAATAACCTTCGAATTTTAATTGATCAAATAATTAAAACTTATTTTATTTCATCTTTGGAAGTATTGATTATTACTTCCAAAGATGAAACGATACTCCAAACGATGAAGCCAAACACGAGAAAACTGAATCAAAAAATAAACGAAGAAAGCTTAATACTTTCATAAAGTAGTTTGTTGGTTGCGCTAATTAGAAATATAATATTAGTTATACTTAGGTAAATAATTCAATTTGAGTAATTCCTACATCGTTTCTTTCAAGGTTCCTTTTCTCTCAAATAATTCAATAAATTCGGAGGCAACTTTTCATGTATATAAATCCCAGTGACTGATAAAATTGTTTTTTAAGTATGTTTTTTTTAAAACATCGTTGTTTTCTTGCAATAATAAATATTTTACATTTTTCTGTTACAGAAATATATGCTCACAATACCCGATATAATATTCTATATGTTATATATAAGAAATTTCTTGTTCGTTCGCAATATACAAAAAGAGTTTGAAATAATGCTTGAAACTTTGGGAACAACCGATTAGGAGAGTAGACCATTAACTCAATTTTGACAACATCGCCGGACTACGCTCTTCATGGCCTGTTTAAAGTCGGCCGAGGTAGTACCTTTTACTCTATACACCTATCAACGAGTAGACTTTTTTTATGAAAGGGATAATAATAATAACACTATTTTTACATTAAGATATTTACAATTATCATATTCAGTGACTTCATAATAAATACAAGTTTTGCGGCCTTTTCAATGCCAAGTCGATTTCTTAAATCATTATGGCATAGATCAGGGGTCACCAATTAGTTTCGCTCGGGGTCCATTTTAAGAAATGAAATGACCTTCGCGGTCCACACATTTTTTAAAAAACATATTTATTAAACAAAGGAAATTACGGAAATTACAAAGTTATTACTTATCAATGGGAAAAGTGACATTTTTTATTGCTGATTGTCTGTCTGAAGTTTGGAGTGAAATTGGTGCAAGCTATTGACATTAAATCCTGGAGATGCTCATCAGTAAGTCGAGATCGAAATTTATTTTTAACGAAGATCTTCGAAAAATGCTGCTTCGCATACATATGTTGACCCAAACAAAGTAAGAAGTTTCAATGCTAATTTTTGTAGTTCTGGATATTTATTACTACACACAAATTGTATCCAGAACTCTTCACTGGAAACTTCCCTATGTTTGTGTTTTAAATCTGTGTTTTCTTGGAAATTGATCATTTCGATCTGCAGAATAGCTTTGTCACTCCAGAAAACATTTGCAGCTTGAATTGACGTCAACAAAAATACTGCGGAGTATATATTTTTTCGCTCAGCACACAATGGGTCGGCGGTCCGGATGCGGACCGCGGTCCGCCATTTGATGACCCCTGGCATGGATTATAAATAGAAAATATTCTCTCTACACCGGCTGAAGACGGCACGGCAGTTAGAAATTTTTTTTTATAAGCAATAAATCGTGTTTCGTTATCCCATTTATGAAATATTTGTCTCCCACCAGTCAATAATATTGGCTTCTAAAGCTTTGTCAGATATTAATGAACCACTAAAAGTTTCTGCCTTTGAATTAAGTTTTATTAAAATTTGCATTAAATTGGTGTCATTGAAATTGTTTGAGACATAGTCAAAAACAGTTTTCTTTTTTTTTTGAGGGCAATATATTTTTTCCAATTTTGGGCTTAGCATAACTGCTAACAAATGGGCTGGTGTTATGACTTGCTTATAACGAATTACCACCCTTTTTATTATATTTAAATCATTAATAGATTGGGCCGATACTTCATGAAAATCTCAATACATAATTCAAATAAAACTAAGTCGTGTTCTGATTTTCACTATAATTAGGTTAAAACATAACAATATTATTTCGCCAACACACTTTATCATCTACATCTGATGAAGCCACTGTGTTGGCGAAACAATATTGGTACGTTTTAACATAATTACAGTGAAAATCAGAAAACTACTTACTTTTATTTAAATTGAATCATATTTAAATTAAAAGGACTAGTCTTGCCGACCTCTTTCTCTTGAAATACACTTAAAAGTATTTTCCATATTATAACAGCATCCGTCTAACCACAAGTGTCAGATAGCATTTCGTTTAACACAGCTGCTATTGGTCTTAAACGAGAAATAAGATCTACATTTCTTTTAATAGCATTGTTTTGAATTTTTGACTTAATTGTTTCTTCAATTACATCGAATGATTCGGATATTTCAAATAAAATAGACCAATTAGAGACATAACTTTCTAATGCTTGACACATTGTCGATCTCTATAGGCATTTTTAAAGCAGACCCATTAGCTTGGATATATTTGGCTTGTGCCAAAATATATTAATTTTTTATATTTTGTTTATTTATTTTTTAGATTTTTATTGAAATATTTTATTATTTGAATCACATGCTCTGTTACATCCTTAATTTCCTAATCTTTAGCCAGAAGATTTAAAATGTGCGCTGAACAGCCAAAGGCAATTATGTTAATTGTATCGTTCTGAATCAAAAATTGACGCATTTTTGTCATATTTGTGGCATTATCAGTGACGAAACTCCCAATAGTACAGCAAAATGTTTCCTCTGTCTTTGGCCAATGTTTTCAAAAATTCTGCTATATCAGATATGCACAAGGTATCAATAGTATCGACTAGCATAATATGGCCATTTCTTGTCGACATGGAACAGCAGATTATTTACTCATTTCCTTCATTGGACCGGCCATCCATGGAAAGGCACCAGTTTTTCCAGCAAACACATCTACAATTTTCTTGTTCTTCTTCAAACACTTCTTCTCAAAACTAATTTCCTACATCTTTACGACTAGGCGGTTTATGTCCAGGCCTCAAAAAATCCATAATAATTTTCTTAATTCTTGATATTCTACAAGCCCAAAATATGTAGCAAACAAACTGTAAAAATGGTAGCAAAAATATATTTTGCTATCTGCTTATTCATTTTTTCTTTTTGATCTGAACTAGTCATAACAAACTTGTCTGATGATAAGGTTTTGGGCCGCTTTGGTAGATTGACCGGCCGACTGGAGTGGCTGGCTGGCCTTTAGTGGAAAGTCTGACATAGAAGCACAGGGCGTTCGATTTTCATAAATATCATCTGCAGTTTCATGACAACCTGGAACATAGGAAATAAAATAACAACTAAATAAAAAGGCGATCTGAATAAAAACCACGCGAGCGAAAATAATGAGAATAAGAATACATAAGCGTTTAAACTTTTATTTTTATAAAGACAACTAACTAGAAAAGAAAAGATTTCGTTTATATAATATACGTATTTTGTCGCTAAATAAGCGTATTTACGAGAGCAAGTCTATAATTATGTAGTTATAAATTAAATTTTCGTTATAAATTAAATTTAAGTTACAAAATACAATCTATTTTTTATTATACCCTTCGACGAATTAAAATAGTGAAAATATAATATAGGTCTTTTGTAACGTTTTTTATCACAAAGTGATATTAAACTTGCATTACATAAGTAACTTTCCTAAAGGTTCTAATCACAAAAACATAGTTTTAATCAATAAAAATCGAAAAACGTTGTAGTTAAAAAATAAGATAACATTTTGCTGCTAACCCTGACTTGTACTATTTTATGTATCCATTTTTAACTTTAAATTATATAACAATCATATATAGGTACAAAGATTAATACTTTTCTTACCATTATTTTCTGGGTTTCCATTATTATTACATCGAGATCCATCTGATTTTGTTGGACATTCCTGATAATGCTTCTTTAATCTTTCTACCAAACCCTGCATCTCTTTTTAGTTACACTGCGCCCGAATACCAGTTGCCGATTTCGATTTAACATGAAAAAATTTCCAAATACTGTCCTTTTTTCGTCCTGACATTATGCATTTTCAATTAGCAAAAAAAATGTATTTAAATTGAATTATTAAATAAATATTAAATTTATGTATCAGTAATCAGAATAAGATTTATTTATGCTCTCCACATCAAGGTCGAATTGAATATTGAATACTGAGTTTTATGTTTTATTGCGATTATGCTTCAAAGCTCAGGGAATCATCTAGCCAAAGCAATGGGGCGCCGGCTGTCTGCACTGTTTTACACTGTTGGCAAATTGGGTAGTGTTGCCAGATGTAAGAAATTCAAAATGAACAAATGTATCAAAAATTTTGAAGTTGATTTAAATCATTGAATTTTTTCAGAAAAATCGCTTGATTTTAATCACGATTTAAATCATGCCAACCCTGACTGTAGATCGCCACAAGTTTTACATTATCAGAAAATAATTCCATTTTCCTAGATTCCAATAAATTTGTTTTATTCCGTCTATACAATTTACGTTTGATTGCACAAACTGAAATTAACATTTTTGTTCAAAGCCAAATTATTTAAACTTTTTCTTGGATTTGTAAATCAAATTAGTGATGCTAGTTCCCTCTAGTTTTCTAATGTTTAGTTGATCAGTTATAACTATCTTTGTTTGACATTTCTGTAATTTAAATCTGATACTTTTTTTCTTAACATGCAGTTTGATTTTCTATCATATCCATTTTGTAGGATCCTATTTTTCAGTTCTTATTCTATATTCTATAATTATTTCAGTTGATTAATTTCTTCCAACAAAGTTTTATTTTCTCAGGTTTTTTCTTTAACTTTATTTCACTTCCGATTTTTCATCTAATTTCCGTTTATATATTTAAGATTCTTCAATTTTTCTTCGAATAATTGTAAACAATTTTCACAATTTCAAATGAAGTATTTTACAATAACGGATTGGTGTCATTTAAAATTTTTTGTTGGTGTGAAAAATCAATCTCTTTACAGAATCTATTTACACAATCTCTATACAGAATTGAAAAATATAGAATGTATGCTAAATGCTCAAATTATCTGTTATGTTATGTTATGATATGTTATGTTAATAGATATCTTTACAGAATCTATTTACACAATCTCTATACAGAATTGAAAAATATAGAATGTATGCTAAACGCTCAAATTATCTAACTTCAAACTGCGAAAGTTTAGAGAAGCTTCTTATCTGCATTAGTATGAAAATAAGAACAAAATTTCAATTGACCACAGACCACTGTTGCTGTTTACTCATTTCACGGCCTGTTTAGAGTCGATCGTGCCACAGCACCACTTATATAAAACATAAAATTTATTCAATCTGAAATTGTTTTAGATCCAGAAAAATTCGTTTAAAGAAAGAAAAAAATATTGAATTTCCAAATCAAAACATATTTACAATATCTCAATATTTCCTTTATAATTGTTGATGTCCTAATATATACATACCTTCAAGCAAAAATTGTGAAACATCTGCAATATGAACTCCAATTTCTAAGTTGCCATCAGATAAATATTTGCAAGACACTGCATCATCCAAATCTCTAGCTGTTAGAGGATCTATTGAAAATATACATTCTTTCCTCAAGTCTTCTCTAGATTTATCTTCCAACCATGAATTTTGTATTTCATCCATTTTTGATAAGTATTTCAATGCATCATTACTAAAAGGTTCATGATCAAGCCCACAAGCTTTCAAAATTGCCAAGTTTTCAATTTTTAGGTCTCCAGATTTACCAATGTTCTCAATTATAAGTCCTCTAGCACATTCAGGACTAGTCCATTCTGTTATTTTAACTACAAAGAGATTTTTGGAAAATTTCTCTGGGTTTGATTTGAAACCTTGTGGCCAACTAATGGTAGGTATATGAACAGTTGGGAAACGATTATCTCTTGGTATAAATTCAGCAAAACCATCATTTCCACGTAGGGGAACTATTTTTCCTACACTTGTTCTGGAATGAATCTGAAAATAAAATCAAAATGTGTTCTGAATATTAATGGAAAAATATTTACTTATCAAATATTATTTACATGATATAATTTCTGAGGTTTTGGAGCAAAAAGTTTCAAAGTGTGGACACTTTTTAAAATGTATGCCTTAGTCAACATATATTAAAAGTAGAAATATTAGGTAGTGTGTTAATTCAAGATATGAAAACTTTAGGTTAATTTGAAGATTTTGAAATATTTGAAAGCCTTCACAAACTTCAATATATTGCATTTAAATAACTTTATTACACTGTTAGTGAACCAGACATAACAATAATAATATATAAATAATACTAAACACATAAGGCTATTTGAGTTACAGATCCTGTAACCGCACGATACGAGCGTTGGTTCGTCCTCAGAATGTCGAGCATAGTTGTGGATGATCAACCTTGGATTCACCTTGCAATTAATCATCTTATGCGAAAGATATTCAATTGTTCGGGATTATTATTCAATTAAATAATGTTTAATTTAAAATTTGCATTATTTTAGACCACAAAAAAACTTTATTTCTACAAATCACTATGCAATGTAGATGTGGCAACAAAAATAAAATCTGTCCATTAACTAGTTTCTATTAAATACACAACTTATAACACATGTTTTAAGCACTACTTCAACATCAGATGCTAACTAGATGGTCCTTTGAAATAAGCATAATAATAATTTTAATAGAGTAAAAATTGTTTTTATTAGACAGTTTCCCAAAAAGTCAATGTAACGTTTAGAAAATGAGAAAATTATAATCTGATTTGTAGAGGCTACAACATAACATAGAAAATTTTTAGTTAAATTATCTTCAAAAGGAAAAATATTTTCATCCACATCTGTAGATAATTAACATACCATCTTTGCAATGTACACAACATAGGCAGTTTTGCGTCCCTCATCCCACTGTTCTTTAGGCTTTAATTTCAAAATTACTTGGTCTCCATCTAGAGCTCGATTTTGATCGACTATAGAGTTAATCAAATAATCTGTATCTCCTTTTATTATATTAGTAACATATGCATCTCTGCTGTTTCTCTGATTTATCCGTATAAAACCTTTGATCAACGAACCATCAGATAATCCTTCCTCTACTTTATCCTCACTAAAATATTCAGAATATTTTCCAAGTTCTTTTTTCTTTGATGTATTCACCCTTATTCTTACTTTTTTAGGTTTTCTGTTTTTGGATTTACTTTCTCTCTGTATAGAAATGTCCAATTTTGATGTTGAATTATTTAAATGTTTCTTCTTCAGAACCTCTCCTTCATCAATATTAGCATGTTGAGGTGAATATTCCTTTTCATTAATTGCAGTTTCTGATAGACCTGCAGGAACTTTTTCAATTTTTTTATTCATAATTTTCAGATAAGTATGAGTACTTTTTATTGTGAAATTACTAACAAAATTAAGTGGATATTTAGATCCAAATGACAATAAATTTACATATTTACATGATGATCTTTTACGAATTAAAAGCCCTTGAGGATTTTTGACTGGAGAAATGTCAAAATGAAGGACATAATCTGTTAATTCACTTTCAATTGATGGATTATTCATATCTATTCTTTTCATCATTTCATTAGTTACCAATGGTTTCCACAGACTACGTCTCTTACTAACAAAATTTTTAATACTATTCTCAGTAAATTTATACTTTTCTCGGTGAGAATTATGTTTATTTTTATCTGACTCAAATTTATCTTTATTAATACCCAAAGTATCAGTTTTATTACAAACATTACGTGTTGATGTTGTAGGTAATCCTGGATGATTTGTAGTCATATCATTTATAACCATATCATTGTTTACATTTTTGTCACTAGAAAAAGAAGTCCTCAAATTTAAATTCTCCATTACATTTCCTGTCACATTGGAACTTTTCATTTTCCCACTTTTTGAAACTTTAATATTTTCATGTAAAGATGGATTATTTGATGTGGAAACTACAAAATTCTTATCAGCAGGGTTAATTAATTCCTTCACATATTTTTTTGATCTTCTAGTTTTTCTCTTGTTTGACGAACTTGCGTTAATAACATTTTTACTATCTGGAGCGTGTGAAGGAGAATTTCCTTTTGATGAATTTTCCATTATTGTTCGACAACTTACTACTAAATAAAAATTTTTAAGATCACTTCAAACATATAACTTTATCTATACAAAAATAATATAAGCTAAAATTGGTACCATAAAATTGATTTTATCAGTCACCACTTCATATTACTAAAATTGAAAAAGATAAAAATAAAATTGACAATAATTCCGTGGTCATAATCACAACCTAACTCTACTTACAAGCCATGAACATAGACTTGGCAACGCCGCATCTGCTCAATCCGGTAGACCGATCGATCTTCGAACATCGGTCTACTACATGATGATAATTGCCTTTTCAGAAAAATTTTCAGCGAAACGGTACTTTGTTTAAAAAAATAGTTCTGACAAAAATTGTAGTTCATACAATTATCTCTAGAAATCAATAATACACTTTTTTTCTAGGAAGAACTATGTCTGAGTTATAGCGATTCAAATGTTTTTTTAGTATGTACACTAACAAGTTCACTTTATCAATTAGAATTGACAATATGCTGTAAATTTCATTATTTTTCATTCTCAGGTGAGAGTAAGTTTAATGCGTCAATTTCTTTAAACCTTTATTGAGATGTGTACAGTAATTTGGACGATAGAATGATTCTAATATCATATTTGTAACGAGCAAGCAAATTTTCCAGTTGAGACTATTTAGTTAATTTCAGTTGTAAAATCCATTTTAAATCATTAGGAGACAGTTTATTTTTATTGATAAAAACATTTACATGCATATCTGAATCTACTAAAATCTGATTAATAATTTGTATACTGTTTATTTGTGAATATTCACAAATGTTCATGTGTCATTCATGTGTCATAATCACAGCCTAACTCTACCACGACCCCCTTTACTACAGGCCATGAAGAGCGTAGTCCCTCGGTGTTGCCAGATTGTGCTTAGTTGTATCACAGCCTAACTCTACTTACAAGCCATGAACATAGACTTGGCAACACCGCATCTGCTCAATCCGGTATACCGATCGATCCTCGAACATCGGTCTACTACATGTTAATAATTACCTTTTCAGAGAAATTTTCAGCGAAACGGTACTTTGTATAAAAAAATAGTTTTAACAAAAATTGTAGATCATACAATTATCTATAGAAATCAATAATACACTTTTTTTCTAAGAAGAACTATGTCTGAGTTATAGCTATTCAAATATTTTTTTTTAGTATGTACACTAACAAGTTCACTTTATCAATTAGAATTGACAATATGCTATAATTTCATTATTTTTCATTCTCAGGTGAGAGTAAGTTTAATGCGTCAACTCCTTCAAACCTTTATTGAGATATGTACAATAATTTGGACGATAGAATGATTCTGATATCATATTTGCAACGAGCAAGCAACATTTCCAGTTGAGACTATCTAGTTAATTTCAGTTGTAAAATCCATTTTAAATCATTAGGAGACAGTTTATTTTCATTGATAAAAACATTTACATGCATATATGAATATACTAAAATCTGATTAATAATTTGTATACTGTTTATTTGTGAACATTCAGTTACGTTGGATGGAAAAACTAGAGTGTAAAAAAAATGCTGTTAGTTTCAAACGTTTTTATATTCCACAATTTACATATTAAAATCTTTATTTATAATTGGATGTTAAATCAACAAAATTACAAATTGAATCTGAGTTTTCAAAGACTTCATTCAATTTCTCACAACGTTCCTTCAATGCTGGTTCTTTCAGCTGGATATTCTCTTTGAGAGTGTACTGTTTTTGATAAGTAGGGATAAATAAAGAAAAATACTTGGCACTGCATTTAAATTGAGTTTAACTTTATCCATCTAGCCTTCTTGCTTTCTGTTGATCAATCTAGCAAACGATGAATACCTTCTCTAGTAAGTGCTCCCTCTGGAAAATGTTTGGCACAAATTACAGAATATTTTGTGGGGGTCCATAATGCCCTAGGAATATTTTTTAGCCATTGATTCATTAGATTTCCATCATATGGAAAACGAAATACAGAAACTGATGGTTCGCCGGCCTCGAGGTAACTTTTGTGTTCGACTTGCATCCAAGCACACAGCAATGACTTGGCATGTTAATTTTTGTGCTAATATAAAGAACAAGACCTATAAGAGATTAGTTCTAAACAACTACTAAATCTAACAAAGGGTAAGTAACTCTACTAATCACAAAAAAGGAACAATTCTAGCAAATAACGCTTTTGTTAATGTCTGAACTACTCAGTCAAAACATCAGTAATCGGTAGCTATTTACATACAAATTTCAAAGGTATTCCTTAGTCTGTAGCTGAAAAAAACACAGTAGCACTTTCTACACGCTATACATCACATAATAGCACAACAACTAAAACGCGGATTTTTGTTTTTACACAATTATGAGATGATAAAAGTTAGGTATTATTTCTACCTCTACAGGTATAACCAAAAAAAGCACAACTTAAAACACAACAGATATTCCTGTTTATATAAGACATTTGCGAGAAATTTCTTTTGCTTGTTCTTCACAACTTCAAACAATAGCACTTTTAACAACTTATTTTTGGATTTGAATGTTATTTCTCTCGTTAAATAGCGATTTATTCAGCAGCAATGACCAGAAACCATTACAACGCCATTACAGCATCATTATTTGTGGGTCTAGCTTGGATGTTGCCAGATTTCCTAGTTCATGGCTTGTAAGTAGAGTTAGGCTGTGGTTGTATACTATCCTAGTCGTATGTTCCAAGCTTTCAAGCATTATCTCAACTATTTTTGTATATTGTAAACAAACAATGAATATTATTAGTATGTATAATATATAGAATATTATATTGGGTATTGTG
The DNA here is from genome assembly GCA_030704895.1 of Henosepilachna vigintioctopunctata. NCBI lineage: Eukaryota > Metazoa > Arthropoda > Insecta > Coleoptera > Coccinellidae > Henosepilachna > Henosepilachna vigintioctopunctata. Next base: position 2,087,903 of record JARQZJ010000068.1, read on the forward strand.
AGCACATATTTCTGTAACAGAAAACTGTAAAACATTTATTATTGCAAGAAAACAACGATGTTTTCGATAAAGCCCCACTGCGTAAAAAATACCTCTATTAGTCAGTGGGATTTATTTACATTGAAAGTTGCCTAACCAAATTTATTAAATTATTTGAGAGAATAGGAACCTTGAAAGAAACGCTGTAGGAATTACTCAAATTGAATTATTTACCTTAGTAAAAATAAATATTATATTTCTGATTAGAGCAACCAACAAACTACTTTATGAAAGTATTGAACTTTCTTCGTTTATTTTTTGATTCAGTTTTCTCGTGTCCGGCTTCATTATTTTTTTTGTCTAATCATTCAATAAGATATTCGAAAAAATGGAACACAGCATGTTTAGAATATTTTTATTGTCTTCATCACATAAACAGCAACAACCAAAAACCTCTAAGGACTCATCCAATGACACTCTTAAAATAGTGAGATTACACAAAATTGCTTTCTGGTGTAAATTATACAAAAAGGCACGTTCAAGAGAAATACCTTCAATAATTTTTTCAAATATGGAACACATGTGAAATAAGACATTTTCTGTGGGTATATTCAGTCCTCCCCGTTGCAACTAATTAAAATATTATCAATAATAAATAAAATCATAGCTTCAAAAAATTCTGTTTTGAGGAAAGTTTGGATTTTGAAAGAATGTGTTACTGTTAGTTAGATTTGTGAATAGCGATCTGTTTATTCGATGGTTATCGGTAATAAATAGGTTAGAAAATATACTTATTACTATAAATAAACTCACCTATCCCAAGCTTGAAACTTACTGAATCATCTACGGCATACCTATCCTCTACATTACATTTCACAAACAAATTTTTTGTAAGTAATTCGTACTCAAAACACAACACAAATTCGATTCGATTAAATCGGTACACACGAAACACTTCGTTTTTATAATTTGATGTTATGTTATCCACAAACTATCAACACTAGCACGTAAATAACACTATAGAAAATTAATGAATAGAGGATTAGAACTGAAATCGTAAAATATGAACTTCAAACTACGAAAGTATTGAACAACACAAAATTGATTTCGTTTCACTGAAATTTGTAAACAAACTAAACACTTCGTTTTTTAGTGCTTGATGTTGAGATTTCAACAAATTATTAACATCAACACTTGTAATACACTGTACACTATTGATAAATATAGAATTTATACCAAAAGCTCAAGTTATTTAACTTCAAACTGCGAAAGTTTTGGGAAGCATCCTGTTTGCTTTAGTATACCACTACAAGAAATGGCGGGAATATTGGCAATCTTATGACATATGTCAGATATTCATTTCATGGCCTGTAGTAAAGGTGGTCGTGACTCTACTTACAAGCCGTGAACTAGGAAATCTGGCAATCTGGAAATCAATATCAGTTGTGATTTAAGTTGTGCTTTTTTTTGGTTATACCTGGAGAGGTAAAAATAATACCTATCTTTTACCATCTCATAATTGTGTAAAAACAAAATTCCGCGTTTTAATTGTTATGCTATTATGTGATGTATAGTGTGTAGAAAGTGCTGCTGTGTTTTTTTCAGCAACGGACTAAGGAATACCTTTGAAATTTGTATGTAAATAGCTACCGATTACTGATGTTTTGACTGAGTAGTTCAGACATTAACAAAAGCATTATTTGCTAGAATTGTTCCTTTTTTGTGAGTAGTAGAGTTATCTACCCTTTGTTATATTTAGTAGTTATTTAGAACTAATCTCTTATAGGTCTTGTTCTTGATATTAGCACAAAAATTAACATGCCAAGTCATTGCTGTGTGCCTGGATGCAAATCGAACTACAAAACTTACCTCGAGGCCAGCCAACCACCAGTTTCTGTGTTTTGTTTTCCATAGAATGTTAATCTAACGAATCAATGGCTAAAAAATATTCCTAGGGCATCATGGACCCCCACAAAATATTCTGTAGTTTGTGACAAACATTTTCCAGAGGGTGCACTTACTATCGAAGGTATTCATCGTTTGCTAGACTGGTCAACAGAAGACAAGGAGGCTAGATTGATAAAGTTGAACTCAATTTAAATGCAGTGCCAAGTATTTTTCTTTATTTACCCCTGCTTATCAAAAACAGTCCACTCTCAAAGAGAATATCCAGCTAAAAGAACCAGCATTGAAGGAACGTTGTGAGAAATTGAATGAAGCCTTTGAAAACTCAGATTCAATTTGTAATTTTGTTGATTTAACATCCAATTATAAAAAAAGATTTTAATATGTAAATCGTGGAATATAAACTTTTGAAACTAACAGCATTTTTTTACACTCTAGTTTTTCCATCCAACGTAACTGAATGTTCACAAATAAACAGTATACAAATTATTAATCAGATTTTAGTAGATTCAGATATGCATGCAAATGTTTTTATCAATAAAAATAAACTTACAACTGAAATTAACTAGATAGTCTCAACTGGAAAATTTGCTTGCTTGTTACAAACATTATATCAGATTCACTCTACCATAAAAATTATTGTACACATCTCAATAAAGGTTTAAAGGAATTGATGCATTAAACTTACTCTCACCTGAGAATGAAAAATAATGAAATTCATAGCATATTGTCAATTCTAATTGATAAAGTGAACTTATTAGTGTACATACTAAAAAAACAACATTTGAATCGATATAACTCAGACATAGTTCTTCTTAGAAAAAAAAGTGTATTATTAATTTCTATAGATAATTGTATGATCTACAATTTTTGTTTGAACCATTTTTTTATACAAAGTACCGTTTCGCTGAAAAGTTTTCTGAAAAGGCAATTATAACATGCAGTAGACCGATGTTCGAAGATCGATCGGTCTACCGGATTGAGCAGATGCGGCGTTGCCAAGTCTATGTTCATGGCTTGTAAGTAGAGTTAGGCTGTGGTCATAATAATAATAAAGACTTGCAGTTTGTATTATTCTTCTTTATCTTCTCTTTTTTTTCCTCTATTATGGTGACCAAATTGATATACTTCCATCTTGATGGAAGTCGGGACTGCTATCAACAGATCTTGGACGATCCAATAAGAAATTTTTTTCTTTTATCTTTATCATTTGCAAACAAACGTAAGGCTAACTGAACACGACACAAACCTAAGAGTTGATTGGGATGTGAGTACGTTCATTCTTCTACGAATTATCGATAACTGTATTATCTTCAAACTGCTGACGAAAAAAATCTTTTTTTAATGCCATAAAAATATCACAGTTTGGCAGTAAAAGCTGTCAAGAAATCTATGAGAATTGTTATCGGTTTAGTATCGTTTCCAAATAAAATCTCATAAATATTAGTTAGTAACTTTATTGTATTCAATTAAATCAGTGTATAATTTAGGATAATTCAATTAATCATTGCAACATGCAAAGAAATTGCAAATGATAAATGTTATCGCGTTTTTTTCCTTTGATTTTCCCTTTGATTTGTGTTAACTGCTCCCTGGAGTAGCGATGGGCAATATTCATTAAAAACAATATAATTATTCTATTTTTGTGTTTATTCGAACGCATTCGAATAATTATTGGTGTTATTCGGTCGCGGACTGGCTTGGCGCACGGCTTAAAACAATTTATTCGAATATAACAATTCTATGGTACCTAATTTATGCTGGGTCTATTGGTAATTCAGTATAGAGCGTGAGTCTTATTCCACTCGAAAAAATATATAGGCATATATGTAATTGTGTTTGCGTGATTACAAACGATCGAATTGTGATTCGATTTAAACACATTTAACAATTTAACGCTACGACGTTATAGTCCAAGAGCCCATGACTGCTTGACCTTCGTTATTTTATAAAAGCTGACAGTTTCTCGTGCATGTCCCCAACACAGATAAGAAAGACCAGGGACTATAGGGTTTGGGTTGTGATTACTTGCGCAGGTAAAAGGTATTAAAGGTGTATTAAAAAGTATCTTGAATTCGTTGAAGTATAAAGCTTAATATATTCACATTTTTTTCGGAATAACTTTAAACATGACGTCATCCATTGCCGGACTATTATTACAGTTACTACCCCTTGCCAGACACCACTAAACTTCATTGAATTATAATTATACTTTCGTTAGAAGTATAAAAGCTAAATTTTATATATTGTTACGATTTCATGGGTTTTTCAACTAACTTGATAATGCCAATACTCCCGCAATAATTTATTAACAACGAAAACTATTAACACTTGTTTGAATAACCACACTTTTCATCTCAATGTCTTTGAACTGTCACTTTATACGAACATTTACAATTCACATTGACATTTCACCTTGCCCTCTGCGTCAGCTGCTGGCGGCTTATATATCCAACTCTATATAATAATAATAATAATTTCTTTATTTTCAACAGGTATAACACCCAATTACAGAAAATAATAACATTATATATATTGAATACATAACTAAGTAATAACTAAATAATTAGCAGAAAGATTTAACTAAATAATTAAAAAAAAGATTTAACAAAGAGATCAATCTAATCTAAAGAAAATAGTAACTTATAACTACATTATAACATTCAATGAAATATTAATGGGTATAACACCCAATTACAGAAAATAATAACATTATATATATTGAATACATCACTGAGTAATAACTAAATAATTAGAAAAAAGATTTAACTGAATAATTAAACAAAAGATTTAACAAAAAGATCAATCTAATCTAAAAAAAATAGTAACTTATAACTACATTATAGCATTCAATGAAATATTACAAATAACTCAATCTAAGTCAATTCATTCAATCAATTTTCGTTGTTCACATAACTCCTGATAATAAATCCTATGGAGTCAAAGTGAATGTCACAATTACTGGCAATTCTATTCAGTGTAGACTCCATGAACCAAATGGGGGATTGCATAAGGGAGTTGGTCCTCGGAGTCTCTAGGTGAAATAATTCTGTATTACGAAAATTTTGCCTAGGAACTCGAAATTTCAAAGCGGACAAGAGAGGAGGACAATCAATACTATTGTGCAGTAATTTGTACAAGAATTTGATTGATAAAGTTTCTCTCCTGCTCTACAATGAGATAAAACTAAATCGACTCAATAATTCGTTATGATTGACTCCTCTCTGTGGATAAACTTTATCCTCCCTCCACACTAAGAATTTCAAGAACTTTCTCTGAATAGCCTCAAGATAGAGTTGATGGCAAGTGTAAATGGGATGCCAGATCGTGCTGCCATACTCCAACTTGCTACGGATTAGGGTATTGAATAGTCCTATCAATGTTGAAGAATTATTGAAATATTTGCCATTACGTATAACGAATCCATACATTTTCGCAGCAGATGAAATAAGTTGCGTGATGTGTGGGACAAAGGAAAGCTTCTGGTCGAAGACTACAACAAGATCTCTCGCCTTATCTGAACGAGAGAGAACCTGACCACCGACGCTATGATCACAATCAATGCGATCCCTTTTCCTTGTGAAAGAAACAACATTACACTTTGACACATTCAAACTGAAATAATTGCCCTCACACCAACTAGCAACATGGTCTAGCGCGAGCTGAAGTTGAAAACAGTTGTCCTGTGATCTAATTTCATGATATAGTTTCAAATCATCTGCGAACATCAAATGTGGAGAATGAATATTATCCGGCAGATCATTTACGAACAGAATAAATAACAGTGGTCCAAGATTAGACCCTTGAGGTATTCCAGAGGTAGGTATGAACTCAGATGACTGTATACCCTCCAGCTGTACGAATTGACGTCGTTCAACCAGGTAAGAATGAAACAGGTTGGTGAGACTATCAGAGAATCCAAATTTGTTGCGTTATTTCTGTACCAACAGCGCATGAGCAACTTTATCAAATGCTTTCTGAAAATCTGTGTAGATCACATCAACTTGACCGGTGGAGTCTAGTACTTCAGAAACGTACTGTGAAAACAGCATTAGATTGCTTGAACAAGATCTCATTGACATGAATCCATGTTGCTCAATCTTGATGCTATTTCTGACGACTGGATATATAACATTTTAGACCACAATTTCAAAAAGTTTATGCAATTTCGGCACAATTTTCGTGACAATCCTTTCTTCCGTTGCGGATTATACAACCAGACTAAATATCCTTCTTTGAAACCAGCTGAATTAGTCCTCAAGTCATATCTCATCTTCATGAGGTCTGTAGTCACAGCTATCTTATCACGAACGTGCTCATGTATAATCCTTGCAGTCTCAGTATGAAAGTGTTCATATTCTCCTTTGTTGGTTGAGGAGAGCCACACATCAGATCACATTTCCGTCGTAGTTCTCGGCCGAAGAGTATTCTCGCTGGAGTATGACCTGTCGTGCCGTGAACGGATGCTCGATAAGCCATCATCAGTGCTGGTAAATGACTGTCCCAGTCCCTTTGATGGTCAGCCACTACCTCAGAGAGATACCGTTCCATAGACCGGTTAAAGCTCTCATCCATTCTATCACATTGAGGGTGTAATGGTGTTGATCTGGCCTTATTGATTTGAGAATCTTCATTACTGTTTGGGACACTTCACTTTCAAAATTCTTACCCTGATAGGAATGCAATTCCAGAGGTCCTCCAAACCGCGATATGAATTGGTCAACCTACTACCAATTACCTACGCAGCATATTCCTCAGGCCACTTGCTGAAGTAATCCCATGGTGACCAGTATGTATTTATTTCCCTCCAGCGTCATTGGAAATGGACCTGATGCATCTATGGTAATTCTTTCGAATGGAAGTCCAACATTGTACGTCTGCATCTTTCCATGAGATTTCTTGGGAGATCACTTGGTTGCTACACATGTTTCACATTTCCTGCACCAAGCTTCAACATCTTCGCGGCAAAACTCAATGGAACCTTAAAACGGGCACTCTTTTTCGCAGTCACTTTCACTTCAGTACTCAAACGATTTTGCTCTAGCAAAAATTCATTCTAGCAAATGAACAGCTTCGATATAAACATGTCGATGAGGCCTTTATTCATATTTATTGGCATATTGGGTAATAGTGTGCTTAATAGTGCCAACCTTTAGGCCCCTATGTATATACCAAGGGGCGTCTGTAATATTTCTCAGTACTATGTTTTGAAATCGTTGGATAATATTGCGATTTATCTGTTTGGTTCACCCCCATAATCGCATTGCTTAGGACCACACAGGTTTAAGAATTTGCTTATATAGTAGAATCTTCTACTGTATATGTTCTGAACTGATAATTGGGATTTACGTCCTATCAGCCAATACATTTTCCTGTATTTTAAGTCTAGTTCTGTTCTTTTTGTCTTAACGTGAGCCTTCCGTTGGAGCTTTGCGTTAGTGTGATATTTTGATGTATTTGAGTGTGGTACGAGTTTATTATTGATATGGATTGTTATGTAATTATATTTTTTATTTGTGAAGTTAACACGTACCGATTTATTTTCAGTACATTACTGATGTTTCAGTTACTGATCGTTTCAATTGCCGTCAGGAGCTTTTCAGTCGATTCTGTGATGTTTCTTCCTACTGCTAATATAGCGGTATCATCAGCAAAAGTGGCAATTGTATTATTTTGAAGTACTGGTGTATCAGACGTGTATAGCATATATATTATTGGGCCCAAAACGCTACCCAGTGGAACACCCGCATTGATTGCTTTCATCTCGGAATAAGCTCCTTCTTGTTTTATTCTGAAATACCTTTCGGTAATGTGAGATTGCAGGATTTCAGAGAACTACTTTGGTAGGTATAATCATAATTTGTAGTTTAAGCCTACGTGCCATACTTCATCAAAAGCTTGTGCTACATCTAAGAACATTGTAGAACAAACTATTTTATTTTCTAGGGAATTTTCTATGACGTGTGTTATTCCGTGTACTTGTTGTTGTTTGGGAATCATAATGACTTCTGCCATCTTCCGAAACCTTGGAACATATCATAACTTTAAGGCGGCATTAATTAAGTATGTTAACTTAATTATGGCCTTTCGTGGAAGCTGGTTAAGGACTTCTTCAGTAATTTGGTTTAATCCTGACGCTTTTCTAATGTTTATATATTTTTTTTATTTCTGTATATATCTCTCTAGGCATAGTGAGTTTTATTGATTCTTCGTCTTGTGTTATTTCTTTCCATTCCGTGGCTTCTTGTTCTTCTTAAGGTTTGAATGTTTGCTCTAGATGATTTCCGAAGAGTTCTGCTTTTTCGTAACAGTTTTTCGTCCATTTTCCATTCTGTTGTTTGATTGGAGTGTTCTGTATTATAGGTCTCTTAAGTCTTTTGGTAGCCTTCCATAGGGAGTATTTGGTGCTGTTATCATTGGTTAATTCTTGGAGGTAAAAACTAATTGATTCCTGCTTAATCTGTTGAATCTTCCTCTTCAAGCGCTGGATCCCATTATTTAATCTAGTCTGTCTGCGGGATTTCTTGTTTGCTGCTATTTCCTTCTGAGTTTTCTTTTCTCTTCAATTAGTTCCTTCATTTCCTTAGGGTAATTATTACCAGCTATTATATGTTTTATTAATAGAGTATTTTCCCATGCTGCCGATTGTATATCAGTAACTAATATCTCCACCTCTTGATCTGGTTGAATTTTGATATTCCAAGGTAAGGATAAGTTAATTTTGTTTTAAAGGTAAATCCTAAAGCATTTCCAGTCAGTTAGTTTGTCAACTAGCTCATAAAATAATCCTCTTCAATTTGAATATAGTTGGAGGATATATTTTTAATTATATATTTTTATTAATTATTATTTAATATTAAATATTATTTAATTCCTTTTGAGAGCATTTCTCATAGTTGTAATTATTGTATCGATTGAAATGAATGTAATTTTACTATGTAAGGAATGTTTCTCAATAAAATTATATTATTATTATATTATTATTATAGAAGTCAATAAGATCCGGTACTTTGTTCGGGTCACTAGGCCAATATGTTGGTTAACCTGTCGATAAATAATCACATTTGTTTTCTTTTGTTGCCTTCGGCAACTCTCATCCTTCAGTTGTAGTTAGTCTAGATCCCCAATCGGTATGCTTTGCATTGATCCACCGCCCACTATGAATCTTTCACCGTGTTGCCCCAATAAGTTTAGATACTGTTTTTTTGAATGGCGTGTTTTGGTGGGCTATATATTACTGTTATTCTGATTTGATATATCTTTGTTCTAACGGCTAAGGATGTACTTTGAATATCTTCAGTTTGGTATGCCATTACTTGATGATGTAGGATGCTTTCTTTAACTATAACCGCACTTCTCCCATTGGCTGCATTGTCTGGGTGGGTGATATGAATTATAACCTTTAAAGTTTGTATATGACTGATTGATGAAATGTATTTCAGATATTAAACAAACGTTAATCTTTTCAATATCTTCGACTGGTTGTAACTCTTGTTCTGGTTGCAATAGTCTATTCGCATTCCATGATAATATTTTAAGACTACTTACCATTTTTTTGTTTAGGAATAGCTCTCTAACTGCTGTACTCTATCCTCCTTAGTCGCTCGTCGCAGTTTTGGAACAATTGCTTTTGTTCAAGCAATTGTTTCAAAATTAGCTGTAGCGTTGTGTTACCTCCGCCACTTGAATCCTCGGTTTTCATCTAGCTTTTTTACAGCAGTTAACGCATTTCTGACTTGTTGCAGTCTATTGTTAGATGTTTACCAGCGCACTTTACACACCTCGGTTCTTTCGCACAATACTTCTGAGTATGTCCAAACGCTTGAAAACGTTTGTACTTCTATAATTCTTCCTCGTAATTTCTTCTCTGTAGTTTTTTCTCTGTAATTGGTTTGATGTATTCTATCTCCTTTTCAAGTTGTATAATTGTGTTTTCTAGAATTTAAATTCTATTTTCTTCTTGGGTCCAGACATCGTATAGTACCTGCTTAACACTTGTCCTTGGCTGTATATCCGCCATTGTCACCACTATTTTTGTTCCCTAAAATAACTTTACGACTACCAGTTTAGCCATCGGTTACCCGTCGTAGAAATATGCCTTATAATGGCACATTTCGTTTAATTTGGGTTAATATAATAAAAATTTCGTATAACTCGAAAATAAGATGTCTAACACTGCAGTAACAGCTGTTTTTCAGATGTTTATCTCTATACCGCTCTCGGAAACGACACAACCTCTGTCTTCGGAGCTCGACGCGAACAACGATGGTTTTATTTTAATATTCAAAGAAGAAGAAGAAGCAAGGGGCGGGAGACTTGAGGCTCGCGAGCCACATGTGCCTCATTGAAGGATTATTTGAGATTCTCTATAAATGCATCCAAGTTCCCTTTTCATTTTTCACTAGTCTCGTGCAAAATACTCACATATTGTGGGCGATTTTTCAGGTACGGAACCTATCAACTTCTATGGAGTACCACCAACCACAACCTAACTCCACTTACGTAAGTAAAGTTAGGCTGAGCCACAGCCTAACTTTACTTTCGTAAGCTTGTAAGTATAGTTGAGCCACAGCCTAACTATACTTACCATGAACATAGAATTGGCAACGTCGCATCGGCTCCTTCCAGTAGACCGATCGATCTTCGAACAACGGGATAGCTTCAATTAATGCTTGATTGTAATCCTTTTCAGAAAATTTTTCAGCATAATGGTAACTTATATAAAAATATATTGTTAACAAAAATTGTAGATCATACAATTAGCTATAGAAATTATTTATACACTTTTTTCTAATAGGAGCACCAAACAGTTATATTACTCCTAAAAATGTTTATTAGCTTGAAAATATGAAGTAAACAAATCAAATATTTTATCGAAATATATGTAAGCTATACTACAACTATCACTTTAAGATTTGAAAAATTTGAATAAGAAAATATACAACAGTTACCTATCTCTAGGTGGTTACGAAAATTGCAAAAGATATCAACAGATATTCCAATTCAATATTGCATAGGTTGGACAATATTGGATAGATTGCAAGGACTATGGATTGGTAGTATCTAATTATTCTTTGAAGGTGCTGTTAATTTGGTTAAAAACCGATTTTTTTTTAACATTCGATATTTAACTATCACGAAAAAGCAAATTTTTCAGTTGAGACCATAAAATTAATTTAGATTGTATTGGTAAACCCATTTCAAATCATAAGGAGACAGTTTATTGTTATTATTAAAAACATTAACATATTATATCTGCATCTACTTAAATCTGATTAGTTATTAGTATACTGTTTATTTGTGAATTACAGTTACATTTGATGAAAATCTAGAGTGAAAAAAACATGCTGTTAATCTCAAAAATTTTGATGTTCCAAGATTTACATATTAAAATGTTATTTTTATAATTGGATGTTAAAATCAACAAAATTACTAATTAAATCTGAATTTTCAAAGGCTTCATTCAATTGCTCACAATGTTCCTTCAATGCTCTGATTCTTTCAGCTGGATCTTTTCTTTGAATGTGGACTGTTTTCGATAAGTAGTGGGTAAATTGGGATAAATACTTGGCACTGCAATTAAATTCAGTTTAACTTTCGCGGATATTGGCTTTGTTGATCCATCTGGAAAACGATAAATAACTTCACTAATAAGAAAAATTAGTCTCTGGAAAATGTTTGGCACAAACTGCAGAATATTTTGTGGGGGTCTATGGTGCCCTAATAATACTTATAAGCCATTGATTCATTGAATTTCCATCTTTTGGAAAATAGAAACTGGTGGTTCGCCAGACTCGAGGTAAGTTTTGTAATTCGACTTGCAACCAAGCACACAACAGTGACTTGGCATGTTTATTCTTGTGCTACCTAATATCAAGAACAATACCATCAAAAGTTTAGTTCTAAATAACTACCAAACTTAACGAAGAACTCTACTAATCCCAAGAAAGAAAAAATTCTAGCAAATAACACTTTTGTTAATGTCTGAGCTACTCACTCAAAACTTCAGTAGTAGGTAGCTATTAACTTACAATTTTCAAAGGTATTCCTTAGTCTGTTGTTGAAAAGAAAACACACTAACACATTCTATACACTATACATGACAGAACAGCAAAATAACTAAAACGCGGATTTCTGTTTTCACACAATTATGAGATGGAAAAAGTTAGGTATTATTTCTACCTCTCCTGGTATAACCAAAAAAAGCACAACGTAAAACACAACAGATATTCCAGTTCATATACGAAATTTGCGAGATATTTCTTCCGCTTCTTCTTCAGAACTTCAAACAATAACATTTTTCACTACTTATGTTTGGATTTGAATGTTATTTTTCTCGTTAAATAGCAATTTATTCAGCAGCAATGAACTTTAACGCCCTTTTCTTTTGTGCCACGTATGATAGAACCGGTTTCTCGGGCGCCACCTTTATTATAGTGGTGAGGTCCACTATAATATAGTGGATATAGTGAAGTTATCCACCAGGATAACTTCACAGTCAGAGACGGTAATTCCGGGTGTCACGTCTCTGTGTTCAATTGAAAACCTAACTAAAACGTTAAATAAAACGAACTCTTGGTTAATTATGTTCATCTATTTACACTATTTACAAGTTGCTTCTATCTACGGTAAATCGTGAACAATAATCCATTTACTTAATGATTCAAGGAGGCGGTAATACAATGTTGGTGAAAGCGGTGAAATGCGCTTGGATTACAGCCCTGTACATACACGACTCGACGGCGGCTTATCGCTGCATGTTGGAATCTCGCAGACAGGACAGCACCTCGATAGGCCCTCGGCGGAATTTTACGGTCCTGGCAACGTTGATTCCGAACAAATTATCACCAACACTGCATCCCGAAGATATCCGCTACGGCGCACTCGAGAATTACGGGCTCGAAGGTGGCTTATCGCTTGTATGTCGGAATCTCGCAGACAGGACGACAGTTGATTTCAAACAAAGCCGATATCCTTGAGACGCCCACCTACCTCGATAGACCCTCGGCAGAATTTCACGGTCATCCCGGAATACTAGTGCAGCGTGGCAACATTGATTTCAAACAAATTACCACCAACACTGCATCCCGAAAATGTCCGCTACGGCGCACTCACGAATTACGGACTCGACGGTGACTTATCACTGCATGTCGAAATCTCGAAGACAGGACGGCCGTTGATTTCAAACAAAGCCGATATCCTTGAGGTCCTCCTACCTCGATAGACCCTCCGCGGAATTTCACGGTCATCCCGAAATACTAGTGCAACGTGGCAACGTTGATTTCAAACAAATTACCACCAACACTGCATACCGAAGATGTCCGTTACGCCACACACTGTTACGTGAACACTGCACATACTGACGCTAGGCACTGAATGAGGTACTGCCCCCTCCGCCGCTCATCACTACACTTAGGGTGCATTCGCGTTGGACGCTTACGCGCTGTGAGTGCTCACGCTTATAAGCACACAGTTTTAGTGTTCGAGTTGGCCTATAAGCGCTTAGAATCAGTAACTGAATTTCGTTCGTTTTGGATACTGTGAGCGTCAATAATCATCCACATGGCAACTGACAGTTTACTGACAGTTATCGACATGAATCGAACTGATTAAATTCCTGAGTTCATAATCGCTTGTTGTGTCATGCATAATAATAAAAATAATAATAATAATAAACTTTATTAGTCCATTTAGACATAACATTCATGTATTGAACAAGTCAAAAAAGAAAAATAAGAATAAGCAAAGTACAAAAGGTAACAAAGCACTTCAAAATTGAAAAATTAAAAATTAATTAATTCTAATGGAGTAATACTCATCCAAGTTGTAGCAACACATATTAATTAAAACTTCTTTCAGCTCTCTTTTTAAGCTTCTATCATACAAGGTTTTGAGTCTTGATGGTAGGTGGTTGTATAATTTGATACCGCAATATGTGGGTGAATGTTGAAACTTTGTTGTCCTGTGATTAGGAATGGACAATATATCATCATGTCTCGTACTGTATTGATGGAAGCTAGCACATGTCCGCAAGCTGCCCAAGCGTTGACGTATAAACATCAAGGTATTCACGATGAATACACCCGGCAATGTGAGAATCCTGTATCTCGAGAACAAAGGTCTACAAGATTCCCGAGGCCCGGCACCAAACATTAAGCGTATGAGCCTTTTCTGGACTCCAAACACCCGTTCAACACCCGGTGCGGAACCCCACAGGACGATGTTGTAGGAGAGATGACTGTACACCATACTGTAATAGACACTAAGTAGAGTATCTTGTGGTAGGGAGTTCTTAAGTCGACATATTGCGTAAAAGGAACTGTTCAATCGTTTACATAGTGAATCAATGTGGCGCTACCATTTCAAGTTGGAGTTAACATACAGCCCGAGAAATTTGACACTGTCAAAAGATTTCAGTTGACCGTTGCTGTGCTGGAGAACAAATGAGTCTTTTGGTCCTGGGCCACAGATGCTAAAAAGCACAACTTCAGTTTTATGAAGGTTAACAACAAGAGAATTTTTGTAGCACCAACCAGCGAAACTCTGCATGATTTGCTCGCAGGCTGACGTAAGCTCACTCAAGCTTCTAGCCGTTACTGCCACCGACGTATCATCGGTAAATAAGGTTATCATTCCAGCATTGATGTGATCAGGGAGGTCATTAATGAATAACAAAAATAAAAGAGGACCCAGTACAGAGCCCTGAGGTACCCCCAGTTTATTAGTGCACTTACTTGAGTTGTGACCGTCCACTTCTACGAACATAGCACGATCGGAGAGGAAGCTATATATCCATTCCAGGAATATTCCTCTAAAACCAACATAGTACAACTTCTCAATTAAAAACTTCGGTTCCAGGCAATCAAATGCACGAGAGAGATCATAAAATATGCCTGCCACTACGATGCCATCATCGAGACAGGCATAAATGAATTCCATAAATTGACAGGAAGCTGATTGCGTGGATCTCCCTGTTCTGAACCCATGCTGATTGACTGAAAGAATAGAAAATTTTTCCAGATAGTTTGACATTCTGATGTAAACAACTTTTTCGAATACTTTGGCTTATTAGAAAAATATCTAATCTTTTTCGAATAATATATGCTTATTAGAAAACGATGCGTTTCCAGTGGAGGAAGTAATAGAAGAAAATGGAAACATAATTGAAATGAATTATAATAGATTTTTGCCTGCTGATGGTATTGATAAACGGAATAGTATATGTGAAGAATTAATTATAAGAAATGTGTAATGGAAGCAACTTTAAGTCATTTCAATAGCTACAAATTGCAAGCAATTATAGTATATATTTTAAGATTTTTATAAATATATACACAATGTCCATTTTTAAAATCAAATAATATTATATATTCAATTAACAATTTTACATGAGTGTTGAGGTGAATTTATTATTCGATGAAATTGAATGAAATAAAACAAATGTTTTTCAGCTTATTATATTTGATAGTATAAAAAATATTTTAAAAAATAGTATGACAGTTATTTATTCTTTTTTAATTTTATTCAGAACAATAGAAATATATGATATTTAGAGTATTGTAAGCCCTTATCTTATTAAACTTTGAATAATACGTTTGTAAAACTTAAAAATAACATTCGTAAAGTAGTACTGACTTCTATAGAAAAATTTTTTTTTATGTAATAACATATTGCGTCTAATTTCAAAAAATTTAAATATAAAATAGTCATATAAACATAATATCAAGTAATTAAACTAATCAGGCCGAATTAAAGAAGAACTGTCTAGCATAATTACATTAAAAAGAATTATTAGATTTGACAAGCTTTTCTAATAAATCTAAATCTCGTTTTTTGAACTCATTGTGTACTACAGCTTGCTATTTTTGTGAGATTTTAAAGAATTTAACACGAATTTAGACGTAGAAGAAACTTGGTTAGCTTATGCTTGTTGCATTTGTTTTGACAGATAGTAAAAATTGGCGCTCACACTTTTGCTGCCCTGCCTCTGTGGCGTGAGCATATATGAGCGCGAAAAGGTGCTACGAACTCAGCCTAGCTACGAACTGAGCGTACTTATTTGACACTCATAGCACCAAGTCGAACGATAAAAACGACATGTGAGCGCGCTCACAGCGCGTAAGCGTCCAACGCGAATGCACGCTTACTGGGATCTTTCGAGTTGCTCGCCGCGGCACGGTTAAAACGACTGCTTTGCGTTAGGTCTGCTTGTTATAAAGGCTACGGTCGAGCAGTTTCGCCGCAACTCGGTTATTCTGCGCGTAGTTCAGGTGATCTGTACGGACAACAGATTTATTCAAGACTAAATAACAAAAGTTCTATTTGCAAAATTAACACTTTGTTATAGAACAGAAACCATCACAACCCCATTACACCATCTCGATTTGTAGGACCGATGTAGATGTTGCCAGATTTCCTAGTTCATGGATTGTAACTAATTAGGCTGTGGCTGTGCCATGGCCAACTTTAAACAGGTCATGAAGAGGGTCGTCCGTCGGTGTTGACAAATTCGAGTCGATGGTCCACTCTCCTAGTCGGAAATCTTTTTCCCAAAGTTTCAAGCATTATTTCAATTCTTTTCGTATATTGCGAACGTATATAAAAAATATTATTGGTATTTATAACTTATTCAATATTATATTGGGTATTCTGTGCGCATAATCCTGTAACACAAATATGTAAAACATAAAGAAAGAAAACAACGAAGTCCCACTGAGAAAAAAATATTTCTATCAGTACGTTGGACTCAATTATATAAAAATTTGCCTATCGATCAAAATTCCTGGATTATTTACACAAGTATCCCTATTTTCTGAAAAATCTTCCACAAACAAAAGTTTACCACAATTGATTTCCATCGAAGCCTCATTTCAATAACATAAACTTTTTAAAATTGAATATGTGAAGGATTGATCCATACTGCCTGAAATATCTTTGTATCTTAACAACAAATTTTCTATTCGAGACCACCTATCCACTTTGCAAATACTGTTACTAACACGTCTTCATCCACTGCAATTTGGTTAATTATGGTAATAATTTCTTCACTTAAATTGAGAAGGTTCAAATGAATTTTGATGTTAACTGAACCCATTTTAACATTCCAAGAATCAGGAATATTTATTTTACTGAAGTAATGAAGAATTACATCTTGAAAATTGGAAATTAAATTGAAATGACTATTCAAAAATGTCATTCAAATAATCTATTTTTGCATTACATGTATCTAATTAACTTACTTTTTTTCGTTTGAAGGAAAATTTATTCAATTTTTGAATTTGACTCTTATGCATAAAGATTTCGTACTATTAGAAGTGGTATTTCGTTGACATCTGGTTTATATTACTATGCACATTACCACTGCTTTTTCCGCAAAGTTTATTGCATTCAAATACTAGGTCAATTTCTTGGAAGATCGATGCCACATTTCGAGCCCCTGACCATTTCGATGTACACCCGAATGCCACATTTCGAGCCCCTGACCATTTCGATGTACACCCGAATTCTTAACAGATATTTCAAAATATATTATAACACAAACACAACTCGTCCATATTGTTACGAAAATATCTGAAGCCATATCTGTGTCTGTGTCATCTAGAACATTCCGGAAAATGTGATGTAACTACGGCTCTCAAATGGAATCTTCTAGAAAAACTCTAGGGACCAGGACGGAAGATGGCAGGTCAGAGTTAGATTACAGTTATCTAGAGTACAGTGAAATAGACAGAAGTGTGACATAAGCGATATTGACATTTGTTGTGTTTATTTTCAGTTTGAAAATAAAGGATTATTTATTGATTGTTAAAAGTTAGTTATTGGAATTCATCCGTTATCCCATAACCCATAATCGTAACAACTGGTGTCAGAAATGGGATGCCAATAACTAGAAATACAACAAAAATGGAGTCAATGTTCGAAAAAGAAGATTCGCCGAGCAAGAAGAACAACGTCAACAGGAAAAACATGACGAACAAAAACGACGAGAACAGGACGAACAAAAATGCCAACAGGAAAAACTGCAGGAGGAAAAATGTCAGCTGGAGAAAGAACAAAAACACCAACAAGAAAGGTTAGAAGACAAAATCTTATTAGAAAATGTTTCAGCAGATCTAGAAAAACGTGGGCAAGAGGATATGAAAAACTTAAGGCTCGAAATTTCTACTGAAATAAATACTCAGATAACAAACGTTAAGGAGGACCTAGAAGAACAATTAGGCAACTTAAAGTCACAGGTTGAACGTTTATTAAATATGACAAAACATGAAAATGGAATGACATCAAATCAAATACAAAATAGAACTACTCCAAAACCACCTACCTTTGATGGAGAAACTTCTTGGCTAGTATTTAAAAAACAGTTCGAAGCAGCAGTAGAATAATAAAATCTGTAGAATTAAAAGCTGTATAATTAATTTTATCTCTAAGAGGTAAGGCAGCTGATTTACTACAAAAAGTATCAGAGAGAGAGAGAGATCAAGAAGACTATCTTTGGATGAGCGAACTATAGCTGTGGATCAATAGCTCCAGGATCGTTAGGGGTTTAAGTTTATCAGTGAGTGGTTCAATTTTAGGACGTAATGTAAATATTATTGTTGATATAGGAACTGAAATATCATTGGTTAGACCTGATATAATATCAAAGTCTAAAATCGAACCTTTGAAAAACAAATAACTCTTGGAACAGCAACAGGAGAGAAAAGTTATATTCATGGACCAGCAGAGATTTTATTAGAAGTTGGAGAGAGGTAATATATTTTACATAAGGTTCTTGTGGCTGATATAACTGATGATTTTATTTTGAGCATGGACCTTGTGAAGAAATATGGACTAATGTATGATAATGTTTCTGGAATTTTGAAGATTGGTAATGAAGAGTTTATACCAAAATATTGCTCCAACCAAAGACAAGTAGGTCTTAAAACAATACAAGCTTATAAAATACCAGCATGCTCTGAACAAATTGTCTATGTTCAACCTCAAAGCAATCCTCGGTGGTGTATTGGACTCATTGAACCAAAATATAACAATGAACTTTTAACGGCTAGGACTTTGTTCAAATATGTTGATTTGAAAAAATTTGAGTTATCATAGAAACAGTTATCACCAGAACAAATAAAATTGGCTCAAGAATTTGTACTCGAAGAAAATGATCTTTTTGACTACCATGAACTAGAGGGAACTGACTTAGTTTCACAACGAATTGATACAAGGAATGCGTACCCTATCCGTCAAGCCCCACGAAGACTTCCATTAGCTAAAAAAGGGGAAGTTGCTGAATTGATTGAATCCATGAAAGAGAAGCGAGTTATAAAAGAATCATCAAGTCCATGGTCAGCGCCTGTTGTTCTAGTCAAGAAGAAGGATGATACGACAAGATTTTGTGTGGATTATCGAAAGCTCAATGATGTTACGAAGGAAGATAGCTATCCATTACCCAGAATTGATGACACATTAACAACATTGGCGGGATCGAAATGGTTTTCTACATTAGATCTAAAAAGTGGCTATTGGCAAGTGAAGATTCATCCTGATGGCCGAGAAAAACAGCCTTTTCAACTGGAAGTGGATTGTATCAATTCAGTGTTGTACCTTTTGGATTATGCAATGCACCAGCGACATTTGAAAGACTAATCGAAATGATTCTAAAAGGACTGACTTGGAAAATCTGTTTAGTCTACCTAGATGATATAATGGTGATGGGATCATCCTTTAAAGACCATTTGAAAAATCTGAAAGAAATATTCTGTAATGCTCATCTGAAGCTGAACTATAAAAAGTGTTGCCTATTTCAAAATGAGGTGCAATTTTTAGGGCACACTGTTTCATCTACTGGTATACACACCTCAGAGGATAAGATCAAGGCAGTGAGAGATTGCCTAAGACCTAAAAATAAACACGAAGAAGTTTTCTGGGATTATGCACTTATTATAGAAGACTTGTCGATAAGTTTGCTGATATAGCAAAACCATTGCATAACCTCACAGAAAACAAAATTAACTTCAGCTGGACAAGAGAATATGAAGCAGCATTTCGCCAACTAGAAGCTGCACTCTGCTCTGGCCCTATTTTGTCCTACCAACACACCTCTGGATTCTTTATTGTAGATACCGATGCAAGCAATAGGGGCATCGGATCTGTATTATCGAAGTGCGAGAGGAAAAAGTAATTGAATACTATAGCAAAACTTTCAACAAATCTGAGAGGAATTGTTGTGTAACTCGAAAGGAATTATTAGCTCTAATAAAATCTGTACACTTGTAGAGCATTTTCACAAACACTTATATGGCAGGAAATTTCTTATTCGTACAGATCATGCAGTTAAATGGTTACTGCAAATGAAAATACCTGAAGGTCAAATCGCAAGATGGATTAAAAGACTACAGTATGACTTTAAAGTAGAACATGGTCTACAGAAGAACTGATAGAGGCACAAGAAGCAGACCCAGATGTAAAAGTTCTTAGAGAATGGAAAAGAGATAACCAAAGGTCTACCTGGAAAGACATTCCAACAATGGGATCCATTACGAAGGCGCTTTGGGCACAATGGGACCCGTAAGTTATAGAAAATGAGCTGCTAAAGCGGAAATGGGAAGGTACAGATGGGAGAGAAGTCAAAAGCCTCTTAGTTGTACCCATGGACAAGGTAGAAGACCTTCTCAAGGGAATGCATGGTGGAACATCCGGTGCAAATTTTGGTGTCAATAAGACCATTGCAAGAATCAGAGAAAGGTTTTACTGGGTGTATTGACTTGATGACGTAGAAGCCTGGTGCAGGAAATGTACCACATGTGCAGCTACAAAGGGACCACCGAAGAAATCCCATGAGAAAATGGAGAAGTACAATGTCGATTTACCGTTTGAGAGGATTGTTGTCGATGTTTCCGAGCCTTTTCCTATTACCAACGATGGCAACATGTACATACTGGTTGCTATGGGTTATTTCAGCAAGTGGCCACAAGCCTATGCCCTGCCGAATCAAGAAACTCAGACTATTGCACGTACATTGGTAGATCAGTTCATATCACGATGCGGAGTTCCATTGGATTTACATTCACACCAAGAACGAAATTTTGAAAGCGATGTCTTTAAGAAAGTTATGGAGATATTGAACATCCGAAAGACAAGAACAACTCCTTTACATCCACAGTCTTATGGAATGCTAGAGAGATTTAATCGTACAATGGAACAGTATTTGTCAAAGGTAGTAGCTGATCATCGAAAAGATTGGGACAAACATTTACCAGTACTGCTGATGGCTTATCGAGGATCAGTTCATGACACTACAGGTCACACTCTGTCGAAGGTAATGTTTGGAAGAGAACTACGATTGCCATGTGATCTATTGTTTGTAGCCCCGAAGAAGTACGTTTGGAAGTGGGAACATATGCAGATGAGCTGAGACTGCATTTGAATAAGATACATGAACTAGTTCGAGGTAAGATTAAAGCAAGCACTGACCGAATGAAAATCAGATACGATCTAAAAGCAAATTCAGTCGGATTTAAAGCAGAGTTGTTTTTCTGTTGTGGTTTCACAACCCACAACAGAAAAAAGGTTTATCCCCGATATTAACAGAGGCCTGGGAAGGGCCTATAAGGTTATGAAACGAATAAATGACGTCGTTTACAGAATCCAACGCACCCCAAGATCAAAGCCGAAAGTTGTACATTTGGATAGATTGGCGAAATACTTCGAAGGGAGCTGAGTAGAAACTTGTGACTTTGATCGGGATGATCAAAACTAGGAGGGGGGCAGTGTTCCGAAAATATCTGAAGCCATCTCTGTGTTATCTAAAACATTCCGGCAAATGTGATGTAACATCGGCTCCTACGTTCTGGGAATAGAACCTTCTCGAAATTGAATCTTCTAGAAAAACTCTAGGGTTTATAATGAACCAGTACGGAAGATGTCAGGTCAGAGTTAGATTACAGTGAAATAGACAGAAGTGTGACATAAGCGATATTGACATTTATTTATTGTGTTTATTTTCAGTTTGTATCAATTGATTGTTAAAAGTTAGTTATTGGAATTCATCCGACGAAACCCATAATCGTAACAATATTAATACGTTGAATTCAAATGAATTTGAAACTCCGGTTTGAGGATTCATTCCGCCTGCCGTAAACGTCAATTCCGCCATATTTGTTTCCATATCAAATGCACCTATTTCTATTAAGGATATGTTCTGTGGCTAATCCGCTCCTCGTACTAATCGGCTGAGTTACGAAGGTACCGGGACGGACGAGTACCATCGACTATTGGATGAGTATAATATTGGTAGTGTTACCACCTACTGCGGTCATAGTGACCGCACCCGGTCACGTTAATGGTTAAATTAATATTGTCTCAATTTTCAGCTTTGTAAAAACAGGTTATGAATCCTTTTGCCAATTCTGATATCGTCTACACATCTACAAGATATCTGCAACGCTGAAAATCGGTTTTCAATTTGTATTCCCTTAAACGTATGAGCATATTATGTTCTTGGAAAAACTCAATTTTTTTCGAAATTGAGTTGAACAAATATTTCGTTAGCCTGTGTTTTCTATACGCTTTATTTCTTATAGAATTTTCTCCGGAAATGCAATGAACTAGCAGCTAATTTCTATACGCTTTTAGTCTTTACCAACTGTCCCGTGATATTAAACAGCAAATTCAAGTTGCTAAGCTGATATAGATATATATCACGTGATATTGTTTTGATATATATTTTGAGTTTGTCAAATAATTTAGAACTAATTTATAGGAAAAAGTTAATGGTACATATAATATTACCTCGAATGAAATGTTATAGGGCTTTAGCGATATTTTCATTAAATTTCGCTTGTTTCACCTTCAAGTTGGCTAGAAAAATGTTATCTTATTGAAATACAAGGTCAGTTTATTAATAATTAGATTATCATGATAGTGGATTAAATTGATACAGATAAGTTTATGGAAGTGTTGGCATGCATTGAAATATTAGAAATTAACTATGGATGCAAATTCTGATTTTCTTTCAAATGAAGTTGTTGTGGTTGGATCTTGTATGGTAGACTTTGTAACGTAAGTATCTACCTACTTCGGTGCTATTTGTTACAGTTTCAACATGAATACTTGGATTGAAATATGCATGCTTGAGAAGCATTTCTGCTTTGAATAATATGCATTTTCATTGAGTTTTAATTAAACAAATAATGAATTAATAATTTAAATGAAACTAAGTAGTTTTTTGATTTTCAATATAATTTAGTCAAACATAACAATATTGTTTTGCCAACACAGTGGCTTCATTAGATGAAGATGATAAGCAGTTTATCATCTACATCCTATGCAACCAGTGTTTTGGCGAGAGAATATTGTTATGGCTAACTAAATTATAGTGAAAATAAAAAACTACTCAGTTTTATTTAAATTATGTATTTAGATTTTCATCAAGTATCGGCCCAATCGATAAGTGAAATCATGAATTTGTAACAATTCTGAAATTAGTTTTCTTTATTTTCATGATCCTTTTCTTGATTGATTTAAAATATTTTAGATATACTCAAAGACTTCCCAGTCCTGGTGAAACAATTCATGGTACTGAATTTGTCACGAATTTTGGTGGAAAAGGTGCAAATCAATGTATAGCAGCTTCCAAACTAGGGGTTAATGCCACCCTTATTGCAAGAGTATATACTCGTCATTTATATTGTATACATTGAAAATTATTCTTATGCTTTAAAGGTTGGAGGCGATTCATGGGGTGAAAAATACATACGTAATTTAATAAAACATGGAGTAGACACAAGTTTTGTTCTCAAGACAAATGGGGAAATGACAGGTATTGCCCAAATATGTGTATCCGCAAATGGAGAAAATCAAATTGTTATTGTTTCGGGTGCAAATAAAACTTTAAATACATTAGACATAGAGGAAGCAGCTGAATGTATCAAAACTGCGAAGGTATTGATTTTACAACTTGAAACATCTGTAGATGTAGCAGTATCAGCATTGAAGATGTGTTCAGGAGTAAGTTAATATGAAATATGGTAGGTAATTTATTTCTCTAATATCTTGTTCTTTTAGATTTCAATTTTAAATGGAGCTCCTTACACTTCAGAATATGACCCTGCACTGCTAACTCTTCCTACTATATTTTGTGTGAATGAACATGAAGCATCACAATTTGCAAAGCTACCAGTGACTAATAAAATGTGAGAGATTTGACACAAATTAAGCATATAACTTTTTTATGATGTTATGCTATATTTCTAGTAATAATATTAATAATTCTTAGGGAAGCAGAAAAAGCAGCATCCCACCTAATATCAATGGGTTGTAAAGGTGTACTCATCACTTTAGGAGCTGATGGAGCAGTTTATGCTGAAAAAAGAACAGGAAATATTTTTTATGTTGAGTCTCCAAAGGTTGAATCTGTTGATTCTACTGGAGCTGGGGATGCATTTATTGGTGCTTTAGCTTACCTTTTAGTAAGAAGAACAGAACTTCCGATGGAAGAGATGGTAGAAGCTGCATGTATTGTCGCAGCTGATTCTGTAACCAGAAAAGGGACACAGCCAAGTTTCCCAGATGAACAGATTTTAGAAAAACTGGGAATTTAAGAATATTCCTAATGACAATTTCTTTGAGAAACAAAATGTTTTATTTTCTAATAAAACTGCATGAAATTTACTCCATTGCAGAATGCAGTAAAACGCTATTTTGAAAAATCACAATAACTATATTTATTTGGTCTATGAATCAATATTGTGTATAAATTCCAGTACCAATTTTTCGGAAATGAAAAGGTTTTCTTCGATTCCTGGCGCTGAAATAAATAAATTAATGAATATGATAATGAAGTGGTTTGTTTTCTTACCAAACATTTCGGAAAAACATACTGTTCTGAGGAAAAATATTTGGATGTTCTGTTTCTAAATAAACATCAAAATAGCAACAAGCAAAAGTTATTTGAGCAGATAGTATCCATTCTGCTGTTGAGTAATTTTGAGGCCATTTAGCATTTAAGCTTCTTTCCATATCCTAAAAAAAAATTGTAATGAGAATATTTACAATGAAACAAAGATTCTACTGTTGCAACAGCATCTGTAAGATTGATTGCCTTAATATCAAAAATTTCATGCAACTGATACGATTGATTGTCAAAAAAAATAATAGGAAAATTAAAAACATAACATTACTTCATGATGAAGTAACCTTTTTACCCTTATATCGTCGCAATTTTCTGCATGATGTCTTCCATTGTAATTAATTGTAAGTGTAAAAATGGGTGGTTGAATAGGATATTCATTTTTAATTGTAATCAAGCATTCCATAGAAGCTGAAATAAAATGTATATAACACTCATCTTAAATTCTGAAAAAATTTATACCGTTATTTCTAGTAATAGTTGCACAATAAAATATATCATTAGGTTTCACCAATTCATCTTCAATTAATGCCTGCACACCAGGGGTCTGACAAAATTGTTGGTAACTTCTAGAACACCATTTTGTAAGATGAGAAATCATATTCTTGGGAATGTCAACCTTATCAGGTACAGCAGGAATTTGATTCTTTTCTGAAGAAAAAAAAATTAATACAAATGGTAAAATGATTCGAAAATAAAAAAATACCTAGAAGTTCTAATTGAATCGCCAAGGCAAATCTTGATTGAAGTTTTTGGTGCAGAGTTTTCATAACAAATTCCACATTAAGCTGACTCAACTTCTGAGGATGATCTTTTGATGTCTAGAATGGCAACATACTGATTCTGGATACATAAGTTAAAAATAATTGCATAAATACCTGTTCATTTAAAAAGTCTAAACCACATGCTTTCTGAGCCCAGCCATAGGCAAACCCAATTTCAGGTATGAGAGTTTCGTAAGGACCTAAAGAAAACTTTTTCAACTGATATAATGTATTCGAGTTTGGACTTTCCAATCCAGTATCCCCTTCTACTAATTCTCCAAGAAGAGTTTCCCCCATGAGCACGTCCTTTGCGGAATTTCCTTTTAAACATGACAATTTGAGTTTATTATGTTTGAAAATGAGTATTTATATATACTTATATATAAATATTTATCAAAAAGACAAGTCATTCAAATTGGGTTAAATGAAATAAAATAATTTGAATAATGATGATGATGTTATAGATTATAGCATCCTCTAAGGATGCTATAACATATAGTACACATATAAAAGATAGATCTTGTAGATCAAACAACTTTGAACTTATTTTAAAAGAAATAACCTCAGATGGAACAAGCAGAATTAATCGTATCTTGATTCAAACTAATCCTATATTGGTGTAATAAAGCCTTTAAATTGAAATCATAGGTATTTTTAATATGTTTACGCCTCATACACATTTACAAACATACTACAATATCGTAAGTATGCAATAAACAAAAAATGTAAGTTTCAAAACAACAGTAGTTTGATTTCAAAATTATTAAAAATGAAGAAAGACTGAAACTCTTTTTAGAAAGAATCTATTAAAGTTACCCCAGGTCACATTATGTACCGAAAGTGTTCAGAATATAACTGAATACAAACATTAAAAAAAAAACTGTGAAATAAAAACATAACATCCAGAAGGAGCAAGACCTCTATTTCCAAGCAAGAGTTTGGAATTCGGAATGATTATATTTTATAGAGTCCCGCATTCTGTCCATTATTAGTTGTACAATAAATCCATGAAAATATGTATTTTTTGCTTACATGTTGAAATTTCAAGGTTTTAATAAACCAATAGAGCAATTTGAATGAGTGCAAGCAGAACTTCCCCAAAAACACAGTATTGTTTAAAAAATCCATATGTTTGTTTTCATTGACTTTCATTCAGAGTTTTCATTCAGTTTTTTTTGCGATCGATACAATACAATCAAATCAGTACAAATAAAATCTCTCTTAAAGTGGTTAAATAGAGGAGGCCAGTCAGAAACCTTTACATTATTCAAGATACTTACCAGTTATATTGCTGGGTATTGTAACATCAGATTTGACCGTCACTATTTTGAGATTATAATAGTAGTTTACTCTGAGCTTTATTGATAATGATCCTTTAACAGTAACTGTAGCTTCCACTGTTAATGGATGAGTTTGGAGTACCTTTTTCTTCTTTTCTTCTTTAGGATCTTGGACTTTACTGATTGATTTTCTATGCCTTCTCTTTTTTACTTCCACAATTTCCTACACAATTATATTTTTGGACTATTTTTTATCATCAATGAATGAAATTTTGTTGCAAGATAATGACAAGCAGTATACTTAACACGTTATGCACATACTGAAGAACTTACCTCAACATCTTGTTCAATATCTTGGTCTGAATCCTCCTCATCTTGTAAATTGAGTCCAAACTGGTTTTCTTTCCACAGGCTAGCTTCTTCTTGATCCCCTACTATATCAAGTGCTACCGTTATATCTAGAAAAATAACCTTTGAGTTTTCTTCATACATTTGATTTTTTTTCTTTATATTATTTACCATAAACTGTCCTGTAACCATCTATATTTACATAAAACAAATACAGAGGTTCTGGCAGAAGACAAGCTAATCGATGTTCATCTCTCAACTTATCAATGGGCAAATTTAGATGCTCTTGTAATGGTTTTGTTACTTCTAACACTGCATTCAGTCTTGGTGCTAAACCATCCAATTTCTTCTTGTGTTCAATTATTTCTATAAGAAATGATTGACTGATATAAAGTATGGTACTTTGCCAATTTCTTTTCTATAATACACTTTCTCCAGTATTTTACAATAACTTCATCATTACTCTACATTTTAATAACAAATGAAGTTGAATCAAAATTCATTTTGATTCATTTTTAATTCATTTTCATGCAAGTAAGTATTACATCAGAAAAATTAATTTAAATTTGAGAAACTCAAAACATTTTCAAAAAATGTACCTAATCCAATCTTCTTTTTCTCTTCTTCCAATGTTTTGCATAGCTTAGCTAAGTTTTTTCTTTGCTCTAATTCATATTCCAATCTAGCTAATCTAAGTTCATGTTTTTTAGCCTCATCATTCTCGTCCATCTGAATATGAAGTTTATAATGAACCAAGAACAGATTAATAAGATACTCCAAATACTTACGTCTTTATATTTACTAGATACACTTGCTGGTACTTCTTTCATGAAATCTTCAATACTAATGAGATCGATATCTTCATCTTTAGATCTGAAAATTATTATTCAGTAATCTGAAATTTTGATAACATATAATGTCTTACTTAAATTGGAAGCACTTGTTAAATTCAGATATCAAATGATTGGCCTCATACAAAAGATTTTGGTATTGTAAATTTATTAGATCTACTTTCTGCTTTTCTGTAGATAATGCTTCTCTAGCATTCACTAGACGTACTTTCTCCATACGATTCAGTTTTTTCAAAATAGCAACTTTAACACAGGCTTCTCTACATTTCTGAATTATTGTTTCTTTCGACTAAATAATTTTCATTCAATTAATATTTTAAACTTTGAGTAGACAACAATAACTTACTTCTGATGTTTTTTGAGTTTTCAGATGAAATATATCTGTTAAAAGCTGTCTAATATTCTGGCATATTCCCATGTATAATTCGGCATCAACTTCAGCAGAGCGGTTCGTTGCTTCTTTCTCCTCAAATTCCACAGCTTTCTAAAATAGTACATTAAATAAGCTATTCAAATTGAAGCAAACAAAACTAAACCTTGTAAATATCTGTTTCTCCTTCAGAATCTGTTGTAGCAGCTACTTTTCTCTTTTTTTTGGAAGAACTCTCCCTATCTCGGTCTTTACTTGATTCTTTTACCATTGTTAACAAATATGAACAGAAACTAGAAATTGATTAGTATATGTATATTTCCAGACTCTATCGAGCAAAACACATAGTCGATAATAAAATTTTAATTTCCGAATTCAAAGCGGACTTAGGTTATGATCACAGCCTAACTTTACTTACAAGCCATGAACTAGGAAATCTGGCAACATCGAAGCAAGACCCATAAATAGAGATGCTGTAATGGTGTCGTAATGGTTTCTGCTCATTGCAGCTGAATAAATCGCTATTTAACGAAAGAAATAACATTCAAATTCAAAAATAAGTTGTGAAAAGTGCTATTATTCGAAGTTATGAAGAACAAGCAAAAGAAATTTCCCGCAAATTTCGTATATAAACAGGACTATCTGTTGTGTTTTAAGTTTTGCTTTTTTTGGTTATACCAGGAGAGGTAGAAATAATACCTAAAATCCGCGTTTTAGTTGTTGTGCTATTCTGTTATGTATAGTGTGTAGAAAGTGCTACTGTGTTTTTTTCAGCAACAGACTAAGGAGTACCTTTGAAAATTGTATGTAAATAGCTACCGATTACTGATGTTTTGATTGAGTAGTTCAGACATTAACAAAAGCATCATTTGCTAGAATTGTTCTTTTTTTGTGATTAGTAGAGTTACCTACCCTTTGTTAGATTTAGTAGTTATTTAGAACTAATCTCTTATAGGTCTTGTTCTTGATATAAGTACAAAAATTAACATGCCAAGTCATTGCTGTGTGCCTGGATGCAAGTTCAACCACAAAACTTACCTGGAGTCCGGCGAACCACCAGTTTCTGTATTTCGTTTTCCATAGGATGAAAATTTAATGAACCAATGGCTAAAAAAATATTCCTAGGGCATCATGGACCCCCACAAAATATTCTGTAGTTTGTGCCAAACATTTTCCAGAGGGTGCGCTTATTAGAGGAGGTATTCATCGTTTGCCAGATGGATCAACGAAGGCAATATCTACTCAAGTTAAACTCAATTTGAATGCAGTGCCAAGTATATTACCATTTTAACCCTACTTATCAGAAACCGTCCACGCTTAAACAAAAGATCCAGTTGAAAGAACCGTAGCATTGAATGAACGTTATGAGAAATTGAATGAAGCCTTTGAAAACTCGTATTCAATTTGTAATTTTGTTGATTTAACATCCAATAATAGAAAAAAAGATTTTAATATGTGAATCGTGGAATATAAAAATTTTTGAAAATAATTGAATGTTCATAAATAAACAGTATACAAACAATTAATAAGATTTTAGTAGATTCAAATATGCATGTAAATGTATTTATCAATAAAAATAAACTGTCTCCTAATGTGTAAATATTTATAATATCCGCGTCATTTCAAGAATTCAAACTGAACCAATCTAGCTGTTATTTGTTTATTTTGTGATTTTACTATTGGCGTTGATCTTGATTTTGAGAACTTTCTCTCAATATTACTGTACCTATGAAGCAATACACTAAATTTTGTATAAATTCCATGTCAATCTACTTGAAGATATATGTAAGGTGCAAAATTTGTATTAATTATGTATATGCTTTAACCATTATATTTCTAAGAAGTATTATCAAAATCCATATGTATTGATTTCAATTATATGTATATTCCTTTACATAAGTAATACTGGCAGAAGGTTTAGTTTGAATTCTTGAAATGATGCGAATATTATAAATATTTACTGTCAATTTTAATTGATAAAGTGAACTGTTAGTGCACATACTATAAAAACAACTCTTGAATCGCTATGACTCAGACAAAGTTCTTCTTAGAAAAAAAGTGTATTATCAATTTCTATAGATAATATTGTTACAGATTTGCCCCCATTGGTTTATGGATGTTTGAAGAAATGATGAGACTGTTGAGAACCGTCGTAGGCACGACCAGAGTTCATCCACAGCCTAACTCTACTTACAAGCCATGAACTAGGAAATCTGGCAACATCCAAGCAAGACCCACAAATAATGATGCTGTAATGGCGTTGTAATGGTTTCTGGTCATTGCTGCTGAATAAATCGCTATTTAACGAGAGAAATATCATTCAAATCCAAAAATAAGTTGTGAAAAGTGCTATTGTTTGAAGTTGTGAAGAACAAGCAAAAGAAATTTCCCGCAAATGTCGTATATAAACAGGAATATCTGTTGTGTTTTAAGTTGTGCTTTTTTTTGGTTATACCTGGAGAGGTAGGAATAATACCTAACTTTTACCATCTCATAATTGTGTAAAAACAAATATCCGCGTTTTAGTTGTTGTGCTATTATGTGATGTATAGTGTGTAGAAAGTGCTACTGTGTTTTTTTCAGCAACAGACTAAGGAATACCTTTGAAATTTGTATGTAAATAGCTACCGATTACTGTTGTTTTGACTCAGTAGTTCAGACATTAACAAAAGCATTATTTGATAGAATTGTTCCTTTTTTATGATTAGTAGAGTTACTTACCCTTTGTTAGATTTAGTAGTTATTTAGAACTAATCTCTTATAGGTCTTGTTCTTGATATTAGTACAAAAATTAACATGCCAAGTCATTGCTGTGTGCCTGGATACAAGTCGAACTACAAAACTTACCTCTAGGCCGGCGAACCACCAGTTTCTGTATTTTGTTTTCCATAGGATGGTAATCTAACGAATCAATGACTAAAAAATATTCCTAGGGCATCATGGACCCCTACAAAATATTCTGTAGTTTGTGCCAAACATTTTCCAGAGGAAGCACTTACTAGAGAAGGTATTCACCGTTTGCTCATCATTGTTTGATCAACAGAAAGCAAGAAGGCCAGATTGATCAAGTTAAACTCAATTTAAATGCAGTGCCAAGTATATTTCTTTATTCAGCCCTACTTATCAAAAACAGTCCACTCTCAAAGAGAATATACAGCTGAAAGAACCAGCATTGAAGGAACGTTGTGAGAAATTAAATGAAGCCTTTGAAAACTTAGATTCAATTTGTAATTTTGTTGATTTAACATCCAATTATAAAGAAAGATTTTAATATGTAAATTGTGGTATATAAAAACTTTAGAAACTAACAGCATTTTTTTACACTCTAGTTTTTCCATCCAACGTAACTGAAACAAATAAACAGTTTACAAATTATTATTCAGATTTTAGTAGATTCAGATATGCATGTAAATGTATATCATCAATAAAAATAAACTGTCTCCTAATGATTTAAAATGGTTTTTACAACTGAAATTAACTAGATAGTCTCAACTGGAAAATTTGCTTGCTCGTTACAAATATGATATCAGAATCATTCTACCATCCAAATTACTGTACACATCTCAATAAAGGTTTAAAGGAATTGACGCATTAAACTTACTCTCGCCTGAGAATGAAAAATAAAGAAATTTATGGCATATTGTCAATTCTAATTGATAAAGTGAACTTCTTAGTGTACATACTAAAAAAACAACATTTGAATCGCTATAACTCAGACATAGTTCTTCTTAGAAAAAAAGTGCATTATTAATTTCTATAGATAATTGTATAATCTACAATTTTTGTTGAAACTATTTTTTTATACAAAGTACCGTTTCGCTGAAAATTTTCCTGAAAAGGCAATTATTAACATGCAGTAGACCGATGTTCGAAGGTCGATCGGTCTACCGGATTGAGCAGATGCGGCGTTGCCAAGTCTATGTTCATGGCTTGTAAGTAGAGTTAGGCTGTGGTTCATCCCTAGAGTTGCATTGTCGATGTTCAGGACATCGAACTGCCTCTGGCACTCCCGTTTGAGATCGTTCGAGAATAACAAGTAACAACCACGTGTCGGCATAGTTCGTTCGTTCTTTGCAAATAAGGTTAGACATAAGTGATATTGACATTTGTTGTATTTATTTTCAGTTTATAAATAAAGGATATTTATTGATTGTTAAAAAGTTAGTTATTGGAATTTATCCGTCGAAACCCATAATTCGTAACAATATGATCTACAATTTTTGTTGAAACTATTTTTTCATACAAAGTACCGTTTCGCTGAAAAGGCAATTATAACGTGCAGTAGCCCGATGTTCGAAGATCGATCGGTCTACCGGAATAAGCTGATGCGGCGTTGCCAAGTCGATGTTCATGGCTTGTAAGTAGAGTTAGGCTGTGGCACGACCCCCTTTACTACAGGCCATGAAGAGCGTAGTCCCTCGGTGTTGCCAAATTGTGCTTAGTTGTATACTATCCTAGTCGTATGTTCCAAGCTTTCAAGCATTATCTCAACTATTTTTGTATATTGTGAACAAACAATGAATATTATTAGTATGTATAATATATAGAATATTATATTGGGTATTGTGAGCACATATTTCTGTAACAGAAAACTGTAAAACATTTATTATTGCAAGAAAACAACGATGTTTTCGATAAAGCCCCACTGCGTGAAAAATACCTCTATTAGTCAGTGGGATTTATTTACATGAAAAGTTGCTTAACCAAATTTATTAAATTATTTGAGAGAATAGGAACCTTGAAAGAAACGCTGTAGGAATTACTCAAATTGAATTATTTACCTTAGTAAAAATAAATATTATATTTCTGATTAGAGCAACCAACAAACTACTCTATGAAAGTATTGAACTTTCTTCGTTTATTTTTTGATTCAGTTTTCTCGTGTCCGGCTTCATTATTTTTCTTGTCTAATCATTCAATAAGATATTCGAAAAAATGGAACACAGCATGTTCAGAATATTTTTATTGTCTTCATCACATAAACAGCAACAACAAAAATCTTTGAGGACTCATCCAATGACACTCTTAAAATAGTGAGATTACACAAAATTGCTTTCTGGTGTATATTATACAAAAAGGCACGTTCAAGAGAAATACCTTTAATAATTTTTTCAAATATGGAATACATGTGAAATAAGACATTTTCTGTAGGTATATTCAGTCCTCCCCGTTGCAAATAATTAAAATATTATCAATAATAAATAAAATCATAGCTTCCAAAAATTCTGTTTTGAGGAAAGTTTGGATTTTGAAAGAATGTGTTATTGTTAGTTAGATTTGTGAATAGCGATCTGTTTATTCGATGGTTATCGGTAA
Source organism: Henosepilachna vigintioctopunctata (assembly GCA_030704895.1). Lineage (NCBI taxonomy): Eukaryota > Metazoa > Arthropoda > Insecta > Coleoptera > Coccinellidae > Henosepilachna > Henosepilachna vigintioctopunctata. The sequence continues at coordinate 2,121,613 of JARQZJ010000068.1, forward strand.
TAAATAGGTTAGAAAATATACTTATTACTATAAATAAACTCACCTATCCCAAGCTTGAAACTTACTGAATCATCTACGGAATACCTATCCTCTACATTACATTTCACGAACTAATTATTTGTAAGTAATCCGTACTCAAAACACAACACAAATTCGATTCGATTAAATCGGTACACACAAAACACTTCGTTTTTATAATTTGATGTTATGTTATCCACAAAATATCAACACTAGCACGTAAATAACACTATAGAGAATTGATGAATAGAGAATTAGAACTGAAATCGTAAAATATTCTACTTAAAACTACGAAAGTCTTGAACAACACGAAATTGATTTCGTTTCACTGAAATTTGTAAACAAACTAAACACTTCGTTTTTTAGTGTTTGATGTTGAGATTTCAACAAATTATCAACATCACCACTTGTAATACACTGTACACTATTGAAAAATATAGTATTTATACCGAAAGCTCAAATTATTTAACTTCAAATTGCGAAAGTTTTGGGAAGCGTCCTGTTTGCTTTAGTATACCACTACAAGAAATTGCGGGAATATATGCCAACGTTATGACATATGTCAAATATTCATTTCATGGCCTGTAGTAAAGGGGGTCGTGGCTTTGGTTATGATTATTTCTTTCTAATGAAATTTAATTCAATGGGCTAGGTAGTAGGCTTTTTAACCAGTTCCAGTCGGCTACAAATTTGTCCTAACTTCACTTTAGTCAGTAGTTTTAGTCTGTGAGAGATGCTTCAACTAAAGGAGATTTCTAGGGCTCGATACAAATCCTTTTGTTTTGGTGTTCTTCAATTGTTGGGTTCTTCAGGTATTTTCATGTGTTTTCAGTTATTGTTTACTTACTTCGTTTATTGATTTTAAGCCGTGAGGGTGAGGTAGCACACTAATGGGGAAAAACATGAGATATATTAGTAATCAGTGGCGGATTTACCAGAAGACTAAGTAGGCTTGAGCCTAGGGCGGCAGATTTTAGGGGCGTTCAATTTGAAAACCGATTTTTTTAGATTTCTCTTAGACGATTTTCTGATGTGTAGAAATTTTTCTAGAAGTCTACAAGACACCTTTCCAATGACTTTCCCCTTTTTCCTTCAACTGTACATTCAATGTACCGCGAACTTCTGATTTGAGATGCTCTATGTTATGCGGAGTAATCGAAGCGAAAATGAAGATAGCCCAATTGGCGACATGTAGCCCAATTTGGCAACAGTGTAGAGCTACAACAAAGGCAAACGGGGAAGTCCCGTACTTTGATAAACAAAACCTCGATTGATAGCTTCCTACAATAATTATATTGACACTTCTTTCTGGTTGTGCGCTGTGATTTTTCGAAGTGTTTCGTGGATTGCATGAATATTTCCATAGCACCGGTAAGTAAAAAAATTATAATAATCATTATACAATTTAATATATCATCCACAACGAATCAGTTCATTGAAAAAAACCTGCAAAATATTTTTCAATTCGAACCTTGAAACACAGTCACGTTGAACAGTTGAATGTTTTCACGTCAACCGTAAATAGTATTCCAACAGTTTTCTCATGCTTCTATTGTTATTTTGTCTTTTCTAATAAAGCAAACATGGGAAGAGTAATTGGGAATGAAAAATTCATCGGGAAAAATTGAACAATCCCAGTTGTGGGAAAAAAATATCCGAAATTTCGAAAGAATTCTTCTTTTCCTCAAAGTTTAAATCGCTATTTCGAAAGCTATGCAAAGAAGTTTAGATTTTTTTGTGATAGCTTGAAAAAATTACCGTTGTATAACGGTATTTTGAGTTGTATATTGTATAAACAATAAATTGATGTTTATTGTTTGAAGTCTGAACAAAGCATATTACTACTTCATTTCAGTTCTTGGAAAAAAAATGTTAGAATGAGTGATGGAAGAAAGCGACTTAATGGAGCTGGGTATAAAAGGAAAGCCACAATGAAAAAAAAAGAACAAGAGCAGATTATCCGTGAAACAATAAAAATTGGCAGTTGTTTTTAAATTGAAAGTAGTGTCGAAATATCAGAAACTTCGACAACATGCACTATGACAATTCAATCTGGAAAAGATGAAACGGATTTTAACTCCGCAGCCCAATCATCTGTTGAACAATCCACTCTAAATAGAAATGATAATTATTTTCTTGGCGAAGATAAATCATCAATAAGTAATAGCTTTACAAGATTCAACAGGGGTTAAATGATGACCAAGTGCAAACACCAGTGAATATAATCAAAGATCCGGCTTTATGGGAAATTAACGATACCTTAAGGGAGATTATCGCAAGATGCGGCTTTGATCAAAACAAGACTTGTGACTTATCTAAAAGTGACAAACTATCACTAATCAGCGTCGTTTCTTGCCAGTGAGCATCTTCCAAAGAAAAATTTTAAAAAATGATGTGAAAGACCGAAATTGGCTGGTTTATTGTGAAAGTAAGAGATCCGTATATTGCGGACCCTGTTTTCCATTCGGACCTTTAGAGAATACAACTCAGTTTGAGAACAAAGGATTTTAAACTTGGCGCGTCATAAATCGTTAGTTTGAAGGCTAGGAGTGAGATTCGTATATTCAAATTGATGAAGAAATTGCTTATTGGAGAAAGGTTCTGAAGAGGATCGTTGCAGTAGTAAAGCGGATGTGTTCAGGTGGTCTCGCTTTTAGAAGAAGAAAAAATGAAAAATTCGGTGATCCAACGGAAATTATCTTATGATATTGGAACAGTTAGCTGAGTTTGATCCTTTTTTAGCCAGTTATATTGAACGCTTTGGGAATCAAGGATCTGGTAGTACCAGTTACTTATCAGAGACCGTTTGCGATGAGTTTACTTTCGTGATTCGATACGTTTTGGAAACCGGAGATCTCAAGTTTTTGCCATCAGTGGGACATAAAACTGAAGATATGTGTCATATCTTCAGGACAATCATATGATAATGCCACGAATATGTCTTTGATGTACAATAGCTTACAAGCTGAAATTAAAAGCCAAGCACCGTTTGCTTTTTTCGTTCCTTGCTCTGTCCACTCTTTGAATTTAGTGGCAACTGTGACTGCTGAATCTTGTATAGAGGCATGTTGCTTCTTCATGTTGCTCCAAGAAATTTACATTTTACTTTGTAAATTCGACGCAATACTGGAAAAAATTAATAACTGAAGTCGGAGAAGCGGAAACGGTTAAAAGAGTAAACCTCACACGGTTGTCGGCTAGAGAGGATGCATGCAGAAGTTTGAGAGATTTTTGGCACGAAGTCCTTAATACTTTGGGAACAATCAGGGATGATTGTACCTGAAAGTTTGTCACACGAAACGAACCCACAGGAATTCTTCTAAAATTAGAACAGCTGGAAACGGCGTTAATGGTTGTTGTGTGGAAACATTGTTTTGGAAAGAATAAACAAAATAAATGTAGAAATTCAGGCTTCTACCGTAGATTTGATTACTGTAGCCGATCTTTATGAATCTCTTCGCAAATTTTTCGTAGATCATCGAGAAAATTTCAAGTATTTCGGAGAAAAAGCAATGGAATTTAGCGTGTCGAAGCAGTACACAAAAGACTTGGGAAAAAGACAACCGAAAAGAAAAAACAAATATGATGAAACGCCCGATGAAAAAATGAAAATGATCGCGAGTGATACTTTCAGAGTTAACACATTTCTCGTCATCATTTATAGACTCGTATCTGAATTAGATAAAAGATAAAAGGCCTACTACTTCAAAAAAAAAGTTTTCGTTTTTGACTGAAATGAGTGAATTGTCACTGTCAACCCTTAAAAAAAGACCTTGCCTTGAAAGAAATATATTCTAATGATTTAGAGACTGACTTAGTTCGAGAATGCATTCATTTTCAAAGCCACATTTCTCTGGAAAGAATTTCGGTAGAACCAAATCTGTTGGAATTATTGGAAAGTCTATCTTCGTTTCTGCCGAAATAGAATTTGCAGAACGTTTATCCTAACTTAGACATAGCTCTTCGTATAACATTATGTACGCCAGCTACAAATTGTTCGGGAGAGAGAAGCTTTTCATGTATAAAAAGGGGAAAAATTTATCTGAGATCGACCTTAAGTCAAGAAAAATTGAACGCTTTAGCTCTTTTGTGTATAAAGTCAGAATTAATGAACAAGGTCACTTACGAAGACATTATCGATGATTTTGCCAACGAAAAATCGCGCAAAAAGGTATTGTAAACAACTTTAATAAGTTAATTGAAATCATATTTTTTTAACTGTTTGTAAGCGCAATAATGATCATTTAACTACGTTTACCGAATGTACATTATTATGTAAGTGGCAAACCCCACCTTATCAGTCGTACATCATTGAACTGTGATTACCTCATAAATATACTCACAAACTATTAGTTTTGCAATTTGAACCGATGAGTTGGATTATAAAGATAATCTTGGAACTGATAATTCACAATTGTAGAAGTAAGAGCGGCAAAAATTCAACAGCCTATACTTGGGAAATGTGTAAATCCGCCAATGTTAGTAATAACTGAAACAATTTATTATGGCAATAAGGTCACTGTAAGCGCACCCTGAAGCGAGATTTGAGAGTGTAAAAGAAAGTTGAAAACGATTTTTATGGTTAACCATCGAGATAAGTGATGGGTAATGGAATTTCAAGTTTTGAATGATCAAAAACAGGAAATTGAAATTAACACACTTGGCTTAAGTTTCACTAAATATATTAAAAACTCTACATATATTTCGGGTGGTTAACCCATTATCCATGACCCATGATAATGGTTTAGTATATAACAAATGTAGAGTTTTCAATATATTTAGTCTGACATAAGCCAAGTGTGTTAATTTTAATTTATTGTTTTTAACATTATGTTTCACCAAGAGATAAGCGAAACCCCAGTGTCATTCATTTTATATCATCGTCGTATAATTTAGACAATTACTTGACCTCATTCTATAGGTGGTAATGAACTTTCTTGGTAATTTTATATCTCTGAACCATACAGTATTCAGACTCTTTCTACTCCTCGTATCAACATAAATTTCAAATTTATTCACACTTATATTACACCAATGATTTGTCCAGTCTTGCAATATTTTCCTCTTGATGTTGAGGAGAACTTCTTTGTAGTGGCACTTTTGCAAAATTGAGATTACATTATGTTTAGCACCATTTTTTGCCAATTTATCTGTATTTATATATGTATGTGATTTATATGTATTTTCATCTTTGGTAATATTTAATGCTATCGTTATTCCTGCTATCTCGGAGGTGCAGATTGGGAAGTTGCTTGGAAGGCTACCAGATAATTTGATATTCAGTTCTGGACAATAAATACATTTTCCCATATACCCAGCATTTTATGGGTCAGAGACATTTGTGTAAAGAACTGTAATTATGAAATTTGGATTTTAATTAGTGAAATTGGACCTAGTTATCCATATTGCTTCGATCCAAATTGCTTTTGATATATTGTATCTTCATCTAACGTGATTTTTCCGGTAGTCATCTTGGTATATTTGTCCAATGTAGTAAATCGTGATTATTCGATTTCCATAGCATCTGATACCCTTAAGAAAATTCCTCTGGATTTTCTAAATTTGTTTTTTTCAATTTTCGATTACGTTAAGTATTGTAAAATTCAGGCTTTTGCGGATGACACAACTTTCATCAATGAGGATCTGAAGAGCATCGTGTATTATTCAAAGAGACATAACTTGAGGATAAATCCATCAAAGTGTAAACTTCTATTATATGCTTCAGAGTGAAGAAGGGCAGATATCACGGGTAACCTGGATATTGTGTTGAGTGGTGATAGAATACCTGTAGATGACTGCGCGAGAAACTTGGGACTGACTTTTGATGAGGATTTACGCTTTCGTAAATCATTTCGCTTTTGTATGATGCAGTTGGTCAAAAAAACTGTTGCAACCTTGAAAATCCTATATGCCAACATAAATGTATTGAACTTTAAACTTCGAAAAAAACTGGTTGAAACATAATTGTTGTCAATTTTGAACTATGGTTTACCAAAAATCTATCCTTGCTTGGACCAGTCTGCTCAAATGCGGCTTCAGATGATTCTGAACGCGTGTTAAAGGTTTATATTAAGTTTGAGGAAGAATGATAGAGTCTCGAATAGAATTCAACAGCTTCGATTTCTAAAGATTGAGAATATCTACAAACTACCTATCTGTTCGTTCGTACATACTATCTTGCTGGTTGGTGAAAATTCAAGAGGAATATTGGGAGCGGGTTTCTTCAGAGCCAAGGAATGAGTATCAATCCGGTTGGTTGTTTTTTTGATGTATAGCTGTATATATTTTTTCTTTCCTGTTTTTATGGAGTAATTCCCATTTTATTCATATATTGTATATCTTGCAACTAGTTAAATTGTGTTGATCTTTACCTAGATAGATATATTCATAGCGTAAGCTAGACTTGCTTGTTTTTCTTGATGTATAGTTATATATTTTTTTCTTTCCTGTTTTTATGGTGTAATTCCCATATTATTCATATATTGTATATCTTGCATTTTGTTAAATTGTGTTGTTCATTACCTAATTAAAGATATGTTCATAGGGTTAAGTAGGAGTAGCGTAAGCTAGACTTCGACCTGGAAAATTATTGTACAAATTGTACGTCCAATAAAGGCTTTTATTATTATTATTAAGTATTTTTATTGATTTAAAATTGCCATTTTAAACCTTAGGTATATGCCAGGCAACTTGCGCTGCTTTAGTTGTAGCATGCTCTAATGCAGCTGGTGTAACTTTTAGGACAGTGCCTGCAACATTGATTGCTGCAACACCAGCCCTGGCAGGGAGCAAAACTGCATACGCTTCATGCTATGCTGCTTGTAGTCCAGTTATCTTATCTCCTATTTAAAGCACTATTTAGTATTGTTATAAATCAAGATGAGAACAGAAATTAATCATCGCATATTTCATGTTTGCTTCTTTCAATATGACTGTAGAATCATTTAGTGCAATGTTCAAATTCGTTTAGATAAGCACTTAAATAGATTTGCAAAAGTTTAGTTGAATTTGTTGCATGTTTCCATTGAATTGAGATAACTTATCTCCCGGCAACATATGTGTTGTTTATGACTCACTGTAAATGTTGAACAAAGTGGGGCTCAGAGGTTCAGGGACTCAGGGGTTCACCGCTTTCTTGGGTTGTTCGGAATCGGCGTTAAACTATAGGTTCAGCTTTCAAATAAGCGCAGCCTTCAAAAGAATAATTATAATCCATAATGCAGCATTATTATTATACATTGATCCCTGAGGAAGGTCCTTGTAACTGCGGACCGCGGACCAACCGCCTGGCCTGATACTGTGTCCAGTATGAAGATATTTCTAATAGTCATTTACTTTTTATGAAATTCTGCAACATATTGTTTGTAAAAATGGATACATTCACATTATCATAAGCAGAATTGATGTATATGAATACAATCATGATGGTAATTTTCCCAGCTTACATTCCTTTGTAGATGGTTGAAATGATGTCACTTAGGCAATCAAAAGTCGACTTGCCTTTCCTGTATCCGCTCTGCAAGCTGGAATGCTATTCAGTGTCTTCTACATGTTGCTAACTTCTAGGATTTATAATGGATTCGAGGATTTTGATTAAGCAATGGGATAATGCTTTTGGGCGATAACTGGATGCCTCAATAGTATTTGTGTTAGGCTTGAGAAAAAGTATAACTAATGAGGAGAAACATTTCCAGCAGAACCAAGAGAAAGAGGAGAAATGGGGAATACTTGGGTACCTCAGACTCAAAATTCATCAAAAGTTATAAGATAGGTTGCCTATTAAATTACCAGTATAAAAGATTGTTATTTTCTTATATAAAATCGCCTTCATAGAATTTTACGTGGAAAAACTAACGCTAAAACACACCACAGATACACAAATTGTTATTAATATTATTATTAGTAGGTTATGGGAATAATGTAGCATTTATTCAAAGAATAAACGGAAAATGTGAAACAACTGACGTGAACCCCGCAACTGATAACCTCCAAAACCCCCACAGATAATTCAGTAATCATTTTTCTATAGCATAATATTCTTCTTATCATATAATTTCTTATTCGAAAGACCTTTAATTGTACATTATTCTATATTCATTTATTAAGCATTGAAAATGAATGCTGAAATTTCTCAAGAAAGAAAAGCGATTTCAAAAAAAAAAAAATTAAAGAAGAAACACGTCACGTGGAAAAGTTGAAACGTCAAATTGAAACAGCAAAAGAAGAGATAACATGACAAATTGTAGACGTAAATGTGGAATCGAAAAAGAAATGAAACAAAACTTGTCCAAGGGGATTTGCAATTACTGTTGATGGGTTTATTGAAGATGAGTTCAGATGCTAAACACTTTATAACGGTTGTGATATAATGAGTGATTTTCTAAGCGTAGTTTTTTTTAAACCGAATAAAACACTCAATTTGCATCATATATTCAAAATTTTTATTGAAATTGATAACTTGATCTTTGCCATTTACATTTTAGATATAACTTTATGTAAATCTTGTCCGCGGCTCCTTATCAAATTGTCCATTCGGAAGGTCCAATTTTGCGTCACTTTTTCGAGCATTTCGGCCTGTACCCACGAATTACGCGTGTTATGTTATCCTGTAAGCCTTCAATCGTGTTCGGCTTGTCCACATACACTAACGACTTTACATAACCCCACAAGAAATAATATAGACTCGTCAAATTGCATGATCTTGAAGGCCAATTCACAGGGCCATTTCGAGAGATAAGCTGCTCACCAAATTCATCCCTTTTATTTCCCAAAGCCTCAATAATTTGATGGCCACAGTCTCCTCATTTCTCGAAACGTCCATAAATCATAGAGGCGGCTTCAGGGCAAATCTGTCACAATACAATAAAGAAGGAACTGTATGAATGAGAACTATGATTCTCATTTTATCGACTTTTGTATAGAAATTGAAACTAGTTATTAATAAAGAGAAATTATTAGCTACCTACTTGAGTATTGTAGAGAAACCTGCTTCCGTGGTTACGTCTGTCTTTTAAATCTATGGTTTTTCCATATATAAATTGGTATTATCTGTGACTACGGAGGGCTATAAGTAATCGTCGATGTACTTAATTTGGTCCCCACTTTTTAAATCGTAATAATGATAGAATATGATGATAGAATGATAGAATTCGTAGGGTATTTTCCAACCTGGAATATTTGTTTTTATGTGTCTACAAAAGCTATTCAGAGAATAATTCACATTTAATATCGTTCTGAGTGAGAATATTTTCTGTATGACACTAAAAGAGATATCATAAAAATAAATTGAAAAAATTGGTTCGACATTTGAAAAAAATTTATAACCAATTATTAGAATGGTTGAATGAAAAAAATAATATCACCTCAACGAGACATCAAATAACACAGTATTCGTAAAACACTGCTCATTCTGTTTATGATGATAAAACCTATACATAGCGAACAAGATAATTTTCACAATAAAAACCGAATAACAATCATGAAAAAATTGAGAATAATTAACAAATAATAATTCAAAACTTTGAGATCTTGATTGAATTTTCCTATTGCTGTAGAACTATTTTTGTGCTCATAACCAACCCAGATAGTATAACTCTCCTCCAAATTCATCGGTATTTTCGAAAGGGTTTCATGGTGAATGTCGTTTTTGATACAACACTCAGTCAAACCAATGGTGGAACAGTGCTGAAGTCAGATAATAACATTTTTCTTAAATCTTTTATGTATTTTACACATTTGTAGAAACTGGAAGACTTTCTTGCGATATATTAGGTATAACTATATGACAAAACAAACGGGGAACTATCAATAATATTATAAGTATGATATCGAGATATATAAATAGGTATATCGTTTAAAATATTTTGGACTTTCTGGTGATTTCCTCTGAAGTGAGTATTTTTTCTATACTCATTACACTTTCCAAAAACCTCAGAACCCACAATATCGCTAACTTTCTATTTGAAATTTTCTATTTAATAATAATTTAGGACCCTACAAGGGCATTCTACTTAGAGAATGAATTTCACGCGAATTAACAGTGCAGAGAAAAATCTATTGATTATTCACATATATTTTCAGGAGTGATTAATGTTTGATTACTCTCGATTATGTAGTATATATGTATTTCACTTATATTTAGAGCTTTAAACAGGCTAGGATTGTTTTCACCACGTTTGTAATAACTTTTATAACTCCTTTTTATATTTTTCTTTCATACATAACATCATCTTAGTTTGATAGAGACAGAACAAGCAACACAACGGCTTAGTCATTAAATATATCTGAATTCAATGAAAATATAATTTTGGTGGCTCTCTAAAATGACAACTAGCCCTGGCGATATCCCTGCCTTTATTTTAAAAGATTGGCCTATATCATTGCCTGTCCTTTTATGTTGTTGTTCAACATATGCATGAATTGTGTACGATTCCTTCACTGTGGAAACAATCAAAAGTTCGCCCAGTATTTAAGAAAGGTGATAAATCAAATATTTGTAATTTTACAAATATCTGAAAAAGGCCCATCTTGATAATTTGTAATTGCTGGAAAGTATTTGAAAGTGTTTTACATTAAGAAATTTTGTATCATGTTAATCCTACGGTTTCATCACTCCAACATAGTTTTATGAAGGGTCGTTCAACAATTACAAATCTAAAATTTATCAATCAGTACATTGCTGAGGGTACTGACGATCGCAAACAGACTGATGTGATATACATGGACTTCACTAAAGCGTTCGACAGGCTTAGCCACGGTATTCTACTGAATAAACTAGGCACTTTCGGGCTTTCGACATCCCTCATCAAACTTTTCGAATCGTACTTGATAGGCAGAAATAGCGCGTTAATAGCCGGAGGTATACATCAATTGAATACCGTGCTTCATCTAGAGTGCCACAAGGTTCCATATTTGGTCCTTGGCCTTTTACAATGTTCATAAATAATATAATCGATGTCATACATGTTGAGAGTTTATTGTTCGCTGATGACTTCAAGATTTTTAATTATACTTCAGCATTGGTGACTGTGAACGCATTTCCAGAAACTTGCGTAATATTGTAAATTGGTGTGATCTCAGCAAATTAACCCTCAAAATCTCCAAATGTCATGTTATGTCGTTCTCCACAAAATATAATTTGATAAATTTCAACTATTAAATTGGTAATAATATTTTGGGAAGAACTAAAACATTTATTGACCTTGGCGTAACCTTCGATTCTCAACTAACTTTTGTGCTACATATCAATGCTACAGTAACCATTGCCTGTAGAGTATATGGTTTCATTATTCCCTTTGGTGAGGAATTGAACAATATACGAGTATCAACTCTGAAAATATTGTATTGTGCTTTCGAGATCTAAACTTGAATACGTATCAACAGACTGGAGTCCTGGTTATCAGTTACATATTGATCAACTGGAGTCTATTCAACGAAAGTTCTTGAAGCTTTTGAGTTTCAAAATCGATGGAATATATCCACCTATAGGCATACAATATAACACTCACAAGTCGACATAATGTGGACATACTCAGTGCGCGATGGAAATGTCATGCAATAATCTTCTTGCATAAAATAATTAACAATAAAGTGAAATGTCAGGAATTATTACAAAAACTTAACTTTATTGTTCCAAGAGTTTCTTCCAAAAGCAAATTCACGTTCTAACTTACAGCAGCTAGAACGAATGTTCTAAAATTTCTTACATTGCACAAGATGTGTGAACAATGTAATATTTTGGAAGCCAAGGTGGATATTTTCAACTGTTCTGTTACTGATTTCTTGATATGCTAGAATCATCATTTAGAATCGCTGCTGAAACAATCATTTATGTGTATTCACGTACATGATTCATATTCACTTAATACTTGTATGTGTATATAAGTGTTAATATGTGAATGTATATGTATGTGTGTGTTTATCTTTCTACATATATGTCTGTATAACTTTGGTCAGCATTTAAGTTTTTTATTCCTATAATTATATTTCATTTTACCAATTGTGATTTATATATTCATTTATATCATATCACAAATCCTTTTAAAATTGAACTTTAAAATTTGAAAGTAAAAAATTGAAACTTTTGAACTTTTGTACTACCAACTTTGTTTTTAGTACCTATCTGTTAAATTTTCAGACCACTCATTGTTTTTTCAGATTTGTTGAATACCAAACAGAGAGCCTTTCGCTACAAAATTGCCAAAAATATTCCACCGTTCCATTTAACAACATGTAAAATTAACGGCGCGATCAAACGAATAGTCACAGTTTACGTTTGACTTCTATTATACGTTCTACTAACGGCGCGATCTAATGAGCTAACCAAAAAGTGGGTATTTCAACACTACCGATGGGTCTCCTACTTATAGGCCTCCGTATCGATCACCAAAGATCATGACAAATGTCATTTCAACCTTTTTCATATAGAACATACCCCAAAGGGCTTCAGCGTAAATTATTTTAAATGGTTTTGTTTGTTTACGTTTATTTAATTTGAACCAGACTTAAGGCATTACTAGTGTACCAAATTCAACCACTATGATTGCGAGTTCTGAGCGAGCGTGAGGTTATAAATTTGTAATTTGGTATCAAAAATGAGGATTATTTCAAACTTAAAGTTTCTATAGTTATGTATCAGATGGGCTTGATAGAAAGAAAACGTTTGCAAATTTCACTGGATATTTTTTGAAAATATCTACACATTTACAGAATTTGACTATTTACGTAGTCATCATTACGTTTCATAATGAATACCTTAACGATTATTTGAGATGAGTTGAGACGAGTTTTGAGATTGAGTTTTTTTATGATGTGACTGCCAATTATAAGAAATATTACAACTTGAGCATGTGGCTTTGTAAACTCTTCATCTCCCTAAATCAACTTCAAAATGAGCTCTGATAGAACCTCAGAAAGTAGGCGAAACCTCAGCTCATTAAAAAATACCAAAAGATATTTTATTCTTTGAAATTGCTATAACATAACCCAATAGTTATCAGTCTACATATGACTACTGATTACGTATATTATTAATATTATAGCTATTGTTTCCCATTAGGAGAGCGATTGAACTTGAAACCATAATTTTTAGGGCTTTTGCTTTTTTTTTCTCTCAAAAACGATTCATCCTATTCTTAATATCCCGTATATTATATATCAGAGGGATTACGCTGCGTGGGAACCCTTTCCAAACTATCAGGCCAATGGCGGCGTTCTCCATGGCGACATTATTCATGGTGACGGCCTTCGTGGTGTTGATTTCAATTGTTTTCCAGAAACTTCCCGACAGTCCCTTTTTGTGCAAGGACAATTCGATGCTTGCTGCTGGTCACCCAGGTAGCAAGCTGACGGTTATATAACGTCATATATTGGTGGAAAAATGTGAGAAGTGACGTCGAAATGTTACAGCCTCAATACGTCATTTTGAACTGTTCAAAAGACGTCATTAAATTACGTTTCTAGGTATTAAGAATTAGAAAATTTGTCGGTTCTTAAAAATTGACGGTCATAAATTGACGAAAATACGAGTAGTACTGTGCAGTGACATCAACAGCTATTCAACAGTCGAATGACGTCGCTGACCAAAATTGACCGAAAATTGACTGGAATCCTCCAGTTAATCCTTTTGAATTAGTTTTCTATCTATCGACCTTTGATGTGGAAAATTCTTCAATGGAATATTCGTAACAGCTATCAGAAACAGCGGTGAGGCAATCCTGTAAGCTTATGCAGTCTGTAAGCTTATAATTTTAAATCATCAGCATACATAAAACTATGAACTGCTAGACATTCTATCAAATCATTCACAAAGAGAAGAAACAACATTGGGTCTAAATAACAGCCTTGTTGTACACCCGAAATGGTTGTATACACATATGACTTATGACCCTCCAATTGTACAAACTGTGTTCGATTATTTAAATAAGAGTCAATTGGGGAAACTAGATCTTTCGAGAAACCTGATTTGGCTTTCAGTTTGTACAACATAAATTTATGTTTCATTTGATCAAATGCTTTCATTAAATCAGTATACAGAAGATCTAGCAAACTCCTTTCATAAAGATTCTTCAACAGAAATTGTGAGGACGTTACAAGCTTAGTCATGCAAGTTGACATGGCATGGGATATGAATCCGTGTTTCTCAATCTTCACTTGATTTCTTACTTTGGGATAAATATTATTGAATACTATGATCTCAAATAAATTTGAAAAGTTGAAAAGAATAGATGAAGGTCTATAATTGGTGATAACCTATCATCATTTTTTGCCAGTACAGGTACTATTTTTGCAGTTTTCCAGATTTTCGGAAATATTGTCGATTAAATAATTGAATTGTACCTAAATGTGACATAAAGGTGCAGAGAACAAACGAATGCAATAATTTACAATAAAATAGGCATTCCATCTGGACCAGCTGTATTTTTTGTACTGAGTTTCTTAACAGCGAATAGAACATCATTTTGTGATATATATTGATGTGAATAAAGTTCTAAACATCATGTTCATCGTAATAAGGGCTGTAGTCAGTATTTGATTTATTATAAACAGAGCTGAAATATTTAGCTAAGGCATTAAATATTTCTTGCGGTTTGTTCTTGCGATTCTCTTCACATATCATTATACCTGGAAACGCAAGTTACCTTTCTTATTCAGAATAAGTGACAAAAATTCAGACGGATTTGACGATATGTTATTCTCTGAACTACAAATAAAGGTTTTATAAGCAGTCTTAATTTTATTTTTCACAGTGTTGATCATTTCTCTGTATTTCTGCCTCGATTGAAATTGGTTGGCATAGGTACGTTTACATTTTCTAAAGGCTCTTACCGTTTTGTAAATACAATTTGTTAGTTCCGAGGTGTGCTATATTGGGAAACGTCTACTCCGTTTCAACTTCAGAGGAACTCACTGTGCAAATATACTGTGAAGTATTTCATAAAATTTGGAACATGCAATCTCAGGATCACTATTCACCGCGTGATTAATGCAATACAAATAGTACTCAAGATCAGTGCAAACATCAGATTGAAATCAGCTCTTCTGAAGTAGTATTCTTTTGAAGTACATTTTTCGTGCTTGTGCGGTTATTGTAAACTTTGAAATAGGATGAAACTTATCTACTGATACTGAGGATTAATTTTATTGCATAATAATACATGGTATATTACAAAAAAGAAGATCGAGCGACCTTTGACACGAATTCAAGCTATAATTAAACTGTTTCAATTCAAGAATTTCGGAAAACAACTTCGAACTAATACACTTACTATCAGTAGTACAGGAAGCATATAAAGGTGCGTTAAAATCACCAACAATTATAATTTTATTAATTAACAAAATATCCACAGATGATAGAGAATCCAAAAATATTTCATAAGAACAGTTATCAATGCTGGAAGGCATATATCAGTGGATGCAACAACGTTATCCGAACGGTGATAAATCTATAATTTCGGCATGAAACCTCTCGTGGACAACAATAAGTACACCGCCTCCTCTAGTAGAATCAGTAACCGTCAATTTACGATCCTTTCTGAATATATTGAGGTGATCGGAAAATAATTCGGAATCGTAAAAACCATTTCGTAGCCAAATTTACATTAAACATATAAGATCGAAACAACTACTCGATACCGAAAGTCCTCGCCCATTTTGATAATAACAGTTGAGATCTACACTGTAACTGGGAGGATTTAGTTTAAATGTTTCACTGTAGGAATACTTTGACAAACTTAAGTTGAACATTTTCACCCTCACACTTGAGTCAATCTACTTCAGTTTTCATTTTATCATAATACATATATTCCTTGCCGAGAAATCCGAGAGAATTGATCAGAGTTTTTAAATTCTTTCATTCCATCAATAATTTTCAGCCTTCATATTCGTTTGGCTTCGTATACTTTCATATTCGTTGATGAATTATTTTCAACGGTCGAGGGTTTTGGGAGTTTTCACTAAATTTACCTAGCCGATGCACTGCTATACCGTCACCAGTAAAGCTACATAAAACTTACATTACCAATAAAGAACGCGCATTAGTCTTTTCAGGGACCATCCTCACATGTCTTGATTCATTCGAGAATACTTCAGAGAGACCATACATAATCAAGTTTCGCTTTCTTGATTGACGGTCTTCGAGTTCTGTGATTAATTCTTCAAATGAATCATCCTCTAAATGAATTTTGTCATCTATCTGAATGGAGTAGACGGAATGTTTCAGTTATTTATTTCCGTCTGCAATGATTTCATTACAGGGCCTCAGACCCACTTAGACCAACACATGCACTGCCATGAACGTCCCGACAAATACAACAGGTATAGGTTAATTGGTTCTCGACGGATTTATTACAACATTTACATGCTTTATTACACATTTTGTAGATGATTATATTAGTGCTTTCTGTTGCAGGCAAACTCGTAAATTATGTTGGACCACTGATGACCTTCAGATGTTTCCTAGATCGTATCGAAATACCCTCGTACAGCATAGAACGGAAATGAATGCTTTTCCAATTGAAATAAACACTTATTATTTCTAGTTTTTAGTTGTTGCGATTGAAATAACTAGTCGTGAATCTCCCAATTGAAAAACTCCGTTATCACCACACTTGGTACTTAACTCGACCTCTTTATAGGCACTTTAGTTCGTATTTTGAACGAAATTATAGGAGCTACTCGCAAACTCGTCCGCTTCCCAAAAACGATAAGGCGCTAACTGATAACCTTGAAAAGGATAATGATTTCATTATCCTCAACAAAGGTTATCCCACGAGGTTAATTTTCTCATATATTAATAAAAGTGTTTCGGATATTTCTCTATGTTCTACTGACATTAGTCTATGCATATAATGGAAAGTATGGCCGGGCCCCTTTGGAGTGATCATCTCCCTATACTTCTTTATATCAATAATTTTACTACATCTTCCAAATTCACCAGATTTTCCTCGTAGAAAATACAATATTCATTGTGCCAATTGGGCACAGTATCAGATTCCTCTTCAAACACTCAACTGTTCTCAAACAATCCATTATCTTGAATCCTTCAAAAATGCCATACTAACTGCAGCAGAAACTTTTATACCTAAGAGAACCTTTGAAGACTTAGCAAATACGATCTCTAAACTTCGTGAGGCTTTTAAACAATATTTGAACTGCCCTTCTCTAACCTGCTACCTAAAAGCTAAGCATTTTCAGGCTATAACTAAGCTTGAGATCCGCCAGAAGAAGAAAATTTCTTTTATTAACCTTTGTGAAAATATTTCCAATTTCTGGAATGACATAAAAAGGTTTAAAATGGAAATTTCAGTCCCTCCCTCACCTAAAAATATTCCTCCTACCTGTGGTCAAGAGATTTTGGAAGTGTTATGCCCTCCAGATTGCTCTCAAATGTCTGTCTCGAGTTCCAATATCCCTTATTTTATCCAAAATGAAGTTTCACTATTTCCATTTACTTTAGATGACTTAGTCATAATGTTGAACTCCCACAAATATCATTCTAGGAGAAGGTAAAGTGCTACCTCTTACATACAGAAGATTATGCTTAGCAATCGAAATCATCTCCAAATTATATAAAGAAATAAATAATCCCCTCTTACCCAAGCTTCGCCCGCTTTATTCCTGGACGAACCTTCGATCTGGTAGTTTAGCTTCAACTGCACAAGCGGTGACCTTAGTTGATGCAAAAAGTTGCTACTCTTCGTCCCATCTAAGTCCCATGCTTTTCCAAGGATTTATTGGTTCAGCTTTTCACAGTCAACTATCATTCATTGAGATTGGAGAAATCTTCTTCTGAGGACGGCTTTCCATGGTTCTATTATTTATTCACGTATGCTTCTAAAACTGAATATCCTGTAGGAATAGGTATATAGAACTCAAATAATATCTCCATTTCTGAGCGTCTTCCGGATTTCCTCTCAATTTGTACGGCAGAACTTCTAGCAATCCAACGAGCCACAGAAATTATAAGAAATTAAAACTTACAAAATGTCTTATCATTTCAGACTCTAAAAGTGTGCTAGAGAAAATACCGAATTGGAAAAGCAGTTCGCGTACTGATTATATTATTTTAGAAATACGTTCTAATCTCTTCTTGTTACATAGGGATAAATTTTTGGTTAAGCTTGTTTGGGTGTCTTATGATATTGCGGATGGACTGGTCAGGCGGGTTTCATAAAATTTTTTTTACCAGTACTTAAAACGAGATGTGTCAGAATTTTAGCCGATTTATAAGCGACATGTTTGGAAGAGATGGAAGAGGATAGAGATTGAAGCACTGAAGGGTCGTATTTATGTAGCAATGACTTAAAGTACCTATTTTTCCACTAAACCGTGGTTTCAGTCTTTAGACTTCCCGAGGGGGTACATTACTACTCTCTGCCGCTTGAGATCGAATCATTATAGTAGTCCTGTACACTTACAAAAAATGGGATAAGTTAATTCTGATCTGTGTGAATGCGGAGAAAGGAGAGATCTGGACCACATATTCCTTTTCTGTAATCTAAATACAATAAACTGTAGTCGAGTATATTTAGATATATCGAAGTTAAACTTAAACTTACCTCTTCCATTAAATATCTTTGATGTTATATTTTCCACTGATCCTAGAATCCCTCGATTACTTTTTAGTTTTTCAAGATCTTGCTAATGAAATTCTAGATCATTAAATACCTTATATGGGAATTAATCCCATCACTTTCGTTGGGTTTTCAGATTAAGATGTAAACTTAATCATGGGTATCCATAAAAACCGTAAACCCCTTTACTTCACCTTTTAAAGCAAATTCATTATCTGTAGCCTGAAATAAAACTGTTACTCAGCACTCCAATGATGATTAGTATTTCTGCAAGACCCCTTAATGACGTACCTTCTGGCCTAATCCGTTTGATGTGTGGATGGCGTTGACATGTGGAGGAACAAAGAAGATGAAGAATATTACTCTCTAGGAATTGGATTTCATGATTTATGTGGAAAGTAGAAATAGGTGTTCTGATCAAGAAGAAAGAATAAATGGATTCAAGCTGAGGTCTTCTAGATTATCCATGTCTGTGATATTACTGATTTGAAAGTAAAATTGATTGGATGATAATCAATAATGATTACGTTAATCTTGTATTTGGAATTATATTATACTTTACACAGAATACAAGCCAAATGATCCTTCCGAACCTGTGTTCAACTGTAGCCTCCAGTCAAATAAGTGTAAAATTGAAACATAAAACTGCTTGTAAATGTAGACTACTTCTTGAGAACTTACCTTGTTAACAGTTTCGAATGATCAATAAAGATACAATTGTATTTTGTATTAAAACATAAAAATAATGTTGAAATAATTCCAATTTTTCAATTTGATTCAATTTAATATAAAAAGTATATTACAATATTATTGAAAAATTATGATTACGGCATTTTGGTTACTATCCAAGGTAATCTTCCAGTTTTTTTGAAGTGATAGTAGTCATAAGCTAATTTACTTAATATGGTTATAATTAATATCAATAAAACTACATTGATGAGATCCAAAGTGTGAATGCCACTATCAGAAGGAATACGGCAAACTGAACTTCTGGTTAGTTCGAGAACCTGAAACAATTACTCTCACTTTAAGGAGTCAAAGAATAAATGAAACTTCATTTTCAGAAGATAGTTACTAACTGGCACAAGTGAATTATCATCTCCTTCTATGTATGAACATTTTATTTCTGAGGAATCACTTATTTGGTGGGAAAATTTCTGAAGCATTTCTTGAAAAACCGGAGTGAAGGGACAGTCACATCTCCATGGGTTATTTCCCAAACTCAATCGCACAGCATTGGGCATGTTCGTATTCTGCTGAAGCCCATTATCTATAGCATATGTTGGTATCTGAAAGCAGCCCAGTGATTAAAAACCATTAAGGGACCGTTCAAATATTACGTAATATTTGAACGGTGGGGGTCTTTGTTCTAGTTATTTTTGAAGACGTCTTGCTATGATTCCTTAACCTATTTTCTTTTTTCTAGAATTATAATTGCTGCTTAGAAATCAATGAAACACCAGAATATATTTAATAAAATACATATAACAAATTTTTTCATTGGCATGAAAGGGAGAGTGAGAGCTTGGCTTACTTTTGCTGACAAGGAAAACATGAGATGAATAACTGTATTGAATCGGCGTAATTCTTGAACGTACTGATAATCAGTATGAAATATTTCATTGAATATCTTTTGAATATAATATAGACCATGTTGAATACTTTATGTATATCTTGTGATATTTTTCATACTGGTTTGATTCGGACATTCCAGAGAAACGAATTTTGCTCGAAGTGTACTAATAGCTTTGTTCGCGGTGAGGATTCTAAACCGATTCAGAACTATTTGCATGCGCAGTTTGAATTTTGGCGTTCGCGGATCACCCAGTTCCGAACTTTTAGTTACAGTTCTGTGTTCGCGGATAAACTGGGACTGGTTCGGAATCGATTCGGAATTGGTTCTACCGGTTCGAAGGATCAATATAGAACGGTAAGTTCGAGACTTGCGCATTCACGATACCTTGGCAATTGCTATCATAGAAAATTATTTCTATGATTTGTTTATACATGCCACATGGTAACGAAACGGAAACTAACAGTTTGTTCACTTGAGTATCCTGTATTTCATTTGGCTGTAATTACCGTGTACTACATATTTCCTCCGTAATTCTTTTTTTTTAGGAGTTGTAACAGAAATTATTATTTTTTTTAATACTTGTTGAAGGGGTTTGTACGATAGTTTGTTCCATGAAATTCCTTAAAGAACTAATGGAAGGCCCTGCTTCCATGACTTCCTCCACAGAATCTTCAGTTCTAGTATTCTCTTTGTCGGTGCATGGTATTGTAACAGTGTCAGATGACAATAAAAGTATTGAATTTATATTTTTTTTACCTAGGATATTCATTATATCGTAGTACTCGAACACTTTTCTTCCCCTTCCAATCTTATTCATATTGTCTACATATTTTTTGTAATTTCTCTCAAGTACTTTCCACCTGTTTTGGCAATTACTTGGTGTAACATGTGTCTTTGTGATTATTATCATTTCTTTTGCAATTTCTTCAAACATTCGCTTGAAGTTTTTTAATTGCTTCGATCCAACATGGTCCCTGTATTTTTGATACAATTCCAAGAGAAGAAGAGTGTTTTGGTGGGTCCATTTATAACTATCTTCTGGTTGTTGGGACGTTTCTGAAATCTTACTATCACTAAATGACTAAACGTATCTTGATATCTTGTGCTTTCGAAAATAAATGAATTGGAAAATTGTTGCTTACTTATAAATCGATTTCCATAGAATAATGTGTTATTGTATTGTTCTTTGATTAGAATGACAATTGCAAGCGGTATACGGCATATTATTCGATGAGAACAACCGTGATTTGAAAATTCCCTAAACTAGTTCTAAAATCGTTCGCGGGTCGAAATAATTCCGAACCAGTTCATAACCGAGCATGCGTATTAAATCATTCCCGAATTGGTTATGAATTAGTTCTGAATCGGTTCAGAATCCTTACCGCGAACAAAGCTAATAATTTGACACTTCTAGAACAAGATAGATGGATTCTTCAGCTAACAAATGGTAGACCGTGACAAGGTTACATTGTAACAGGATAACTGCTAAAAACAACGATTCTAATTGACAGAAGTGATATATAAAAGATTCTAGCGAACTGAACTATAGACATTGAAGATACTGGGATAAATAAACACCCTGAAAATAAGTTTGAGTCTCTCAAAATATTATTTATTCATTTGGTGAAGAATATTGGGGATATCTTGTTAATCTACTTCAGGTATTTTTATAACTGATATATTAAGTGTGTGAAGTGACGGCAAGATCAGATGGAAAATTTAATGAACTGCCCATGATAGTTTTTCGAATAAACTGTTTTTGATTTATAGAAAGTTTTTGATTTCATTCAAAGAAAAATGTGGAGAAATGGAGAATTCAGCAGTGTTTTGTAGAATTGAAGTCTGAATTGTTTTTAGTCAGTGAAAATAGATGTGAGTAAATTCAGATTGATTCTGTATAAATGCTAGAATTGCATTGCCTATATGATGGTGTAGGAGGTATACAGTGTTAATTAACTTGATTGTATAGGCTTGAAGTTTGAAAAATTTTACCTGTGCAAGTCTATTTCCTCTCAAAGATAGTAATCTGAAATGTGTTAACCATTCAGTTCCTTCTAAATCTTCAATAGAAGATATCTTATTGTCATCAAGATAAAGATCTAGTACATTTGTGTATAACGGATTATCCTTCAAGGGAAGAACGCTAGTTATTTGATTTCCCTGGAGATACAAGGATTTCGTCTTCAATGGTAAAGTCTCAGGAAATCTGGTGAATCCTTTGTGAGAACAGTTAACAGTAATTATAGGTTCAAGAATTTCAGTCTCAGGTTCTACGACCACTTTTGGAAGCGAACAAGAACATTTGTGTGGGCATTCCTGTTCAATCTCCTGAAAAAAATTATTTTGAAATATTGTAGGAAAAATTTTTTGAAATTAAATTTTCTGATGTTTCATACTTTTTTAAATAGCGCTATTTCTACAAGAGGTTTACCAGGATGTGGTTCTTCATGACATGTCAAATTATGATAGTCCTTAACAGTATTCTCATCTAATTCCAATATCCAGTCCAAATTCATAGAACAGTTCCATTTATTTCCTAGAAAGTGAAATATAAAAGACAGTAATTTTTTTGTATGAAGATCATTGTAAATCAGTTTAAACCAGGAATTAGATACAACTGAAATAATTAGAGGAGAAACATTAGAGGAGGATAAATTGACAGAAGAAAAACATGAAAATTAATTAAAGAGTTTTAATCAAAAATTGAAAATATACATATGTATATTTTCATATATTTTTCATATATATATAATCATATATATATATATATATATATATATATATATATATATATATATATATATATATATATATATAAATTCAATGGATCTACTTTGATACTGAATAGATGATAATGAAATCTACTCTGTGATAGTTCATATTTAAATGAGAGGTAATAATAAAAACTTGTCTAAAAATCACTGACTGAACAATTCTTTATTCGACCAGTTTTGCCTTTTACAGCATTATCAAGAATGGGACATTCTTGATAATCTCAGTCAGTGATTTTTAGACAAGTTTTTATTATTACCTCTCATTTATATATATATATATATATATATATATATATATATATATATATATATATATATATATATATATATATATATATATGTATAGTTTTATACTCGTACACCAAAATATTCCAGAATAATCGGTTTAATTATGAGTATAGTTTGCGGATATGAAATTATAGGCGACATAAAATTTAATTCTAATATTTGTACAACGAATTCAATTGATCGTTTTATAGACTGCAAACAATTCCTGCGGGATTTGTAAATTGATCACACCAAGTCATACTACCGATTTCTAATTTGCTTTATTTTTCAGTATATCGAATTACTAATGGTAAAAGCGTTGAGTACTGTAAGAATGTGTTCAAGAATTGAATGGCTCTTGCACGTTGGATATAATAATATATCAAAATAAGAATATATAATAATATATGAGAGACGCCAGATAAAATGGGAGCATCAGTTTAACAAAGGAGAAGACAGTGATGAGACAGTGATAGTAATACTTATAGAGTAGTAATAATAGTAACAGGTTATCTTCAATCTAACAACGAGAAGCTATAGAGTTGGGGGGAAAAACCACTGCAAGGGAGGCACATTAATGAGACCACGGAGGAAAATGTCGACAAGGAAGCCTCAAAGTACTGGTTGATATCAGGCGTAATGTTTCCCAAAACTGAGAGCCCACTTCTAGCTATTCCAGATCATGATAATCCAACTCGTAATTACCTGAAACACATCGATAAAGACGGAACATCAGAGATAATGCAACATATAACAGGAGGATGTCAAATATTCGCACCAACGGAATACAAAAAGAGATGTTACGCTGTAGCAAAGATTGCACATCAAGAACTGGCATTGAAATTACATCTTTCACAGCAGGAAAAGGTGCTCTACTACAAATACATGCCGGAGCCAATTTTGGAGAATGATCAGTTTAAACTGTACTGGAACCACACAATCTGTGTATCATGATACACAGATTAACCAATATACCTTTATCATTTTGGAAGAAAATTTCAATGAAGAACTTAATATCATTAAACAGATTGCGGTTAATAATAATTATGAAAGCAAACTAGTGTCGAACATTCTTGACAAAAACTCTATCGGAAAGCTCTACGATTAGTATTTCCTGATCAGTCGAAAAGAAATCGTAAATAAAATAGTTTAACATACCTTGGAAACTTCAGTCAAAAAGTCAAAACCTTTTTAAGCAAACATAATTTTAATAATAAAATAATTATTCTAAGAATTATATTTAATGCAGGTAAACTAAAATTAAGTAAAAGAAACTTACGTTGAAAACCTACACATTTTTCTATATAACAGCCGTTTACATATGTTTCAAGGTTATTGCCTATCGTCAGAACGGCGTAGTTCAAGTTGAAGATGATAGTACTTGAAGAGATATATAAGAAAAATCAATATATAAAACACGAAACACTGTTTCGTACACGTTTTATACACCCAAAACATATTGGGAAGAGTCAACACAACGTTGCAGACGACAATGAAATACCGTCCGGCTTTTGAGAGACTTTTATAGCTTCTGGAAATCCCAGACAATCTTAACGATAAAATAATTATTCTAAGAATTATATTTAATGCAGGTAAACTAAAATTAAGTAAAAGAAACTTACGTTGAAAACCTACACATTTTTCTATATAACAGCCGTTTACATATGTTTCAAGGTTATTGCCATATTGCCTATCGTCAGAACGGCGTAGTTCAAGTTAAAGATGAAAGTACTTGAAGAGATATATAAAAAATTAATATATAAAACACGAAACACAGTTTCGTACAGGTTTTATACACCCAAAACATATTGGGAAGAGTCAACACAACGTTGCAGACGACAATGAAATACCGTCCGGCTTTTGTGAGACTTTTATAGCTTCTGGAAATCCCAGACAATCTTAACGATAAAATAATTATTCTAAGAATTATATTTAATGCAGGTAAACTAAAATTAAGTAAAAGAAACTTACGTTGAAAACCTACACATTTTTCTATATAACAGCCGTTTACATATGTTTCAAGGTTATTGCCTATCGTCAGAACGGCGTAGTTCAAGTTAAAGATGATAGTACTTGAAGAGATATATAAAAAAAATCAATATATAAAACACGAAACACTGTTTCGTACACGTTTTATCGTTAAGATTGTCTGGGATTTCCAGAAGCTATAAAAGTCTCACAAAAGCCGGACGGTATTTCATTGTCGTCTGCAACGTTGTGTTGACTCTTCCCAATATGTTTTGGGTGTATAAAACGTGTACGAAACAGTGTTTCGTGTTTTATATATTGATTTTTTTTATATATCTCTTCAAGTACTATCATCTTTAACTTGAACTACGCCGTTCTGACGATAGGCAATAACCTTGAAACATATGTAAACGGCTGTTATATAGAAAAATGTGTAGGTTTTCAACGTAAGTTTCTTTTACTTAATAATTTTAATATTTCATTAAAAACGAACAATAATTTATCGAGACACATTAAGAACAATAAAAACAAAATTAAAAGAGAAGACAAATCAGGTGTTTACCAATTGAATTGTGGAACATGTCCCGGTATATATATATATATATATATATATATATATATATATATATATATATATATATATATATATATATATATATATATATAGGTAAAACTAGTAGAAATTGCGGTACTAGAATACAGGAACATAAATATAGCTACGCCCATAATAACAGTTATTCGAAATATGCTAACCATTTATTAACAGAAAACCATACTTTTGATACGAATTTCAAAATTTTACACAATATAGAGAGAAGTAGTCAATTAGATTATTGGGAAATAGTGGAAATAAATCCGCCTAAAAATTCTGGAAATTTGCTCAATGAACAGATAAAATTAAACAATTCACCCTTGTTAAACCTTTTCAGGTAATAGAAATTATTTTTCAGAATGGAATATTTTAGGTAAAACTAAAACCATAGAATCCCAAAATTTCCTGATATTTATACCTGTGTTTTTCAAAATGTTGTTATTATTCTGTAAGCATCTGAAGAAGTCGTTTGTAACGACGAAACGCGTCATGCTATGTAGTCAATAAGTGGTAGTCAATAAAGTGTAAATCATAAGTTCAAGTGTTTGAATTTCAGTTTATATTCAAAAAGATTAGAGATTGAATGTCATACCTACTCAAAACATTAATAACAAGATTTTCAGAATAGCAAATCAAGGAAATATTAGCTAAGAGACCGGTTTGCCTGAAAACGCATTCACACAGGATGATTTCACTCACAGATAAGTAAATAAAATCCTACATGAACACAATAGACCGAAATTAATGTAAAATGATGTTTATGAATGCCAAAAGCAGTTTTACCGTATATCAAACATACTACGGATGGAATTGGACAACTTTTTCGCCGAATCAACATTCAACATGTTTACAAACTCTATAAAAAAATGAGAACGATATCAAAAAGTCCCAAAGATCAAATTCCTCTTGTTAAATTTGCTCGTTAAAATTTCGTTGCTCTGTTAAAATTGTTTGAGTGGATATATTGACCAAACGGACAGAAGAATCTCCCGTAAAGTGGAAGAAAATATTCATTTATTTATTTAACATACACTGTTTTACAGGACGGGTCCTAATTACAAAACAGGACACACAACATATACAAAAAACAAAATTGGTATTGAAAAAGTTTCAATTTTTGTACCTTCATTCTAAATGAAAGAGTTTGTGATATGAATCACAACTGATGAAATGAAATAATATAATTATAGGAATAAAGAAACTTAAATGCTGACCAAACCTATACATACATATAAATTTAAAGAAACCAATACATATACATTCACATATTAACACTTATACACACATAATTATATGAGTGAATATGAATTCTGTTCGTGAATACATATGAATGATTGTTCTATCAGAGATTATGTATATCAAGGAAACTTGTCTTAATATCAGTAACAGAACAGTTGAAAATATCCACCTTAGCTCCCAAAATATTACATTGTTCACACATCGTGTGCAATGGTGAAATCTTAAGAACATTCGTTCTAGCTGCGGGAAGGTAGTACATGAATGCGCTTCCAGAAGAAACTCTTAGAACAATGGAATTAAGCTTTTGCAATAATTCCTGACATTTCACTTTATTGTTAATTATTTTATGCAAGAAGATTATTGCATGGCATTTCCTTCGCGACTGAGTGTGTCCACATAATGTCGACTTGTGAGCGTTTCATGTTGTATGCCGATAGGTGGATATATTACTTCAATTCTGAAGCTAAAAAATTCAGGAACTTTCGTTGTATAGACTGAAGTTGATCAATGTGTAACTGATAACCAGGATTCCAGACTGTTGATCCGTATTCGAGTTTAGATCTTACGAAAGCACAATAAAATGTTTTCAGAGTTGATATATAGCTAAATTCCTTTCCAACGCTAATAATGAAAACATATACTCCACAGGCAGCGGCTACTGTGGCATTGATATAAGGCAAGAAAGTTAGTTGAGAATAAAAGGTTACGCCAATGTATTAGGTCTTCCCACAATGTTATCACCAATTTCATAGTTGAAATTTATCAAATAATATTTTGAGGAGAACGACATAACATGACATTTGGAGATGTTGAGGTTCAATTTGTTGAAATCACAACAATTTACAATATTACGCAAGTTTCTAGCAATGCGTTCACAGTCACCAATGCTGGACACATGATGAAAAATCTTACAGTCATCTGCGAACAATAAGCCTTCAACATCAATGACATCGATTATATCATTTATGAATATTGTAAAAAGCAAAGGACCAAGTATGGAACCATGGTATACTCCAGATGAAGCACAGTATTCAATTGATGTATACCCACGGCTAAAAACGCATTGCTTTCTGCTTATCAAGTACTATTCGAAAAGTTTGATGAATACCGTGGTCAAGCCTGTCAAACGCTTTATAGAAGTCCATGTATATCACATCAGTCTGTTTGCGATTATTAATACCCTCAGCAATGTACCGAGTGATACATGTTAGATTAGAAATTATTGAACGACCTTTCAAAAAACCATGTTGGAGTACCTGACGAAATCATGGGATTAACATGATGCGAAATTTTTTCATGTAGAACACTTTCAAATACTTAGTAGAAATTACAAATGATCGAGATGCTCCTGAAATTACAAATATCTGATGTATCGCCTTCCTTAAATACTGGGCAAACTTTTGATTGTTCCCACAATGAAGGAATTGTACGAGATTTTGAGCATATGTTGAACAACATAAGAGGACGGCAAGAATATAGACACAATCTTTTAAAATAAAGGCAGGGATATCGTCAAGGCCAAGGTTTAACTTTTTTAAGAGCCACCAAAATTTCATTCTCATTGAATTCGGATATATTTGATAACTAAGTCGAAGTGTTGTTTGTTCTTTTTCTATCGAACTGATATGATGTTATGTACCTATGATTTACTGGAATAATCTGCGAAGCCATTCAATATTTCTTGCGGAGTATTTAGCAATTTATCATTGTAACCCATTACTTTTGGAATCGTTGAACCATATTTCACTTTATTGAAAAATGCCCAGAACTTATTTGTATTCTGATTTATATTTGATTCGAGAGATTTAACGTAATCACTGTGCAAACGAGAAATATTAGTTTTTATTTTGGTTCTCAATCTGAAGACAAGTATGTAGAGAAAAACTAGTGGGTACGTCGTGGCTAGTTCAAAATATGAATCAAACATGCCATGTAATAGAATTTAATTTCCAGAAATTAAATATGGGCAGTTATCGAAATAGAAATACACGAAAATATGAAGAAGAAAGACGACGGTGTAACATAGCCACTTTATTGGACAGCGAAAGATAGTACAAATATACTCTTAAGGAATTTCTGCTAAACAGACGAAATATCGTACTGAATCTAATAAAGATGTCTAATAAAGGAAACATTTTTGAAAGCACAGAAGAGTGGCCAAGATGTTACCTGAGAAATAGAGCAGTGTATCACTGGCAGAGAATTTCAATTTGCAGTAAACTCATGATGAAACCGAAGTCGTAACATCGAAATGAACAAATGTGTAATATATATTTCACCATATGGAATAAACCCAAAACATTTTGAAATATTCCATAATTTCAACGGCGAAAATTCAAATTATATCGAGTTAGACCACTAATCTTTTATCAGAAGTTTGATATAACAAGTTCAATAAACTAGTGAAGTGTCTATTTATAACAATGAATTAAAACTTTTGTGCATTATGGAATCCTCCCGTTTTATATAAAAAAAAATTATTATTAACAATTTTTTCAGACGTTAGCAGCCTTTTAAATATACAATTAATTTCAATAATCTCCCACGAAGCGTATATCTACATATTTTCATAATTCATCACTCAATAAAAGAAAAACGATATTCAAAAAGTACGCCAAGGCAGGATTACTTTCTAATTTTATAGCTTATTATTCGTTTACCAGCTGTTTGCATTAAAAGTTACGGTACGATGAAATTTTAATAATCCTCTTTCAACACAGGAAGAATATATATTTCCTTTTGTGTTTCACTTAAGTAGAAAATAAGAAGATCGAATGGAAATTTTGATATTTAATGTTCGAAACTTTCTCCCGCAGAGTATTATATTCGGTATTTCTGATGAAACACTGAGATAGCAGGATATTTTCACTGTTATAGTCTAAAATATTTCATCTCACAGATTGTATGAATTTTTAATGAAGATCTGCTTATGTCATCATTAAAAATTCTGAGGATTATTTGTTCGTTTTTCAATAACCATAAGATATTGGAAGATTTACTGCATTATATGGATTTAATTGGTTTAACTTACGAGTGTAACAATGCAACTTGTAGGTGGACGATTCAATATTGAACGAAATCAAAATTTTATGGAACATATTATCAAAGGTTGTAGTTTTTGTAGGAATGGGAATGAGCTGAAGTATTATAGATGATAGAGACACTGTCGTCTATAAAATCTCGGCTTATTTCTATTTACACAAACACGTCTGCCTTCTATAGTAAAATCCATATACACTACATCAAAGATTAACTGAGAAGAAAAATATGAAATGATCAAACACATAGCTGTAAATGACGTTATCCATCAATAATTGTCATCCATCAATAGACAAGATTTTAAATAACGGTTTCAAAAAGCATTTGCAATAGTATCTTAAACAATAAACTTTTTCAATAATTCTGTAATCTCATTTTCACGGCTATTTATGTCAAATAGTTTATTTTTTATTTTAAATAGTTTTATAGTTTATTTTCAAATATTCTTTCTTATCTATTCTTATTCCTTTCAAAACATGATAACATAACATTTCGACCAAACAACTACAGAGATGCATAAAAACTTTATGCATCTCTGTAGTATCTCTAATTTCATTTAAGTAAATTGGGGGCTTAATTAATGACCAATTAATGTGATCTGTTCTCCACTATTAAAAATATTATCCTATTAGAGTGTTCCGATTATTGCCTTGCTGCTTTAGTGTTAGGTCATAGAATTTCACACATAGATTACAATAAAAGTGTGTTATACATTTTATTTAATATGTTTTGTCAGTCTGAAGAAATCGAATTAGATGACGGTGGAAAGAAGAAGAAATGTGTTTAAGTTTTGAATAACTTAATGGATTCAAATCATATAATAATTTGAAATGTTTCAAAAATGAAAGAGAATAGCAATTAAAAATTTTCCAAAACACAAACAGAGGGAAAAGTGAAATGAAATTGGAACAAGTTAAATACTGAGTAATCCATGGTGAGCATGATGTTGATGAGGGAAAGAACAACGCAGCAATGTTAATTGAAATAATAGGTAAGCAAAAGCATTGAATTATTGGATGATTTCATAGAAAGTAGGTGAGAAGATCAATCTACATTCATACAGAACAGCTATCAGACTCATGATTCTACAGCAGTGAAGATGGATACTCGATTCAAAAGGAAACAATGAAAAAGTCATAAGGGAAAGCCAAATATTTAGCGAATAGCATAGGTTCGTACGTTATTTAGTGATAAGGTAGAATTTTTTGAATTTATGAATATGTGAATTTGTGAATATTATAGAGAAAAAAACACTTTGTTTTCATCTGTATATTTATTATATTGCGACTGCAGTTTCGTAGTATTACTACGTTTTCAAGCATATTAATGCACATAATTATAAATATGGTGAGAAAGTGTATTTTTCTCTGTGATAAATGCTTAGAGAATATTAGGATTACCAAATAGGGAAAAGAGCATGGTAAGAAGAACGAACCATGAAATAAATGATTTATTCGAATATCAAGGAATGAACAAGATACTAAGATGTGAAAATTTATATGTCCAAGTCATATACGTAAAATACTCCATTACAGTTAAACGACAAAGAGAGTGATGGGTATATATCAAATAGAGATAAAAGTAAAAACGAAAGTAGAAGTTGATGCATTCAGAAAGACCGAAAAAAGGATTATTCACTCAAACGGGGAAAGACCTAGAGAAGGGGAGAACTGAAAGATGAAGATAAGAGATGGAAAAGAGTGAAACAGAATCATTACTATGTCATGGAGCTACAATTATGAACAATTGTACATGGTACAATTGTTCATAATTCTCAAATTGAGAACAGAAACTGATAGGATTCGATGGAAGCATTTTGTCGACTCCACATTCGAGTATTGTACACAAGTTGACCTGAAAATTAAATTACCTTTCAAATAAATACTCTTTATTGAAGGCAGTTCTATTGGCTTCGGTAAATACTTTAGATTGTTATATTTGAGACTCAGCTTCTCCAGTTTTGTGAAGTTTATGAAAAATTCTTTCTTTATTCGCTTCAATCGCAAATTTTGTAGAGTCAGAATCTGAAAAAATAAATGAGCTGTAAGAAGGATTTTATATATTGACTGAAAAACGAAAACAATGAATAATTGGATGTAAGAGCTGTGATGTACATACTTTCACATTCAATGCAATAATTTCATCTATAACATTGTTAAAAGAGCATGTAGGAAATCGTTGATTTCAAAACTGCATTAGATGAAGGTAAAGAGAGAACTTTTTGTTTCATCAAGAACATGGAGAAGAGAAAATCTGAAGTTATGAGCACCAAAATATGAAGAAAATAAACCATTCAACTCCAATATTTAATAGTGTTGGCGTTTACTTGATGTATATCCATTATAATTGAATATAAACTTGAATTCAAACACTTGAACTTATGATTTACACTTTATTGACTACATAGCATGACGTGTTTCGTCGTTACAAACGACTTCTTCAGATGCTTACAGAATAATAACAACTTTTACAGAATAATAACAAAGTTATTATTCTGTAAGCGTCTGAAGAAGTCGTTTGTAACGACGAAACGCGTCATGCTATGTAGTCAATAAAGTGTAAATCATAAGTTCAAGTGTTTGAATTTAAGTTTATATTCATTCAACTCCAGTTAAAAGAAGTTACAACGATATGATGAATTTAGATAGAAGATGAGCACAAGAGCAAAAATACTCCGATCTTTCGAGATTCAGAAAAAATTAATTCTGCCAAAAGGACACTGATTTTTTATTTTGACTTTTAATTTAAGGCACTCAAACGAATCAGAAACACATGTATATGATTCATGTCCAGCATATAATGATAATTATAAAAATCTTAATTCTGCATATAGCAAGCAATACAAAAATTGAAGAACTGAAGAACTAAATGTGTGAACCTTACATCATACTTAATCTTACATCTAATGTTCACACATACATAAGAAAAATTACAATTTGATATTTGCAAAAAAACAAATTGAAAGGAAAGAAGATTACTTTCATATAGATATCTGTCAATTAAAAAAGGAACTGCTTTTGCGAAACAAGTATCCACACCAAATACCTGCTCCTCGTTATTATTTGTCTCAGTATTATTGATAGTATTTTTATTTAACTGTCACGCCCCGTATGCCAGTTCCTTGTATCATTTATTATTATACTACTATCAATTTGAATGAGCATTATTGAGTTCCTACCTCGATATTATTGTTTTTAGGCGGTGGTACTAATCTAGTTATATTCTTTCCCCTAATCACTGACACATTTTTCACTTGGGGAAATTTCGATACTAAATTGTTAAGGTCTAGTTCTAACCAGTCGATTTCTCGAATTTCAAGCTGTGTGATGTTGACCGGATATTC